>OZ026524.1:4392062-4992062 GCA_964019695.1 Loripinus fragilis | reverse complement strand
TCCCCAACCCATCGATGCATCATCCACTAGATAATACAAATTGAGATATAAAAAGTAGATGAAACCAAGATAAGGACTCAACAGCATATACAACTGAATACTGGAGCAAAAGAAATCCAACAATCAAACCCTGGTAGTCACAACACCAGGCCTCAACCCCACTCCATCTATAGACATGTCTCTACGTAAGAACTGTCACAGAGCCTGAGGTTTGATCCGCCAGTGTGCAACTAAAGAGGAAAGCAAAGTTGCCAACTGATAGCTACCGAGTTGACCACCAAGCATGCAGCCCACCACTATAATGTTATAACAAATCTCTTAAAATGAAAAACTATTTTAATAAACTACGCTGAAAAAATATTAGAACCAACAATTTTCTTCAACTTTTGCACTCAGTCGCCACCATAGACCCCTGGGTCAAAAGAGACCAAAGCCCTATATCAAAAACCATTGTATATGCAGTGTAAAATTTAGTAAAACAGTTTTGCAAAGTTAATGATATCCGTTAGCCTTGTTTATGAAGTTTTTGAGTTAACGGCCAACAGAGAGTGCTGAAATCAGCAACACAGCAAACTGGACAAGCTGAGAAACACGAAAAAAAAGTAAGTGAGTATGATCAGGAAATACCAAATTCATAAACTGCAGACAAACCCATGGCACCACGAGGAAAAGCCACACAACAATCACGAGACACCAGGAAGACAAACTAAGCAAAGCAACCAGCTCTCTCTTCCCCATCAAGATGATTGCAAAACTAGAAAGGGCATAAAGTAACATACAACAAAACATAGAACAATAACAGACTCCCACAATGGGAGTAACAGTAAGCAACAAATCAACAACAGAACCACCGCCTTAGAGCGGACAGTAGCCTAAGCCATCATGGGGGGGGGGCTTAAATGCATTATACTGGTACCAAATCTTCGCCCTAGCTTCTTCTGTTGTTAAAGTACAAGAAATGTTCAGCTCGCTTGGAACTATTGCAATGAAACACTCTAATCAAATTAACACACTACAAACCCCGCTGTCAAAGACTTTTGACTATTACCTGTAAATGGCTTACACATAGATTATACATGTTATGATTCCAGTTCAATCATTCTGTCCTGTTCACTGAGGTGTATCAGAACTACATACTGTATACATGCAATTGTAAATTGATGACAAGCTACATGTTTATACAAAATAACGCTTAATAAGCTTTTGTATCAATTGTTTTGAGCATTTTGAAAGCCTTCACACAGCCACATTCCATACGCTGCCCAATCATCCCAGTTTGTAGGTTGTGTGTAATTTGAAATTACAACCATACGCAAAAGAATAAGTTTGCTCACGGATGAAAGAACTTCAAATATATTTTTTTATTTCCTATATAATAACAAAAGCAGAGTTTTCAGCCCATATTTCTAAATCGGCACTTGTCCAATGAGAAAAGCATTTTTGCTGATAATTCGGGCTGTACCTACTAATCTTTCGATGGAAAAAATACCCCTTTCTTAGCAACTGTCTATGGCCATTTCTATGGGTAATTCTTCATTAAGACTGTCAGAGATCCATGTTAACTTCTTGTGTCTTACCGCTATCAAAACAATGTAATAAAGCACTGCGAAAAAGTTAATGGCTAGTCTGATAAGAATCTATTTTGGTATAGTAAACATTCAGGCGAAGTATTAGATAAACTTAAAACTAGGGATTTCAATGCGGTCAGTTTGTCTACATATGCTTTTTCCTCTCTTTAGACTACTTAACCGTATATTTTAATTAATGATAAACAAACTGTTCTGATTGAACGAAATTTCCAAAGAGAAGGCTCTCCTTACCTTGCATGAAATGACAGAAACACGTGTTTCACTTCAGAACAGCCAAATTATACTGAACTACTTAAGAAACCTGAAACTTTTTATTTGCTTCAAACTCGTAAATAACAAATTATAGACCTAAGCCTTTATGCTTATTTTAATAACAAGACATTAGAAAGTATTCTTCAAAAAATATATATTTATCAACTATAGAACATGACGTCACGACGTCAAAAATACCGTTTTATCACTTTTGCCTCGGTAGTGTATGTCTGGATATTTTTTTATTTTTTTTTTATGTATGCAAGGCCAATACCAGTACAGACAAAAGTGCATTTTAAAACTTTGCAATTTCGTGCTGTGACGTATGATATGGAGGTTTTAATTTGTGCTTTTGACGTTGTTTAAACGGAAGTGTTTTTTATTTCTTTGTTTAATGCAATTTTTAGAAACTGAAATGACTTTGAGTCAACCAATCATTGTAAGAGAATGCACTTCGAAAAATCAGAACTTGGGTTTCGCGTCACGTTAAAGGGTAAAAGCGGAATAAACCGAATTGAACGTCAATTTAGAAACAACGTAAACTATGGATAGTAACCAGGTTTTCTTTGTCAACGCTTGTCGCCGTTAAGTGTGTGCTATCTACCTTGTTATAGTGCCGATTGGCTACACTTTACTTTAATCGCGTATGAATTTCAAGCTTTGCAGTATACACATATCAGCATGTAATTTTAACGTTTGACGTCGCTAAATGGACGTAGGCAGCAACTACGGAGTTCAAAAGCACTGAAACATTGTCAAAATGCATTCCAAACATCATACAAAATGAAAAAGTTGATAAAGTGGCAGTGCTTTTTAAAAGCTCATAAAGTGCTGATAACGTAAAATTGACGTTAAAAAATGAAAATAGGCTTTGGGGTTGAACAATGCACGCATGTTTTATTTCAATGCCCAGAATATGTCAATAAAATAACAAAGAATCACACTAAAGCGGTTTCTGGTGATTTTTGAGTGATTTCTTTGTTCTTGTGAAAATTGATTTTCGGGATTACGTGACGTTTTGACAGCTGACGTCTGAAATTAGTTCATATTTTCAAATAATCTCAGTGCATCTTAATTTACCTTTGTTCAACTTTACGCAATGGGAAGATAAATGTACATTGTATTCATTTACTACCAAACAATTGACACACAGTATGTGTCAGGTTTCTTTAGTAGTTAAGTATATATCATGCACGGTCTTGTTAAAATGATTGTTTGGTTGGAATGCATTTTTATACGATTGGGGTCACTTAATTGGATAGACAAGTTGTTGGGATTCCATTGCGCTCCCCAGATTGCAGATTCATTCTAATTTTGATGTGAGACTGACTTTATAATGTCTCTTACTGATGATCAACAGGCTTATATTATTCAGGGGTTTAACACTACATCCAGATATTTGGATGATATTTTAAGCATACATAATACACTATTTGACGATATATTAATTCAGATGTACTCTTCAGAGCTCCAACTTAATAAAGCTAATACCTCTGATACCAAAGCTATGTTTTTGGACTTGCATTTTGCCGTTTCTAATGATATTGTTTCTACCAAAATTTACGATAAATATGGCGGTTTTGATTATGAAATTGTTAGTTTCCCATTTTTAGATGGTAATGGTACTCACTCTACATCATATGGGTTTATATTTATCAACTTATCGGATGTGCTAGAGTCATGTTGCAGACTTCAACTCTCGTAAAAATATTTAACTAATAAACTTCTTAAACAAGCCTATCTGTATCATAAACATCGCAAATGTTTTTCTTAGTTGTATTACCGATGCTTTGACTTGAAATCTAAACTCAATGGCAGACTTAAATCTCTGTTGCGCCAGGGTCTTTCAGAACCAGATTTTTGTAGCGACTTAGTGATAAATTAAAGAAAACCATTGTCATTAAGAAAATATTATCACAGTTTATCAAAATAACTTCTCAGAGATTATAAAGATTGGCTATAACATATTTGCATTTCAACAAACTGCATATGCTTGGTATTTAACCCAACAACGATTGGCAACTTTGCTTTCCTCTTTGATTGGACGTCGGCTGCTCTGACCTCAGATTCTATTATGGTTCTGACTTAAAGCCGTATCCATATATCAAATGGTTGGTGCCTGATGTTTCGTCTGTTTTCCGGCCCATCGGCTTTTAAGTGTTGGATCACTTTTGCTCAGGTATTCAGTTGTAAGTCCTGATCTTAGATTTATTTCTATTCTATATCTTGATTTATATATACTAGGAGATGATTAAGGATAAATTATGGATATTTCATGCAAACCAAACATCCATGTCTTGATCTATGTCAGAATTAATGGCGAGGCTGGTACCGTGAAACTAGTTTAGGCTTTCAAGAAGTTTTCTTATTTACCGTTCCAAGGCTGTGCTTCTTTTGTGGATCTTACTTGTGTGTTTTTGTCTTTGTCATACTGCCATGCCTCTTTTCTGCAGCCCCTGTGGACATCTGTTGGCAAAGGGTTGACTACTTGGTTTACTTGTATGTAATGAATTCTTGCTCTGTCACTTTCCCATATGAGGTCCTAGAGTCCTTCTATTATTATTTTGTATCTATTAACTCTCTAACGTCCTATTCTATTATGTTATTAATCAAGTGATTTCGTATTGGCTCAGTTACAGGTTCGAGGTCAGCTGTATACGTCCGAGGCCGAAGGCCGAGGACTTATACAGCTGACCAAGGACCTGTAACTGAGCCAATACCAAATCACTTGATTAATGACATTTTTATTAATTAACTTTCATTGACAGTCAATATGCGGCAAATTAATTCGGATTAAAAAATGCTTATTAGTTACCATATCAGTGAAACTACTGAAACTACCAGAGAGAACTGGTGGTGCACAAGTATGATACCGACGCATTCCACTGTATAAGTGCTATATAAGGCTTTGTAAAGAAATAATTAAGAAGCAAGCCAACCATAAAACCCCTTCAAAATCAGTTGTGCCAAGCAGTGCAAGTTAGCCAGATCAAGCATATTTTGCTACATACCAAGATACATCCGTGCTAGTAAACTGTCCATTTCAACTGTTGGAATGTCTTGTATTTTCCTGATCTCTAAGTTCTGTCTTGCCCATAAGTAGAACAAATTGAAATCGCTGTTAGTTTTGTGTTTAGTGTTTTTGTTAACATTTGCTGACAAGAGCTGATCGCAATCCTCTGAAGCGACTGATTACAATCTTTCATTTTAGTGAACGCTCGAATTACTAGTGTCGTCCGAAACAGTTCCATCCGGTCTTCCATCCTGTAGTGGCAGTTGAATTGGAAACATCGAGTGTCCCTTTACTTCCTCGAGAACAGATTTTGTTTTCTCCGGTGTCAGTAGCTCATAGCGGCTTAAATAATCTGCTAAAATTCGCATCATGTCCTCACCATTTCTGGCAGTTCTGTCCGACAATCTTCCCCACACCAAGGACGGACTTGATTTACTGAGTGTATAGTCGAAATGTCCCAAAGTCGAAATGTCCCCCACTCAAAAACATTGGTGTTGCTGTTGTAGCATTTCTTACCTAAATCAAAAATTGGTCCGACATTTATAAACTCCCACGAAGAGCGCTCTCGCGTGACTGAGCTTCTGACCAATCAGATGCATGGATTTCTGTATAGTCCAAGGTGAAATCCATATAGTCCAAGGTGAAGTCCATATAGTCCAAGGTGAAATCCATATAGTCCAAGGTGACTATATGAAAGTAGAAACGTCACAAGTATGACACCGACGCATTTCACTGTATAAGTGCTATATATTGAGTAGTTAATTAATAATGTGAATTATTGAAAAATAGAATTATCCAGGCGACAACATTCTCTGTATTATCCTGTACGCAGCCAATAACACAGAGGTCCTGAAAAAAAATCAGCTCTCTCATGTCCGTTGAACATATTCAACAGGTTAGTGCAGAAAAGGTTATACATCAAAGGTGAAGGTAGATTCGTGATAGTTTTATGAGTCTCCTAAGTTAGGGTAAGGAAGTGGTTTTTATCGTTAAGGATTATAGTTTGTTTGTTTGTTTTGTTGCTTTACGCCCCATTTCAACAGCTAAGGTCATGGCAGGACATTCAGTAAACCTTACGACACATTTTCCTGGGCAGGATTGAACAAGCGGTTAGCCAGTACTTCATGCATATACTTTCGCTTGTAACTGGCAACAACCCTTCTTGAATGATTGGGCCAAACGGAGAAGAAGGACACTAGAAACTATTTCATGATCAATTTCCACGAAAGTATTGGAACGGACAGTATCAAACTTGTGATCCCCTTGATCTGCAGTCAGACCCGCATCTGTAGCCAGACACGTTACCAACTGCACTACGCAACCATGTAGTATGGATTATAGTTAGAAATGGTAGGTTAAAGTTGGTGGGAAGGCATGGTTTTAGGTTTAAGATCATCTATCATACCCCTACTTATCGCACTCTATCAACAGCTATCCAATACAATCATCCAATCTGTCTACCACAAATAGTCAGTTAAGTATAGTTTAATTTATGGTCCACTCAAAATAAATCTTGTCATGTCTTTCGCCTTGTCACTATTATACCTATCACTTCCACCTGGCTTTCTAGAATTACAAGACCTAACCTTCCCTCGCATTGAGACTACAAGCATATATGGCATTCGGGTACATTATAACCAAACAGTGGTGCCCTGACCAGGATAAAGTGTAACAGAGTCTGGTGAGTGATATCACAGAACAGTGTTCTACATGAACAAGTGAGACCAAGAAACGAAGTTGTATGCTGGACCACGCAGCTAGCTAAAGTATAAATGTTACTCTTTGATGAATATCTTCATCCATCTTACAGAACAATAGCTTTGCGGCCAACTGCTTCTTTGAACAAAATGTTAATTCTAACCAATAGGTATGATAGGGGGTAAATTTTGGAACTGGATTTTTAATGAAGCCTTTGACCAACTATGAATTCATAGATATGAGATTCTTCTCCTGTATGAATTGACCTGTCATAAGGTTTGTCTTCTGTATGAGTTTATATTCTTAATAATCTTACATATAAGGTGTAAAAGGATCATTGACACTTGCTATGGGTAAATGCCTATGGTTTTCAGTAAAAATAAAAGTTTGTCAATCGTCCCTTTCTTCACCTTAAAGCTACCCTGACCTGAGTACTTTATGGCTGTAAAATCCGTTTTCGATATTAAATGCTTCAAAGGTGTAAAATTTTGGGTAGAACAATCAGTTTTACATTATAATATATAGAAATCCGAAAACATTTTTTAAAATATCATTCCCCCCCGTGTGCCAGCAAAAGCTTTGGCATGTATATGTGTTACCGTATTTTACACATTGTATGGAAGTGGCTTGCTGGCACACGGGGGGGGGAAGATGTTCAGCAGCCCAAAAACCCGGGGCCTAAGGCCATAAAATGCCTTTTCTTCCAAATAAGAAATTACTGACAGTAATGGAGTTCTCTAGAACCAACCTTCTAAATTGCTTTGTATTCTGTGCTAGTTTAATATAAAGTACTTAAAGATTAAAAGTAGAATTAGCAAGGTTTTATGCATTTTTTCATAAGAAAAAATCTCACTGTTATTAAATGACATATTCTTTTGCAATCGTCCTGTACTTATCTATTTGCATGCTAGGGAATTGTTCATGTTTTTATTTTCGTCTGCTGACGTTCTTCAAAATTAAGTTTTTAAAAATAAACCACCCCGGACCGCCATGGGAATATCAAACAGTTTGGATCCAGATCAAGACCGACACTCGGTTGGTCTTCATCTTGGTTCAAACTGTTTGCAAAAGGCTATTGGCAGACGACAAAATTATCCACTGGCATGAAAAGAGTTATAACATGTAAATACTTTAGTGTTCAATATATTGTCTCATATAGGGATATACATGTTTATATACCATAAACATTCGGACACTTTATACATCTAACATGCTATGTCCTTTAAACAAAGCAAAAGTAATATTCAAAGGATCTAGTTAGAATCAGTTTTACTTTCAAATGCTAAATGGGACACTATCTTTCCTTCAAAAATATTTATTTCTTTTGTTGAGCTTTCATTTTTGTATTATTTACGGTACATGAAGTCAAAAATGTACAGGTAACTTCTAAATTATCTCCCCAAAATCATTTTATTACAAAACATATTTTGTTTCTAAAACAATTTCATCAATTATCGTGATCCGTTGATACTCTGTATACTGTATATTCAATAGATATCACCATGACTACCATATAAATCGAGAAAACGTGCAGAAATCACTTTTAAAAGCACTTTTTATTTTCATAAAATTTCATACCCCTTCCCCTTTCTACGCGCCATAACTCTCGAATGCGTAGGAATTTTGAAAATATTTTGCTAGCTGGCTCTTGTTATTAGATTCACATATTGCACTGATACTACATGCACCACACTAGAAGCTCAAAAGCAGCGTTCTGGGAATCAGAAAAATAGGCGTATAAGGCCCAAACCGTCAATGATCCTTTGTGCTAGATGTAGCTTTAACAGTAGAGACTAGATGAGTTAAGTAGAGTTCTCATCATATTGTATCAATTTGGGCAATACTATTGTGAAAGCACTTCATTTAACAAGAATCGTTGAATTTTACAATCAAATTATGGTGTTATTTATTTGCCAATCCATAACAGGGAAAAAATACTGAACACATCAACCTCTACCACTCAAATAAGCATGGTTATTCAAAACTAAGGCAGTATTCAAGTATGTTTTATACTGAAACATAATTGTTGTTTATTTTTATTTTGACGAATTAGGACAATATGTTTACAAGTAAGAAAATATGTTACCGTTCCTTTATTTTCATGCAATTTGGTCAACATATTCTAAACATATATGGGCATTTTTTATGTTGAAATGGTATCTTGACAAAGATCACAACGTATTAAAATTGTAATTTCAATTTTGACCAAATACAAAATATACACTTTGCAAAATTTCTAATTGGTCACCTTACATTTTTACATTTTACGCTAGTTTTGAAAGTAAGATTATGTTATACAAAATGCATGCTTCTATAGACCAACCAAGACTCTGCAGGTCATTTCATTTAAAAATGACCGGTACTTCTTGCACAGATAATGCTGGAGTAAAGGTACCCTCATTTCAAAATGTCACATTTTTTGTACAATATAAAATATTCTACAGAGACGCCATCCATTTGTATTTTTGTTTGTTTGAAGATGTGTCTGACTGCCGTGATCAGAAACAAACATGCTTCAAATCATTTGCTCCAATCCTCGTTTCTGTTATGTAATAGCATGAAGACAAACACTACCAGCAGCTAGGTTATAGGAATCAAACTTTATGCAAATAATTTTGATAGGAAGTTGGCACTGTTCTGCACGCCTTATTATCCGCGACACAGCATTGAAATTTTCAGCGAGTATTCATTACTACTATATGTCACTGTTCTACTTTAGAAATTGAATAAAAAATAATGCAAAGTACAGTCAAATTGACTTTTAAGTTTTACATTCAAACTGGAAGTGCGCAGCAGCAGTGAAATGTTTGTCACCATATAATGCATGAATCAAAGTCAGAAAGACGACAATGTTCTGTTCTGTTTGAACTATCTAGTTAAGATAAAATAAAATGCGTACAACAATTTGAGCACAAGAGGCAAATGAATTTCAAAATACTATAAAAAATATGATATTTTATAAAATGCGTAAGACATCTACTTTTGTCACAATTTCAATTCTTTGTTGTTATTTTGAAGGCGGCTAAACCGGTTTGTTACCAACTGAAATTAAATTTGATATAAAACTTCACTCAAACCATTTTTCTTCAAAAAAGCATATTTTTGCATTTTTAACACAAAAAACGTGGATTGAGACCCAACTTTTCTGGAAGACCTCTAATCTTTTGCCCATTAAACCGCACATATCTAAGCAAAAATAATTCCAATGTTATTAGCGCTTGGTCAGAAATAATGAGTTTAAAAAGTGACCAATTAAAAATTTTGTTAAGTGTACAGTTGAAATTTGGGGTACCATGGCATAAAAATAAATTTTGTCCATTATCCTGATACATAACAAAGTCATTTATAGTATCAACGAGTTTATTAATGATATAGTTATTTCATAAAACATTTTGCGTCCGTTACACGATATGCCAATAACTGTAGAAATATTATTACAGGGTATTCTAAGGTGTGGTAGTGATATCATACATGACGGCATTAATTAAAATGGAATTTCATAAAAACTCAAATGCAAATGTAAATATAAAAGTCATACCCACAACGATATCAGCGTAATATTATCAAATTTCAAGCATGGGCAGTCACCCATGTTATTTTCCCATACATTAACCTAGCCCTTTGTGCTTTACATGTTCATTTGTTATATAATTAATTTAATGCGTATGCTATAATTCACATGTATTGCACTTGGATATGAGCGCGGATCTGAGAAAAGGTTCTTAAGGCACCCAAGCAATTACTACATGATAGACTTTTGAAAAACGCCTAAAATAACAAATTTCACATTCTTTTATATTACCTCGAAAATGTTCCTATCTCTTGATGTAATCAACGTAGCAAATAATTCTGATTATATTTAAAGTTTTGTATGCTGCCTGTTGCTATGGCAACAACTAGGCCATAATACCTACAAGGGTTCATAATGAAGAGTGGGCCATTTTAATTGCCTATAAAACAACTTAGAAAGTATAAATTCATACATTTTCATTTGCATTTACTTTATAACATAGATAACGCTTGTGAGTACATTATATTTGCTAGATGATTAACTAAAAAATAGCCAACAAGCAACTGGAGACCAGCACCCTGGCGTCATATCAAGTTTAACGTCTTTCTTGACGTCACGTTGTAAACCGTATTGCATATGTTGCTTCAAACCTCCATATATTCGTCAATATTGAAGATAACTGCTTCCAATTTTCAGGAAATGCTCTTAAGAGATAGTACTTTGCAGAGACACCATGAGCTAGATTTTGATAAACACAACCATAAAGTACCTTTTGTCATACCCTGGCCCATATATATGTACATAAATAAATGTGAATGTTAACTCATAAGTATTTATTCAAGGATTGCCATCATCGTTTCCAGCGTAAGAGGTCTTGTGAAAACCAATTGGTTATGTTCGTGCTCACTGTACTCAGCAGACTGTATGGGGCTGCGAACCATGGCCACAAACAAACAGACTGTATCATCATGTTTTGGGGATCGCAGATGTGCCATAAAGAAGGCATTTGTTACACGCATAATTTATCATATATTAGGCTTTATAACAGTTAAATTAGGGTGGATTTAAATCATGTCCAGCCAACTTTGTATTTGATAGCGTTCCATTTCAGCAGGTTTATACAGATACGCATAGTCTCTTTTCTATTGGCCAGCTTGTCTAATTATTAGATAGAAATTTTGGGAGAGGCTGCGGTTTTGGTTTATCTCGAGAGCAGTTACAGGAATTCGCTATGCAAGGCAGAATGCTTAACCCAGCCAACGCCCAAACGCCACCACTTTTCAGTCGTTTTTTGATTATTCATTACTATAATGGACTGACCTTTCCAAACATTTCATCAAATAGATTGGAATGTATGACGTTTCATCCAGTATTTAGTAAACTTCGGACGGTCACCATAGTTTACATTCATTTCTTAGTTATGTACCTTGCTCAGTTTTACACAATTTAGAGTTAGAGGCTAATAAATTTACAATATAGGTAACAAATCATAAAACGAAGCCCTCTTGACATGGTGTTATGTTATGTTCAGCATTTTCTTTGTCCTTATATCGATTCTGAGGTCATCAATAAATGCCATTTTATTATAATTCCATTCATTAACAAAAGTTTGAAGTTTTCCAATTTACGTAGTATCTTTTAAATAATTGGATCCTTGATTTCCTTTGTTCTATTCCAAATTTCTTTAATTATACAGAAATTCCTGAACATTAGCCATAAATAAAATAAATCAATTAGATATACTATGTATAATTTTAATAAAATCATTACCGATACCTATGTGAATATTGATTCCAATACTATCAAAAAGCATGTAATAATACCGCGAAAAAGTATGAAAGATCTGGTAACAATCTATTTTGTTCTATTAAAAATTCTGGTTAAGTAAAAGAGAATTTTAAAGCACTGCGACCAGATTGTCTGCATATGATATTTTCCACTCTTTACATTACTTACACCATATATACAATGCGACCTTTTAGTGGGACATAGGCAAACAGTCTATACCCAGATCAAACGACGCTTACAGGAGCATCAGCTCAGGGTTTAAATGACCATTCCAAAGCGGTAATTCCATCGTGGATCATTTGTGTTTTTGTGTCTTATGTTTCTCATGCTTTCGCGTCTATTCATTGCTGCATTGTGTTCACCTGCTGGGAAAGGACTGACCTCTTGGCTCTTCTTGGTGATGTTTATTGTATTTTTGTTACTTTCCAATCTGGTATTCTGGGTCAGGTGTGGTGCTTGATTGTATCGTTTTCTGATCTATGCCGTCCTGTTTACTTTTAAACTATTTACTTACAGAACATTATATAAGAAATTGAATAAAGATGAAAATACCATCCAACAACTATTGCAACGGAAATGGACTGGTCCAATCGATAAGGATGGGAAAATACATTCTGTATAAATGAGTTGACTCAAAATTTGATTTAAGATAAACTTATTGGTCTAATTAAAAGATCTTTCCATATGAGAAGTGTCAAAAACTAAAGAAAACATCACACACAAAAGAGGTCAGCCTCTCCTCAGACATGAACCACAAATAGCAAAAAAGGATCAACAAAAGAAGCACCTTCTTAGAATGGTCAGTAAAAGTTACTGGAGTGCCCAAACATGTTTGAAGGCGCCAACTGCACCCTTATTATTGATAAGGATCAAGACAAATAATCTTTGGTTTGCGTAAAAGATCCCTAACTGATCGATGTATCGTCTCTTAGTAAATATAAATCAAGATTAAAAAAAAGAGATGAAACAAAGATAATAACTCAACAGTATATGCATCTGAATACTGAAGTAAAATAATTCCAATCGTTAGATGCAGGTGGGCCCAACCACAGACAAAGCATCAGGCCCTAACTCTCTCATCTTTAAATAAGTTATATCTTGATTTATATGTTTTAGGAGATGATGCATTGATAAGTTAGGGGTCTTTCATGTAAACCAAACATATATGTGTCTTGATCCACATCTGAATTAAGGGTGAGGTTGCCGTTAAAGCAGTTTAAGCCCTCCAGTAAAATATTTTACTGACCGTTCCAAGGCGGTACTTCTTTTGTGGATCTTTTATGTTTTTATTCTGTCTTGTGTTTGCTATGTCTTTGTGTGCGTCTGTTTATATGTGGTTTTTAGTCACCTGCTGGGAAAGGGCTGACCTCTTGGCTCTCATTTGTGGTGTCTATCTGTGAGTTTGTCACTTTCCCATTGGTATCCTGGGTCAGGTGTGGTACTTGATTGTATCTATTCCTGATCTTTGCACTCTTATTTAATTTAAATCGAAACCATCATAGAATCTTAGGTCAACCCGCCAGCGTTAAAATTAAAGAGGAAAGCAAAGTTGCTAAAGGTGATTGGGTTTGCCACCAAGCATGCAGTCGGGCGCAATGCATTTATTTTATAACGAATCGTATAATGAGAAATCATTTTAACAAACTGCATCAAACAATTATTGGAGTCAACAATTTCCATTCATTAATACACTAAGTCACCGTAAAACTCTGGTTCCGAAGAGAGATTTAAGTCCAATATTGAATTTGTATACCAAATCATAGCATCAGCGGTAAAATTTTGAAAAAGTTTTGCGAAGTTTATGAGACATATTACCTTGATTAAGAAGTTTCTGAGTTAATAGTAAATTGCAGTGTTGAAAGCAGTAACAAAGCTAGATCTAGCAAATCGGATGAGTTGAGAAATATAACCTCCATAGGATGTCGAGCTAGGAACATCACCATCTAAAATGGAAAACTGACAATTTCAAAATTATAATCGTCCCGTTTATCCTAAATTTTGGTCAAATGTAGGTAAAAAACGAGGCTTCAGTATTAGTGGTATTGGCTTTATGAAACTGAAATTCTGCAGGGTATATTTGACTTTCCATATCATATTAAATTAGATTATGAGGTGAAGTAGTGTATATGTCAACAAACTAGTCACATTGGAAAATCTAGCTTAAAGTTTATCTAATATTTTAAAGATTTATCTATAAATGGGATGGTTGGGACCTGATGCTACGTCTGTTGTCAATCCAACTGAGGTTGAACTGTTGGTTTATTTTGCTCTTGTATTCAGTTTTATGTACTGTTGAGTCCTTTTGTTTTATTTCCTTTTTATACCTTGAGTTATATGTTCTAGGAAATAGTTCATGGATAAGTTAGGGATAGTTCATACAAACCAAACAGCTATGTGTCTTGAATAACCAAAACAAAGGGGAAGGCTGACACCGTGAAATTAGTTTAAGCTCTCCAGTAATTTTTTTTTGACCGTTCCAAGGTGGTGATTCTTGTGTTTGTCATTGCCTTCTGTGATATATTTTAATTGCAGCCTTGTGGTCACCTGTTGGGAAAGTGTTAACATCTTCGCTCTCTTATATAGGATGGTTCTTGTGCTTTTGTCATTTTTCCATATGGTGTCCTGTGATTAGTGAGGTACTTGATCGTATACATTCCTGATCTTTGCCTTCTCTCTTACTTTGGTATAAATGGGGATTTTATAGTCTGGTATAGAAACGTCCTACCCCTAAAAACAAAATATCAAAAGCATGCAATTCTATACAAAATGTTTTTGCATTTTTGTAAAGCAGTGGTAGTGTACATTACAATTAATGGACAGTATTGTACTCTATGTGGTGGGATGGGATTGGGTGACTCAATATAAAAACGGACAGGAATGTGCGACTCACATAAATTCAAAGACAGCAAAAGTGATTTGAGAAATAAATGTTTTGACCACCAATTTTCCAATGTCTTCACAAAGAATCTCATAAAGTTGCACGGAAGTTCTAAATAATAATTTAAAGTGATACAGCCGTGGACGGGCTAATGGGGTAGAAGGACTGAGCACAAAAAGCCAAAATATCAAGCAATTTTTCGTCAGAGGATCAATTACTGGAAAAAGTGTTTTGAGAGGAATGTATATCCTTAGCTGACGTCCTTTCTGGCCCAGTCCAAACTTCCCCACGCCCCCAAAATCTAAAGACGTCCTGGATTTTGAACTCTTGCAAGTAACCATATATCTAAAGTAGTCAAGTGGAAGTCAGCCAAGCATGATACCGAATATGAATATTGTCAATGTTGGTAAAATATCTACACAAAGCAGTAAAATAAACTAGCACTTTTTACATATGTCCAAGATTTGACCTCTAGCCCTACCCTGGGTCATAAATTACAAGGACTGATATAGCGGAGAGAAAGTCAGCCTGAAAAACGTAGGTTGTTAAATTCAAATGACTACATACAAAAGATCTTTAAGATGTCATTGACATTAAATTTGACCTCAAACCCACCCCAGGACAAGAACCAAAGAGTTTGAAGCTGCCCAGTCGAAGCCTGTCATAAAAGATTTAAAATGCCCATACATGTTTATTGGGGGCAAGATGAAAAATAAAAAAAAGCTTTCTCAAAGGTGTCCTAGATTTTGACCCCCCAGCCTGGTTTAGCCCCAGGGGGTGGGCATGAATGTTTTCTAATCAATGGTTGGTAAAATATATGCATAAGTCAGAAAAAATAAAATAACACTTTAAAGGTGACATTAATATTGACCTCCAGCCCCACTCTGTGTCATGTACCCTAACGTGTGAGGTCACACAGAGATAGTCAGTCGTCATTAGTATCTATTGTTCGACACAAATGATTCTATAAAAGAAAAAAATAAGATGATATAGATTATGTCCTCTAACCCCACCCAGGGGCATCAACCCATAGGCTCTGAATCCGTAAAGTCAAAGTCAACTATAAATGGTACCAATTGTCCACTGTACAAATGCTTTCTAACAAATGTTAGGTTAGATATCTGTGTAAGTCAGAAAAGAAACAAATCAGCTTTTAAAGATGTCCTACATTTTTACCTCCAGTCTCACCAAGGGGCAGGGACCCTTATATCTGGAAGCACGAAGAAAATGCCAATGATGCAGGGTTACTATTGTCCAAATATGAATGATTTCTGATATGGGTTTACAGAGATATGTACCACTCGAGAAACTCTTACTAAAAACTGTCATAATTTTTAAAGATGTCCAATATTTTGACCTCCAGTCTCACAGAGGGGCAAGGACCCTGGGGTCTGACGTCATGATGTGAATGCCAACCCTCCAGGTTAACTACGTTTCAAATATCAGTGCTTTCTGATCAATGGTTCCTGAGATACACATCGCTGGAGAAAATTTAATCAAAAACGTTGTCATTGTTAAGAACGAATGAACAAATTACCAACAGACAAACGGATTTACGGAAAGATGAAAATTATAAACCCCTCGGCATAAATGTGGGAGTATAAATAGGTAAAAACTATATACACTGTAAAATTAGTGAACTTTACATCCAATGGTGTGGCATCTGAACTTTCTCTGCTACTGGTGTAGACTTTTCACTGTTTGTTATCTATGTTCTGTTTGATTGTTCTGGTCCATAGGTAACTACAACAATGGCAGGTTGTAATGTCCAACATGAATCTGCCCATGCTTTGCTTTATTATTGAATTATGCTTAGAATATTGATTGTACAACTATTTGAAATATTGTATCATGGGAAACTTATCCATTTCCACAAAGGACATCGGACAGTCTCCTATTCAATCTGCCCAAATTTTGACAACCTGTGGCTAGGATAATGC
Organism: Loripinus fragilis; assembly: GCA_964019695.1. Taxonomy (NCBI): domain Eukaryota; kingdom Metazoa; phylum Mollusca; class Bivalvia; order Lucinida; family Lucinidae; genus Loripinus; species Loripinus fragilis. The sequence continues at coordinate 4,975,393 of OZ026524.1, read as the reverse complement.
ATATTTGACAGCTATATTTTTGTGCTTAAATCAAACCCTTACATTTAGTGTACCAAGCAAAATAAAAATATTTTGAAAATATTGCATGATTATGCCAGGAAATTAGGGTTTAGGGGGTGGGGGTATTTTTTGTGACAAACTTTTATTTCACAGAAAGGACGCTGATAGGATCTGAAGCACTTCTGTAAAACTTTTTCTATTTTCTATATGTTGAATAGCAAAAACAGGGTTTTAAACCCATATTTTTGAATAGGTACTTGTCCAATGAGAAAAACACTTTTGCGGATAATTCGAGAGTTGGACCTACTATCATTTTGATGGAAAAACTATTGTTTTCTTTGAAACTTTTTTCTGGCGATTTTTATGGGCAATCCTTCATTAAGACTGTCCGAGGTCCTTTCATTGTTCCTTCAGTGGTAAATTATCAAGATGGACAACAGATCAGTATGTATTTGTCATTCATCCTTGATAAGTTAATCCTTATAGCGCCTGCAATAATGCATCTGAAAATGGTGTCTGCTGCATTTATCAGAGATATGCAGCAGACACCATTTAAGATGCATTATCGCATGTAGATTCTACATGTACATGTACTAACAATACTGACTTATGCATGTTGTAGACGCAGCCTGATCATTTCAGCAATTACAAAGAGCAGATGCTATTCGTTGTAATCCGCGTTAATAGGTTAATTTATTTTTTGACCCAAAACGCGCAAACCTTTGAATCTTAAATCCTGGCAATTCATCACCTGAAATTATTTGAAATCAGAACAACTCTACTCATGAGAATTTGTACTTAGCGTGTATCTGTGAGAAGCGAAGGGTTGGCTGAATCAGCCCAAAAAGTGTAGGCTAGCCACAGCAAATGTATCATCTTATTTTTTCGGCAGGGGACGATGTAAAAAAGGGTGTAACTTTACATCCAATGTGGTGGCAGCTGAACTGCCACTGCTAAAGTAGTAGCAAAATTGTTGCGGAGAAGTAAATGATCGTACAGACTAATATTTTGTCAGGGGGTGGGGATGGCAAGATTCCTCAAAGCCATATCAGTGGCTCATCTATGGAAGTTTGTATGGGATTTCACTTGAGGTATAATCATATAGGGGTCAAACATGATTGTCTATGCATTAACATCTGGTGGGCCCCAAAAGTGGCGCTGAAACCTGACACTCTCACAATAATTGCGTATGGGGTGAAGATGACAATAGGCTATGTATCACATGTATGACCTTGGATGGGCACATAATAAAAACTATCTTACGGTGGATAACGTTATTCTTAAATCCCAGACAGCCCATCCTCCGAAAAGTGCAGATGGAAAGGCACACTTTACCAACTGGTCCTATGGATTTTCTCATGGGTCCAAACAGATTGTGTTGATAAATTGTTCGCGAAATACTAGGTATATGCTTTAAAAGAACATATATTCTAGAATATAAGCTTAGAGATGGCAATTTCCTGAATGGCGGGGAAAAGATAAATACCCTTCCTTGAACCATGTTGCGCGGTATTCAGTGCCTTTCTACTTTGGGGAAGAGAGAGTTGGCTGCTTTACTTAAATTGTCATCTTGACGTCACGTTACCCTGGTTTGATATACAGTGTGTGATTGTGGCATTTCCAAGTCTTACTCAATGTTTGCCTCTATAAACTAGAGTTTATAACTTAAGCGTAGTTCAGAAACGGTCGCATAATCTTTTTTCAGAACTTTCTGTCATAGGACTTAATGACTCATGACATTGACAGGAACCCAAAAGACAGATTTTCTTAAGCCAAGGCTATATGATGTTTGTTAACTGTGTTCTTATCTCATATATCAATAAAGTATCAGAAGCATTTTTGACGTGTGAGCAAAACCATAAATTGAAGAAAACCTATGTTTTTGCACAAAGAGACTTGTCCCATATGCTTAGTATAGGCATTTACATAGTCTAATCAGGAGAGCCTTTGTTGCCTGTAGAAAGAAAGCTAAGAATTTCAGCTATGAGAATCGCGTAACACCAAAGACTCCTGTCAGATCGTGAATGCACTGGTTGTCTGAGTCTTAATTAAATGCTTAGTGTAATGCATTAAAATCTGAACACATACATGGCTAGAATAGAAGTGACAGTCTATTCAATGAACATTCTGAGCTATTGAATCGGATCTATGATGTACATGGAGGATCATTTGCATCACATGATTATAGCTTAACAGAAACCATGTCTACACAATTACATGCTCGATTTTAAGGAAACTGAGTAACAATATACATCTTAGATTATTTATTTTATTTGAGCTTAAAAAATGGTCAACTTTTTTTTTTCTCAGACCAATAATTGTTTACCGAAACCCTTCTATTTTTGAAAGTTCAATAAAAAGCAACACAATATATGTTTCAAAATCTAAATCTAGTGTGCCACAACCATAGGAAATAGCTGGGTCAGGGCTATACAAGTTATACTAGGTTATGTACTGGTTATAAAATATTTACAATGGAGCTGAGAATGTATATTATATACAAAATATATCCTATACCTTTATCATAGAAACGCAAAATAGCTAAATACACTACATAGATGACATACAATCCTGCTGGATTTTTAAGGTACTGGCTTGTTTCCTAAAACTGTGCAAGCAGTGCCTTAAAAAGCAATTCATTATCCTCTGACGACTGAGGAAGTAGAACCACCTCTGATACTTCTGCTTTTCGCCCTTATATTGATAATCACAGTTATTGTATGGGACAGCACATCAATACTGATCATCACGCATATAATTGATTCATACCATTCACCCATTGTACACGATTGTACTGTGAAAGTAGTCACTAGAGCAAAGTACAATGAATTAATGATATGTAACATCTTGTGTTCCAGACTGTACGTCACTGCTGTCCTTGGCACTGATTCTGTGGCAGTTCCAGTAACGACAGAATATGTCTAAGTGGTTTTGTATAACATTTGAGAGACCAAGCCATGATGGTCGTAGCTAGCACTATAAAATGTTATCTCATCTACCAGATCTGTCTTCTAAAATGCGCATTACACAGCTCCACAATGCTTCTTTTAGCTAATTTGCAGAAGAACGACATAAAGAAAAGATTCTTGATCCTGCAACTTTATCATCATGTTGATATCTTAGTAGAATTCGAATGTCTTTCACAAGCGAGTTGTCTGTGCCAGCCTCTCTTCTTATCATCCTTGGAATTCTCCTGATTTGCTTTGTGTGCTTGTAATCGTAATACAGTCCTGCCACTTACTTGGGATTATTTTGGTGTTAAAAGTCTTAGCCCCAGAGTATATCCTTGGAGAACCCATCTTTAGCACCAGGAATGGGAAACTCTTATGGTAGGAGATTGTAATAACTATCCATATGTACCAAGAAATCTGAACCACGCCTACTTTGTTTGTGAATACTACAAAGTCGTTCATCTTCAGGATCAATTGTCTTCAAAATAAGTCTTGCTGTTTTCTGTTGTGCTCTCACACCACATATTGTATCCATAAAGATCTACAACATTGACAAACATAAACAAAACTGTGCAATTTCATTATTTTTGATACAGCAGCTGTGATGGAACTTTGACATTGTCAGCAACACGAATTGTGTTTTGTTGATATTCGTTGTTGTAATGTCCTGACACCGATTGATATACAGGATGTCTGTATTTATGTAGCCTTGTTCAAAATAGTACCAAACAAAATCTGTTATACTTGTATTTTACCAGGTTCTGGAAACACTGCCACCACACTACCAAAAGTAAGCACAAAGTCAATCGCCTACAAAATACAACAATAATTTAGTAGTATCAAATAAGTCTTTGTTTTACTAATTTAAGAGTTATTTTTTTATTATTTTATTTCAGAAACATCATATAACATGTGCAAGCACAAGTCGTATTAGCATGCACAAGTATAAGCAAAATGTGAATATTAAGGTATCACAACATGGTTAAAACATGAGAAAATGTATTCATAGTATCGATGCCTCCCATCAGTCCGAGACTCCTGCACTGACAGACACTTAAATACACAGTGGATCATCGTTTAGTGGGAATCCTGTCCAACTTTCAAAATGGTCAAGATCCTATCAGCGTGAGTGTAGCTGAACCGTTTGATGTATTTCAACCAAACGTGCATAGATATTTATTTAGGCCAATCGAAAGGGATTATTATATTTTCATGACATTGACCTAATATTCGAAGTCACCAGGGTAATATACAAATGTAGCTATATGAATAAGCCTCTATTCTGAACAAATTAATAGATTCAGACCATACTGGTAAAGATATAGCATTGGGTAGGCATAAGGGCTGATTGCATTTTGGTGACTTTGACCTAGTTTATAAGGTCGCTAGACTCATTTAAATCTATAGAATAGCCTTGTCTGTTCCGTCTTCTGGACCAATAAAAATATTAAGACTGAACCGGCACATTGTCTGTCCTGTCTTCTGAACCAATAAAAATATTTTGACTGAACTGACACAGATATAATATTGGAAGGACTTATATATAAAAATATAATTTAATGATAACAGGGCTTCACAAAATAACTGCCAGGGTGGTCATTTTGAAAAACAATCTATTTTCATATTTTATTCCCCAATTTCCAGTTGTATAATGCTGGTATAATGCTGGCATTTTTGTTAGTTGCATCTAGACATTATAGGGGTTCAAAGATGTAACACCAAAAATGCGATCACCATGGTGGTCATCTGTAAAATGTTTCATATTGACACATAAAGCTGATTTTTTTGGGCATTAGGTCATCTGGTAGTATTTATTCGGCCAAATGACAATACCCAATATGGCCACTAGAATTAGATTTAAAACTTTTTGTCATTAATGCGGTTCTTTTAAGTACCAATAGCATATGGGGAAAATAAGATACACTTTATATTAGGCACCGTCGGACCAAAAATGGCTACCTTCAAATTGAGATACTTGATAAGCCGATGCGTTTGAGTAGCTAAATTCGAAAAAGTGCAACTATTAAACCTATTGCATAATATATTTATATAACGTATGTAAGCTATACTTTACACTAGAAAAGCGTACCGTCCTTCGAACCGTTAAGTGGATACCCCCTGTGCAGGGAAAGACACCCATTGTGCGGGGTAAAGAACACTGCGTTAATTTAGATATGGTTTCGTGTACGCCTTTATTACAGTTCGGACTTAAGGACTTATATATGGATGAAATGGTTGGGGCCCGACGCTTTGGCTATTGTCAGACCCACGGGGATTTTACTATTGGATTTCTTTTGCTCCGGCATTCAGTTGTATGTACTGTTGAGTCCTTATGTTTGCTTTAACTCCTTTTTTAATCTTAATGTATATGTTTTAGAAGAAAATTCATGGATTAATTAGAGGTATTTCATGCAAACCGAACATCTTTGTGTTTTTTTCCACATTAGAACTAAGGGGGATGGTACTGTGAAACTTGTTTAAGCCCTGCAGTAAAAATAGTTTTCCTGACCGTTCCAAGGCGGTGCTCTTGAAGGTGTGCATCAATTTCATTTAAACTTTACAAAAGAGTCAGGCATCATAAAATACAGGTCAAGTTTGATAAGGGGGGTAGTCCGCAAAATGTTGACTGAGTTATGGCCCTTTTTGACTTTGATTTTGGCTAAATTGTCAATTTGAAATTAGAGGTCATTTGCAAATTTTTGACTGAGTTATGGCCCTCTTTTGACTTAGGTTAAAGCTAATGCAAAAGCTATATTGGCCTTTTTGTGGTTTAACTTCACATTTCTCCAAACCTATAATATCTGACAACTTCTCGCTATGGGCCATGGTTACCAAGTGCCTGTGGATAAGCATGACAGTGATGAAACATTTACCCCACCCCCCCTGACCACTTAGTTGGGGTCAAAGGTCGAATATTTAAATTTCGCTATAACTCAGTGAGGTGTCAATATTTTTACGGAAATTTCGCATTCAGACAGAGGTACAGAAAATACGAAACATATCAAACGTGATTTTCAATTTGTCTGTACCCCCGGGACTTAGGGATGGGGTCAAAAGTTCCAAATTCAACTTTTTCAGAACATGGTCTGTTGCATACCAAATTAAAGAGAATCACGAATGCAGCAACATGGTACCAAATATTTTGCTCGCAGACACCCTGACCCTGGGAATGGGGCAAATAGGTCAAAATTTACCTTTATCAGAACATGGTCACATTGAATATCAATTTAAAGGAAATCAGAAAATGCAGCAGCAAGGAAGCAAATATTTGCCCGGAGATGCCTACCCCCTCGCCCCGACCCTGGGGATGGGGTCAGAAGGTAAAAATTCAACTTTTTCAGAACATGGTCATGTTGCATATCAAAATTAAAGAGAATCACGAATGCAGCAACGTTGTAGCAAATATTTTGCCCGCAGACCCCCCCATCTACACCCCCAACCCTGTGGATGGGATCAGTAGGTAAAAAATCAGTTTTTTCAGTACATGGTCATGTTACTTATCAAATTAAAGGGAATCCCTTATGCAGCCACATGGTAGCAAATATTTTGCCCGCGGACACCCTGGACCCTGAGGATGGGGTCAATAGGTCAAAATTCAAATTTTTCAGAACATGGTCATGTTGCATATCAATTTAAAGGGAATCACTAAATGCAGCAGCATGGTAGCAAATATTTTGCCCGCAGACCCCTACCCAACTACCCCACCCCCGACCCTGGGGATTGGAGTCACTTGGTCAAAGGTCAACTTTTTCAGAACATGGTCACGTTATATATCAAATTAAAGATAATCACAAATGCAGCAAGATGGTAGCAAATATTTTGCCCGCAGTCATCCCCGACCCTGGGGATGGGGTCAATAGGTTAAGGTTCAACTTTTTCAGAATATGGTCACGGTGCATGTCAAATTAAAGAGAATCACGAATACAGCAACATGGTAGAGAACATTTTGCCCGCATACCCCCTCCACCAGAACCCTAGGGATGGGACAATAGGTCAAAATTCAACTTTTTCAGAACATGGTCATGTTGCATATCAAATTAAATTGAATCACGAAATGCAGCAACATGGTAGCAAATATTTTGTCCGCAGATCCCCCCACACATACACTCGCCCCTGACCAGGTCAATAGGTCAAAATTCAGCTTTTTCAGAATATTGTCATGTTGCATATCCAATTAAATGGAATCACGAAATGCAGCAACATGGTAGCAACTATTTTGCCTGCAGAACCCCATGTCCCTGACCCGGCCAATAGGTCAAAAGTCAACTTTTTCAGAACATTGTCATGTTGCATATCAAATTAAAGGAAATCATGAATGCAGCAACATGGAAACAAATATTTTGCTCGCAGACACGCCCCCACCCAAGGTGAACTTAGGGGGCTGGAGAAATGGGATTTATGTTTTGTGATTTATAAGTTTTTTAAAATTACCCTTTGCCCAGGATATTAATTTGACATATTTGCCTTGCTTGACTTCTGTTTGGCAGGGCAACACATCCGTATCTCGGAATTCTTTTGTGAATAATTGGTACTTATTCCTCTTTCATGTGTGAAAAATTGGTACCAATTCATCTTACATCTGTAGAATTGGTACTTATTCCTCTTACATGTAAAAAATTGGTACCAGTACCTCACGCATGAGAAGAATTGGCACCAATTCCTCACCAATAGAAGAATTGGTACCAATAATTCACACATATGAAGAATCTCATTTTGATATATAGTTGCCTGTGACTTCTAACTATGGAATGCGTGCCAATATAGAATGCAGCAGCTTTGTGGGGTACTTTATCGATGTGAGGAATTTGCATGATTGCCACATGAAATTTGACTACGTGCATATTTCTCTCACACATGAAAAATATTGGTATGAAATCCGTGACGTATTGGTACCAATTATTCACGCGATGTGAGAATTGGTACCAATTCGTTGCCTGAAATTTACGGAGTGTAAAAATTACGGTTGAAAATAGCCCAACAACAACGCACCTTGTGCTAGTAAAGGTGAATTCTTCTAGTCACAACTATAAAGACACTCACTGGCACACCACGTTGAAACTTTCCACAACCAACCCAATTCAAACAACCACACAACGTGGCACGTAGAGGCAAAACAGTTATCTAAAACCTGTGATTTACACAGTTAATATATATATTATACTGTACAGAATTCACCTTCTCTATATTATGAGATATATACTACTATAAAAACACTTTGAAATAATTGAATACTTACCTTTTGTCACAGAAAAAATCCTTTTTCGACCATCGTCAGACCTCGTGTCTTCAACAGCCTCCGATTACTAAAGGTATGGCGTAGACAGCTAAAACTCTTCTCACAAAGAGCTTTAATGAATTGTTTAGTAGCGATTTCTTTTCGAATTGCGTGAACATTTTCTCGAAAGAGTAATAATTATGTAACAATAAACGAAAATAACAAGACAATGCGACATAATAATAGCAAACTGCAATAACTTAATGCATCGTGTCGTGTTTTTTATTTGCTTTTTCAAGTAAAACATATCGAAAAGGTTGATATTAACGCATTCTCTCACATTTAAGTAGCAAGTGGTGGCGTATATACGCTTCCGTACAAATTATATATTTGGTTTCTTAAAGATGGAGATCCATTGCTTTGATTTTAATAACGCATGAGAATAAATGTATGCAGATTCAAATAGATTTTAGGTAATATAATAACCAAAAACTTTCCTTGTTCACTTCGCTCACTTGAAGTAAAATTACATGCATATATTTCTTTTTTTTCATAGAAATCGTTTGCTTTGATTTTAATGCTTTTCATCAGGGTGCAAATATATAAATGTATACGTGCATATACATGCATGCATACATGTGTGTATGTGCATGCATGCATGGGTGTTTTGACATTTAGCAGCAAGTACATGCGTTCATACGTGTGTGTGTGTGTGTGTGTGTGTGTGTGTGTGTGTACATTTTGCAATACCCCCATTCCCCTTCCTAGGCCTATGATTTATATTGAATATGTTCAAAATGGTGCGAATTTTTGTTGTAATGCATAAACTACTCAACGTATATGGGGGTTGAGGGGCGGAATTCGGGTAAGCTATCTCTGAAAAGTATGACATCTCTGGATAGTTTTTCTACTATGTGATTACCGATCCGGTATGCTTTCTAGAAAACAATAATTTATAAAGAGTGCATTTGGGGAGAAAAAACTACAGATGGTGGACAAAAGTTTTCTACACTTAATGACGTCGCCGTTTTAAACAGTGTATTTCGGGGAGGGGGGAGAGTTCTAAAAAAATCCTGAAAACTATAGAAGCTACAATACAAGTCCTGGTCTTGACGCTGCTTTCATCGTCATCATCATCATCATGAAGTTTGCACATCAAATAAATAAGTCAAGACTTCACGTAATGCGAAATTGACAAGACATAATCGTGAAACATTTCTGAATGACAAACCATTTGGTTAACATAACGAGTTGTTTTGAGTACCTACGGAAGCGTATATACGCCACCACTTGCTACTTAAATCCGTCAGAAAAAGACTGGTTTTCGCGCTAAATATTTTATTTTTTCTCGCGTTAATATCAACCTTTTCGATATGTTTTACTTGAAAAAGCGAATAAAAACACGACACGATGCATTAAGTTATTGCAATGTGCTATTAATATGTCGCATTGTCGTGATATTTTCGTTTATTGTTACATAATTAATACTCTTTCAAGAAAATGTTTACGCAATTCGAAGAGATATCGCTACTAAACAATTCATTAAAGCTCTTTGCGAGAAGAGTTTTAGCTGTCTACGCAATACCTTTAGTACTCTGAGGCTGTTGAAGATGGGAGATCTGACGAAGGTCGAAAAAAGCATTTTTTTCTGGGGAAAAAAGGTAAGTATTTAATTATTTCAAAGTGTTTTTATAGTAGTATATATCTCATAATATAGAGAAGGTGACTACTGTACAGTATATATATATTAACTGGGTAAATACAAATTTTGGATAACTGTTTTGCCTCTACGTGCCACGTGGCGTGGTTGTTTGAATTGGGTTGGTTGTGGAAAGTTTCAACGTGGTGTGCCAGTGAGTGTCTTTATAATTATGACTAGAAGTCACCTTGACTAGCACAAGGTGCGTTGTTGGAAGGCTTTTTTCAACCGTATTTTTTACACTTTGTAAATTTCAGGCCGATGAATTAGTACCAATTCTCACATCGCGTGAATAATTGGTACCAATACGTCACCGATTTCATACCAATATTTTCATGTTCGAGAGAAATATGCACATAGTCAAAATTCGTGTGGCAATCATGCAAATTCCTCACATCGATAAAGTACCCCACAAAGCTGCTGCATTCTATATTGGCACGCATTCCATAGTTAGAAGTCACAGGCAACTATATATCTAAATGAGAGTCTTCAAATGAGTGAATTATTGGTACCAAGTCTTCTCTTAGTGAGGAATTGGTGCCAATTCTTCTCATGCGTGAGGAACTGGTACCATTTTTTTGGTTTTGATGTAAGAGGAATTAGTACCAATTCTACACATGTAAAATGAATTGGTACCAATTTTCACACATGAAAGAGGAAAATTAGTACCAATTGTTCACACTAGAATTCCGAGATTAAGATGTGTTGCCTTGCCAAACAGAAGTCGAACAAGGCAAATATGTCAAATTTACATCCTGGGCAAAGGGTAACTTTAGAAAACTTATAAATCACAAAGCATAGATCCCATTTCTCCAACCCCTAAGTTCACCTTGAGTGGGGGCGTGTCTGCGAGCAAAATATGTGTTACAATGTTGCTGCATTCATGATTCCCTTTAATTTGATATGCAACATGATAATGTTCTGAAAAAGTTGACTTTTGACCTATTGGCCGGGTCAGGGGCATGGAGCCAGACAAAATAGTTGCTACCATGTTGCTGCATTTCGTGATTCCATTTAATTTGGTATGCAACATGACCATGATCTGAAAAGGCTTAATTTGGACTTATTGACCCGGTCAGGGGCGTGTGTATGTGTGTGTGTCGGGGGGGGGGGGGGATCTGCGGACAAAATATTTGCTACCATGTTGCTGCATTTCGTGATTCAATTTAATTTGATATGCAACATGACCATGTTCTGAAAAAGTTGAATTTCGACCTATTGTCCCATCCCTATGGTTCTGGGAGAGGGGGTATAAGGGCAAAATATTTGCTACCATGTTGCTGCATTCGTGATTCTCATTAATTTGACATGCACCGTGACCATATTCTGAAAAAGTTGAACCTTAACCTATTGACCCAATCCCCAGGGTCGGGGATGACTGCGGGCAAAATATTTGCTACCATGTTGCTGCATTTGTGATTCTATCTTAAATTTGATATGTAACATGACCAGGTTCTGAAAAAAGTTGAACTTTGACCAAGTGACTAAATCCCTAGGGTCGGGGATGGGGTAGTTTGGTAGGGATCTGCTGGCAAAATATTTGCTACCATGCTGCTGCATTTAGTGATTCCCTTTAAACTGATATGCAACATGACCATGTTCTAAAAGTTGAATTTTGACCTATTGACCCCATCCCCAGGGTCCAGGGTGTCTGCGGGCAAAATATTTGCTACCATGTTGCTGCATTTGTGATTCTCTTTAATTTGATAAGTAACATGACCATGTACTTAAAAAACTGATTTTTTACTTACTGATCCCATCGACAGGGTCGGGGTGTAGGGGGGGGGGGGGGTTGGTCTGCGGGCAAAAAAATTGCTACCACGTTGCTGCATTCGTGATTCTCTTTAATTTTGATATGCAACATGACCATGTTCTGAAAAAGTTGAATTTTGACGTACTGACCCCATCCCCAGGGTCGGGGCGAAGGGGTAGGCAATTTCGGGCAAATATTTGCTGCCTTGCTGCTGCATTTTCTGATTCCCTTTTAATTGAAATTCAATGTGACCATGTTCTGAAAAAGGTAAATTTTGACCTATTGGCCCCATCCCCAGGGTCGGGCTGTCTGCGAGCAAAATATTTGGTACCATGTTGCTGCATTCGTGATTCTCTTTAATTTGATATGCAACATGACCATGTTCTGATAAAGGTGAATTTTGACCTACTGACCCCATTCTCAGGGTCAGGGGTATGGGGGTCTGCGCGCAAAATATTTGATACCATATGGCTGCATTCGTGATTTTCTTTAATTTGATATGCAACATGTCCATGTTCTTAAAAAATGTTTTGACCTACTGACCCCATCCCTAGGGTGGGGGAGGGGTAGTGGGTCTGCGAGCAAAATATTTGCTACCATGTTGGTGCATTTTTGATTCTCTTTAATTTGATATGTAACATGACTATGTTCTGAAAAATTTGAATTGTGACCTACTGACCCAATCCACAGGACGGGGAGGGGGTTAGGGGGGTCTGTACGAAAACTGATTGTTACCATTTTGGTGCATTCTTGATTCTCTTTAATTTGATATATAACATGACCATGTTCTGAAAAAGTGAATTTTGACCTACTGACCCCATCCACAGGGTCGGGGATGTAGTGGGGGGGGGGGGGGGGGGTCTGCGGGCAAAATATCTGCTACCACGTTGCTGCATTCGTGATTCTTATTAATTTGATATGCAATATGACCGTGTTCTGAAAAAGTTGAATTTTGACCTTTTGACTCACCCCCTAAGTCTCGGGGTCACAGACACACGACAGGTACGAAAATCACGTTTGATATGTTTCGTATTTTTTGTACCTCTGTCTGAATGCGAAATTTCCGTAAAATATTGACAACTTACTGAGTTATAGCGAAATTTAAATATTCGACCTTTGACCCCACCCAAAGGGTCAGGGGTGGGGTAATTTTTTATTACTGTCATGCTTATCTACATGCACTTGGTAATCATGGCACATAGCGGGAAGTTGTCAGATATTATAGGTTTGGAGAAATGTGAAGTTTATACCACAAAAAAGGCCAATATAGCTTTTGCATTAGCTTTAACCTAAGTCAAAAAAGGGCCATAACTCAGTCAAAAATTTGCAAATGACCTCTAAATTTAAACTTGACTTGCATTTTTTATGCTTTACCCTTCCTTATTTTTTGAAAGAAATGGATGCGTCCCTTCAAAAGTTATTGACCGGAAACCACAAATTGACAATTTAGCCAAAATCTAAGTCAAAAAGGGCCATTACTCAGTAAACATTTTGCGGATTACCCCCTTTATCAAACTTGACCTTTATTTTATGATGCCTGACTCTTTTGTAAAGTTTAAATGAAATTGATGCAGCCCTTCAAGAGTTTTCGATCGGAAATAAAAAGTGTGACGCCACGGACGACGCCGCCGCCGCCGCCACGGGAGTCATGATCCCTTTGCAGGAGGCACAATAAAAACCAGGTAACAGATGTGACTAATACTTAGCAATTCTTTCCATGCCAGAAAGTATCAATAAATTCTTCACATGTACATATGAGGATTTTGTACCATTTTTCACATGTAAGAGGATTTGCTGCCGATTCTTCGTATCGGAGAAAAAAATAACACAAGTTCTTCACAGGTGTGACACATACAAACCATTTTTATTCACACGTCAGAAAGCACCCAAAATCTATTATCGTTGACCATTCGAAATGATAAATTTACAGTTCAACAAGGCTATCTTTGAATAGAGCAACTCCGTAGCTGTATTCGAAGGAAGCCTACGAATACAGCTACTGAGTAGCCTAAGATTACACCTTCTGAAAAGTATACATATCTAGAAGCATAACATGTTTTCACCGAATACAGCTATCCTTGCTTAAAACTCATAGCAGCTATTCTGTGGGACAATGTTGCATTGGTTACAGCATTCCCCAAACCAATAAACTTTTTTTTCTTTCCCTTAACTATATAATGCCTGAAGCCCTCACAAGCATAATCGTCAGGTATACTTTCTACACACTGGGTAGCGAGATGAAAGAGCGTAAGAAGACAAAAATCATAAATCAATATACGCTTGACCAAGGGCACCACATGAGAAATTGACAAAACACAAAAAGCTTCACATACAAGCAAACCAAGAGGTTAGCCATTTCCAAGCAGGTGCCCACGAGGCTGCAATGAACAGACAAGAAAGCATGACAAGCACGAAGCATAAATAACAAAAAAGATCCACATGTGAAGCACCGCCTTGGAACGGTCAGGAAAACTATTTTTACTGCAGGGCTTAAACAAGTTTCACAGTACCATCGCCCTTAGTTCTAATGTGGAATAAGACACATAGAGGTTTGGTTTGCATGAAATACCTCTAACTTATCCATGCATTATCTCCTAAAACATATAAATTAAGATTTAAAAAAGGAGTTAAAGCAAACATAAGGACTCAACAGTACATAGAACTGAATACCGGAGCACAAGAACTCCAATAGTTAAATCCCCGTTGGTCTGACAACAGCCAAAGCGTCAGGCCCCAACCATGTCATCCATATATAAGTCCTTACGTCCGAACTGTCATAGAGGCGTACACGTAACCATATCTAAATTAACGCAGGGTTCTTTAACCTGCATAAGGGGTGTCTTTCCCTGCACAGGGGGTATCACTTAACGATTCGAGGGACGGTACGCTTTTCTAGTGTGAAGTATAGTTACAGACGTTATATAAATATATTAAGCAATAGGTTTAATAGTTGCAATTCTTCTTCGAATTTAGCTACTCAAACGCATCGGTTTATCAAGTATCTCAATTCGAAGGTAGCCATTTTCGGTACGACGGTGCCTAATTTAAAGTATATCTTATTTTCCCCATATGCTATCGGTACTTAAAAGAACCGCATTAATGACAAAAAAGTTTTAAATCTGATTCTAGTATAGTGGCCATATTTGATATTGTCATTTGGCTGATTAAAAACTACCAGATGACCTGATCCCCAAAAATATCAGCATAATGTGTCAATATGAAACATTATAGAGATGACCGCCATGGTGATAGCATTTTGATGTTACATCTTTGAGCTCCTATAATATCTAGATGCAACTAACAAAATGCCAGCATTATACAACTGGAAGTTGGGATATAAAAATATGAAAATCGATGTTTTTCAAAATGACCACCATGGCAGTTATTTTGTGAAACCCTGTTATCATTAAATTATATTCTTATATATAAGTCCTTCCAATATTATATCTGTGCCAGTTCACCCAAAATATTTTTATTGGTTCAGAAGACAGGACAGACAAGGCTATTCTATAGATTTAAATGAGTCTGGTGACCATGTAAACTATGTCAAAGTCACCAAAATGTAATCAGCCAATATGCCCTCCCACTGGTTTATCTTTACCAGTATGGTCTGAATCTATTCATTGGTTCAGAAGAGCGAGTGCCTTAAAGGCTTATTTATATAGCTACGTTTGTATATGACCCTGGTGACCTCGAGTATTAGGTCAATGTCATGAAAATATAATAATTCCTTTCGATTGGCCTCAGTAAATATCTATGCACGTTTGGTTGAAATACATCAAACTGTTCAGCTACACTCACGTTGATAGGATCTTTACCATTTAAAAAGTTGGACAGGATTCCCACTAAACGATTATCAACTGTGTATTTAAGTGTCTGTCAGTGCAAAGGTCTCGGACTGATGGAAGGAATTGATACTATGAATACATTTTCTCATGTTTTACCCATGTTGTGATACCTTAATATTCACATTTTGCTTATACTTGTGCATGCTTATACGACTTGTGCTTGCACAAGTTATATGATGTTTCTGAAATAAAATAATAAATAAAAAAACTCTTAAATTGGTAAAACAAAGACTTATTTGATGCTACTAAATTGTTGTTATATTTTGTAGGCGATTGACTTTGTGCTTACTATTGGTAGTGTGGATGCAGTGTTCCCAGAGCCTGGTAAATACAAGTTTAACAGATTTTGTTCGGTACTATTTTGAACAAGGCTACATCAATACAGACATCCTGTATATCAATCGGTGTCAGTACATTACAACAACGAATATCAACAAGACACAATTCGTGTTGCTGACAATGTCAAAGTTCCATCAGAGCTGCTGTATCAAAATAATGAAATTATTGTTTACGTTTGTCAAGGTTGTAGATCTTTATGGATACAATATGTGGTGTGAGAGCACAACAGAAAACAGCAGTGCTTATTTTGAAGACAATGGATCTGATGGTGAACGACTTTGTAGTATTCACAAATAAAGTAGGCGTGGTTCCGATTTGTTGGTACATATGGATAGTTATTACAATCTCCTAACATAAGAGTTTCCCATTCCTGGTGCTAAAGATGGGTTCTCCAAGAATATACTGTGGGGCAAAGACTTTTAACACCAAAACATCCCAAGTATGTGGCAGGACTGTATTACGATTACAAGCACACAAAGCAAATCAGAAGAATCCCAAGGATGATAAGAAGAGAGGCTGGCACAGAAAACTCGCTTGTGAAAGACATTCGAATTCTACTAAGATATCAACATGATGATAAAGATGCAGGATCAAGAAGCTTTCCTTTATGTCGTTATTCTGCAAATCAGCCAAAAGAAGCATTGTGGAGCTGTGTAACATGCATTTTAGAAGACAGATATGGTAGATGAGATAACATTTTATAGTGCTAGCTATGACCATCATGGCTAGGTCTCTCAATTGTTATAAAAAATCATTAAGACATATTCTGTAGTTACTGGAACTGCCACATAATCAGGGCCAATAACAGCAGTGACGTGCAGCCTGGAAGACAAGATGTTACATATCAATAATTCATTGTACTTTGCTCTAGTGACTACTTTTCAGTACAATCGTGTACAATGGGTGAATGGTATGAGTCAATTATATGCGTGATGGTCAGTATTGATGTGCTGTCCTATACAATAACTGCGATGATCGATATAAGGGCGAAAAGCAGAAGTATCAGAGATGGTTCTACTTCCTCAGTCGTCAGAGGATAATGAATTGCTTTTTAAGGCATTGCTTGCACAGTTTTAGGAAACAAGCCTATACCTTTTAAATCAAGCAAAATTGTATGTCATCTATGTGGTTTATTTAACTATTTTGCGTTTCTATGATAAAGGTATAGGTTCTATTTTGTACATGTTATATAATATACATTCTCAGCTCCATTGTAAATATTTTATAACCAGTACATAACATAGTATAACCTGTATAGCCCTGACCCAGCTGTTTTCTATTGTTGTGGCACACTAGATTTAGATTTTGAAACATATATTGTGTTGCTATTTATTGAACTTTCAGAATAGAAGGGTTTGGGTAAACAATTATTGGTGTGAGAAAAAATAGTTTGACCATTTTTTAAGCTCAAATAAAATAAATAATCTAAGATGTAAAGTGTTACTCGGTTTCCTTAAAATCGAACATGTAATTGTGTAAAGATGGTTGCTATGATGTTATAATCATGTGATGAAAATGACTTTACATGTACATCCTACATCTGATTCAATTGAATAGGCCAAGAGCTCTGAATGTTCATTGAATAGACTGTCATTTCTATTCTAGCCATGTATGCATTACACTAAGCATTCAGTTAAGACTCAGACAACCAGTACATACACTATCTGACAGGAGTCTTTGGTGATACGCGATTCTCATAGCTGAAATTCTTAGCTTTCTTTCTACAGGCAACAAAGGCTCTCCTGATTTGACTGTGTAAATGCCTATACTAAGCATAGCGGACAATTCTCTTTGTGCAAAATAGCGTTTCTTCAATTTATGGTTTTGCTCACACGTCAAACACGCTTCTGATATTTTATTGATATATGAGATAAGGACCCAGTTAACAAACATCATATAGCCTTGGCTTAAGAAAAGCTGTCTTTGGGGTTCCTGTTAATGCCATGAGCCTTTAAAATAAGTCCTATGATAGAAAGTTCTGAAAAGAAGATTCTGCGACCGTGTCTGAACTACGCTTAAATTATTAACTCTAATTTGTAGAGGCAAACATTGAGTAAGACTTGGAAATGCCACAATCACACACTGTATACTAAACTAGGGTAACGTGACGTCAAGATGACCCCAAGGTCATATACGTGACCTGAAGAACATAAGTAAAAAGGGGGGCAAAGATCAGCAATCGATACAATCAAGTTCTACACCTAAATAACATATTGCCATCTACATCCCTAGGTAATAGTTTTTCAAAATATCAGCATCACCTTATAAAAATGAATAAGGAGTCCACAGTACGAGCATCAGTGTCTGACAAAGAGCAACTGCACCACAGGTGCCCAACTCCTTCACAAATATTTCAAAAAAATCACCAACAGGTCATCGTGAAACAATTTGGATGGATAACAGAAAGAGACAGTTAAATTTAATATAACATTTTATCTGCTATAAATGTCAAATATATGCTTTAATTGTTCAAATAGTGCAAGATGTATTTCCCACTTCGAATTTCTTAGTTGTATATCGTTTCTGATGAAAAAAAAACAACAACAACGCCAACTGCATTTTCCACAGCATTGTGATGGTTTAGACAGCGATCAGAGTTTTGATATCACTGTCTCTTTAAGACAATGTCAAAGATTGGACTTTGATATAGTCATGGTCTGGCTAAGATAGTAACAGTATGGCTAAGACAGTTTAACTGCAGAGTTAATCCAGTTTTTCACTACATATGTTTTATATTGTTCCTTTTCTCATAATTTTGAGTTGAATTACTCAATACTTAATGGCTTTATTGTATAATCCGCTGAACTGGGTCCCGAACTGGGGACATAAGTTATTTGTTAAGACCCAGATTGGACGCCGTAGAACGCAACCTCTTGGCAGTCCTTGCTGCTGGCTTCAGAATACCATAAAATTTTCAAGCATTTTTACATATCTTAATGCAATAATCAGACAAGAGTGATGAAAAATAGTAAGTGAGTGTAAACTACATAAACATCTTATAGGATCCTGGGGGTTCTGAAAACCCTTGCTTTACACTCTCAGGTTTCAGCGCCACTTTTGGGGCGCACCAGATGTTAATGCATAGAAAATCATGTTTGACCCCTATATAATTATACCTCACGTGAAATCACATACAAACTTCCATAGATGAGCCACTGATATAGGTCCAGGGAATATTGCCATCCCCACCCCTGACAAAATATTAGTCTGTACTTTCATTTACTTCTCCGCAACAAGTTTGCTACTACTGTAGCAGTAGCAGTTCAGCTGCCACCACATTGGATGTAAAGTTACACCCTTTTTACATTGTCCCCTGCCGAAAATATAAGATGATGTATTTGCTGTGGCTAGCCTACACTTTTTGGGATGATTCAGCCAACCCTTCGCTTCTCACATATATGCGCTAAGTACATATTCTCATGAGTAGAGTTGACCTGATTTCAAATAATTCCAGGTGATGAATTGCCAGTATTTAAGATTCAAAGGTTTGTGTGTTTTGTGTAAAAAAATAAATTAACCTGTTAACGCGGATTACAACAAATGGCATCTGCTCTTTTTTATTGCTGAAATGATCAGGCTGCTTCTACAACTTGCATAAGTCAGTATTGTTAGTGCATGTACATGTAATCTACATGCAATGATGCATCTAAAATGGTGTCCGATGCATATCTCTGATATATGCAGCAGACATCATTTTCAGATGCATTATTGCAGACGCTAAAAGGATTAACTTATCAAGGATAAATGACACATACATACTGATCTGTTGTTTATCTTGATAATTATCCATTGACGGAACATTGAAATTGGTGGAAATGGATGAGTTTCCCATGATACAATATTTCAAATAGCTTTACAAGCAATATTCTAAACATAATTGAATAAAAAAGCAAAGCATGGGCGGATGCATGCTAAACATTACTACCTGTCATTGTTGTAGTTACCTATGGACCAGAACAATCAAACAGAACACAATTAACAAGAGTGAAAAGTCTACACCAGTAGCAGAGAAAGTTCAGATGCCACACCATTGGATATAGAGTTCACTAATTTTACAGCTTATAGTTATTACCTATTTATACTCCGACATTTATGCTGAGGGGTATATAGTTTTCATCTTTCCTTTAATCAGTTTGTCCGTTGGCAAGTTTGTTCATTCGTTCTTAACAATGACAACGTTTTTGATTATTTTTTTCCAGTGATATGTATCTCAGTAACCATTCATCAGAAAGCACTGATATTTGAAACATAGTTACCCTGGAGGGTTGGCATTTACGTCATGACTTCAGACCCCAGGATCCTTGCCCCTCTGTGGGACTGGATATCAAAATATAGGACAAAGTTTTAGTAAGTGTTACTCGAGTGGTACATATCTCTGTAAACCCATATCAGAAATCATTCATATTTGGAAATAGTAACCCTGTATGATTGGCATTTACTTCATGCTTCCAGATATAAGGGTCCCTGTCCCTGGGCGAGGCTGGAGGTAAAAATCTAGGACACCGTTAAACGTGATTTGTTTCTTTTCTGACTTACACAGATATAAAAACTACCATTTGTTAGAAAGCATTCGTGCCGTGGACAATTGGTACCATTAATAGTTGACTTTGACTTGACGGATTCAGAGCCTTGGGTTGATGCCCCAGGTGGGGTTAGAGGACACAATCTAGATCATCTTATTTTTTTCTTTATAGAATCATTTGTTTTGAACAATAGATACTTATAAAGACTGACTAGCTCTGTGTGACCTCACACGTTAGGGTTCATGACACAGAGTGGTGCTGGAGGTCAACATTTAGGTCACCTTAAAAGTGCTATTTTATTTTTCTGACTTATGCATATATTTTACCAACCACTGATTAGAAAGCATTCATGCCCACCCCCTGGGGCTAAACCAGGGTAGGGGGGGTCACAATCTAGGACACCTTTGAGAAAGCTTATTTTATTTTTCATTTAACCCCAAATAAACATTTATGGGCATTTGATATCTTTTATGACAGGCTTCGACTGGGCAGCTTCAAACTCTTTGGTGGGTTTGAGGTCAAATTTAATGTCAATGACATCTTAAAGATTTCTTGTATGTAGTCATTTGAATTTAACAACCTACCTTTTTCAGAATGACTTTTGTTCGCTATATCAGTCCTCGTAATTTATGACCCAGGGTAGGGCTAGAGGTCAAATCTTGGACATCTTTAAAAAGTGCTAGTTTATTTTACTGACTTGTGTAGATATTTTACCAACATTGACAATATTCATATTTGGTATCATGCATGGCTTGCTTCCACTTGACTACTTAAGATACATGGTTACTTGCAAGAGTTCAAAATCTAGGACATCTTTAGATTTTGGGGGCATGGGAGAGTTTTGACTGGGACAGAAAGGACATCAGCTATGGATATACATGCCTCTCAAGACACTTTAAACTATTTGATCCTCTGACGAAAGGTTGCTTGATATTTTCGCTTTTTGTGCTCCGTCCTTCAACCCATTAGCCCATCCATGGCTGCATCACTTTAAGTTATTGTTTAGACTTTCGTGCAACTTTATGAGATTCTTTGTGAAGACAATGGAAAAATTGGTGGTCCAAACATTTATTTCTCAAATCTGTTTTTTGCTGCCTTTGAATTTATGTGAGTCGCGCATTCCTGTCTGTTTTTATATTGAGCCACATAATCCCATCCCATCACATGGAGTACAATACTGTCCATTAATTGTAATGTACAATACCACTGCTTTACAAAAATGCAAAAACATTTTGCATAGAATTGCATGCTTTTGATATTTTGCTTTTGGGGGTAGGGCGTTTCTATACCAGACTAAAAATCCCCATTTATAACAAAGTAAGAGAGAAAGCAAAGATCAGGAATTTATACAAGCAAGTACCACACTTAACACAGGACACAATATTGGAAAAAGACAAAAGCACAAGAACCATCCCATATAAGAGAGCAAAGATGTTAATACTTTCCCAACAGGTGACCACAAGGCTGCAATTAAAATATATCACAGAAGGCAATGACAAACACAATAATCACCACCTTAGAACGGTCAGTAAGAAAATTACTGGAGAGCTTAAACTAATTTCACGGTGTCGGCCTTCCCATTTGTTTTGGTGATTCGAGACACATCGCTGTTTGGTTTGCATGAATTATCCCTAACGTATCTATGAACTATCTCCTAGAACATATAACTCAAGGTATTAAAAAGGAAATAATAGTCAGGGCCCTTAGGGACAAAAAATAGGTCCCATGCGAATTGTGTGCCTATTTATGGTGACCTATATCAAAACCTTCAGTGGAGTCTTACCTTTAATTTAAAGGTGGTCACCCATCTCAAATCCGCGTCTGAGGCTAGTTATGACGTCATAAATATGGCGACCATTATAAGAAACTGCCCGTTAATAAAAGCTATAGTTTGTGTTGGTATGGTCATATTTATCCATCACGAACGCTTTTTTTAACATAGTATCAATTATTTAAGTCATATGATGGTACCATCAATGCTTTACCTGACTTTGACAATGAATTATTTATCGATAACTATATTTTGCATGCAAAATACCGTAGATTCCCTATAAATACCCAGCTTATCGGGCCACCTTTAGACTGATGGCTGAGAATGTTATTGCTCCCCCTGGGGAATTTTGCAATCTTATCCTATCTAAAAGAGGATTCCAAGCTGCGTCTTTTAATAGATGTTTGCACTATGTTCTCAGGGGCGTTAGTCTCTGACAGCCTGTTACATATGTTACCATATTAAATTTAGAAGAAAAAGAAAATTAAAAGTTTGAGCTACAGAAAGATTGCTAATTATTTAAATTACTCATAGGGTCTGCAAATTGACATATTTAGCTACATATAAATTCTTTTGGAGCAAAATTACAGCTTCCTGTGGTATTATGTACGTTACTTTAATTAGATTACCCTTTAAACATGAAACTTGTGACCTATATCATTTACTTTTTAGCTGATATGTGCATTTTCCAAAATGTTTTGATTATTTTGTGCTAACAAACTCATTTTGGTTAGAGAAAATCCAAAGTTTGCTTTTATACTTTAAATATAGTGTCTTATACGTGCAATTAAACAACCCAAAGGCTATACCCAATTTTAGGGAGCCGAATTTGGTAGGCATCATTTAAAGAAAAATGTATGAAAACATTTGCTGCTGTTGGATATCTTTCATATTTGGGATTGTCTTGCTCATATTATTGAAATTATAGAATTTGCAGGTTAAACAACAAGATTGAAGCACTTGTTAAAGGTTGTAACATATGTTACATGACATAATTAATGAGCAAGGACATTGACTTGATGTAAGAGATGATATTTCAGAATAAAATGAATATATTTCGCATGTTTTCCTAGCTAAAGTCTCCAGTCTCTGGTGCCTAAGTCTTAGGTATTGTTGATTATTAAGCCTCTGTACCTTTGTTACAGATGTTATGAATATTTGTTTTCAATATTTCCTAATATGAATAATTCTAAAATAAAGATACATCCTAGAGGAACAAAGAAAATAATCGTTTCACATTTAAACAGTACAATTAAGTAAAATGTCCCTGTCTAATGTAAATATTCTCAACTAATCCTTATCAAAGTCATATACAATATCGATTATTATTTCTGCCTCTCTGGTAAAATAATTGTCCTCCTCATCTCATAAAAAACAGAATTATCATCAAACAAGATTTTGATTGCAAGCTGAGTATTGACCTGCTCCATCCCAAACTCTTTTAGATATACTCTATCGTATGTACCAATTCAAGGTGCATCGAATAGGAGATGTTTGAACACTGTAAGCATGGGTGTTAGCCTGTAACAGCTTGTTACATATGTAACTTTATCAATTTGAGAATAAGAAAATTGAAAGTTTGAGCTACAGAAAAAAGACTTTAAAACTAGCTAATCAATGAACATTCTAATAGTCTGCAAATTGTTGGATGACTTTACTATATATGACAGCTGTTTACGGCTACATGTTTTATTATGTGCGTTACATGAACTTAATTATAATATAAAAGTGATAATTTTGGCTATCGTCATTTAGTTTAACGACTGCTCTGAGTCGGTTTCAAACCGTTTTAGATTATCATTATAATTTTACTCTTAATTCAATAGTTCGGCAAAAGGCCATTATCAAGAAAACACGCACTTCAATGTCAACTACAAGATGGTGGAACAGAGAATATGTAGTTGACATTGAAGTGCATGTTTTTCTTGATAAAGGCATTTGGCCGACATATTGATATTAAGAGTAAAAATATCATATGTGTTTAACATTGTTCCCTATGGAATATAAATGAATATCGTTTTAGATTAGGTTTAACAAACCTATACTCAATTGACGAATACAAAAAACAAAGTTTGCTTTTCTATCTTAAATATTTTGTCTTATATGAGCTAATGCACGACCTTACTCCCAGTTTTGCAGAGGAGCAAATTTTGTTTTCGCCGCTGAAATAAAACATATATAAAACAATTGCAGAGTGTTGATATTTTACATTTTCTTAAACAGTCTTGCTCATATATCATCAAGTTTCTAAGATCAGAACACTTACTAAAGATGTCAATGTGGCATTGGTGATGTCACAACCAGGGCTCTGATCGAATTCCATGCACTTTCAGGTGCTGATATTAACTAGTTCAATGTCAGGAAAGAGCAAGAAATCATATTGGCAGGCATTTAGCTATGCTAGAGACTCTATCCACGATGCATTCTTTCACCTCGGCTCAGAAAGCACTGTGGCGGATGCACTAGAGTAATATATTTGTAAATTGTCCTGACTTCTTAGCTCTCGTCTGTGATGTCTAACTGTGAGTTTGCTACTTTCCCATTGGTATCCTGGGTCAGGTGTGGCACTTGATTGTATCGATTCCTGACCTTTGCCGTCTTTCTTACTTTGTATTAGCCAGTCACTGATAATGTTCGACTCACTGCGTTAACGTAGTGGATATTTGGGAGAAAAAAAGCTGAATTGCAAAAACTACCACTTCCAAGAGCTATGTTTCTCGAAGGTGTCAAACATGCGCAGTACCAGTGCATCATTTAGAAAACCTCATCTGTCATTAATCCTGACAAATCAATGCCTGACAATTATGTTTAGAAGCGGGACTGTGATAAATATTGTCCCGTTATGATGACATTGCCCATGTGCGGATCCAGAGGGTGATAGGGGGTCCGTACACCATCCCCCCCTCTGGAAAATAACAAGCCCCCCCCCCTGGAAAATAACAAGTACGTACATGGGTTTCTAAAGAAATAAGCATTTGGACCCCCACCCCCCCCTGGAAAAAGTTTGACACCCCCCCCCCCCTGGAAAATAATGAATCCCCTCTGGATCCTTGGTAAAGTATAAGTATAGTTTTCTCAGCAATAAAACCATTGGACCCCCTCGGTAAACTGTAAAATAAACTGAGGTCTAAATAAGACTTACAAAAATCCCTGGATCCGTGCATGTTGCCTCCTGCCCCGGAAACCCCTCTGCAGCTGATAAAATATAGTTGCAGCATGTCTGTATGCGAAACATCTCGGTGTAAGTACAAAGTAAACCATTTATTTTGTACTGATTTGTGTTGCCGTGGAGCAGAAGAGGACTCATGTAAAATATTGCCAGTGGTCAATATGCTTATGACTTTTGAACAAATATTTTCATGTGGATTCAGATATTTCTTTAGCCGTATCAACAAGAATGCCTTATTGTCCGATTTTGACCTTAGAAGACGATTCTACCTATAAGCATGCGAAAGATAAATCAGATTGAAACAGTTTTCTATTGGCCGTGCTATCGAAGTACAATGGGTAACTTGTAGAGGGTTTATCCTTATTTCCATATCATGAACTTACTACTTAGTAGACTCTTCTAACGTTTGGTCATTTAGGGGTCAAAATCGGACTATAATGAGTTTGGTTGATAGTGTATGCAAATGCTTATTACTATATACTATCTTTTCTTTGAGTATAGGATAAGCAGCTACAGATAAGCCAAAAGCTTTTGAGCGTGACTCTATTTACAATATTAATATGTTGTACTAAAAAAAAGGTTTTCGGGCATTTATTTACATTTACTATAAAAGCTTTGACATACACACATGTTCGACCCGGACTGGCGCATTTTGCGTATTCTGCATCAACGTTTGAAATAGAAAGACCCAAAGGTCATTGGTCAGAGGTCGTGGTACATCTACATATATAAGCATAAGAGATTATATGTACACCGTTCATTATCGTGTTTTTCATTCACTCCACTGTCTTTTTATTCGTAAATCGTGACGGCATTTACGTCCCACCCTCGAACTGACTCCACACTATCTGAATATATTTTGTATGTTACGATTTAAAAGAGTTTGTATTCAGTCATGATAAGGCTGCCAGTTTATTAAAGACATATTTCCATGCGTTGGAAATGGACAAAACGCATATATATGTGGTATTTACATATTAGGCGTCATTTCAGTGACGTCATCTTTTTGTTCTGATGCGAAAACACTATGGGCGACATGTTAATTTTAATTGTTAACCTCCTAAGATTAAATTTGGTACATTTCGACTGAAATTGGCAAACAAAATGCATGAAAGTCCTGATCGCCATAGACTACAATGGACATACCGTTTAAATTGCACTGATACAATATACGTTATTTTGATGAAGTCATAATGACGTCCAGACGTGAAACCCAGATGGGTGACCAGTAGATTTTCATTAGTTATCCCCTAAAGTTTGATTTGGTATAGGTCACCATAAATCGGCATCAAATTCGCACGGGAGTCCCGATCGCCCCTGACTATAAAACAAAAATGACTCAACAGTACTTAAAACTGAACACAAGAGCA
This sequence comes from Loripinus fragilis, assembly GCA_964019695.1. NCBI lineage: Eukaryota > Metazoa > Mollusca > Bivalvia > Lucinida > Lucinidae > Loripinus > Loripinus fragilis. The sequence goes on along the minus strand of OZ026524.1, from coordinate 4,948,755 downwards.
AAATAAACCAATAGTTCAACCTCTGTTGGGTTGACAACAGACGTAGCATCAGGTCCCAACCATCCAATCTATAGATAAATTTTTAAAGCCTTTGGAATATTAGATAAACTTTAAAATAGGGATTCCAATGTGACCAGTTTGTTTACATATACACTACTGTACCTCATTATTTAATTTAAGACGATTTTGAAAGTCAAATATACCCTGCAGAACTTCAGTTACATAAAGCCAATACCACTAATATTAAAGCCTCGTTTTTTTACTTACATTTGGCCAAAATTTAGGATAAGCGTGACGATTATGATTTTGAAATTGTCAGTTTCCCATTTAAGATGGTGATGTTCCTAGCTCGACATCCTATGGAGGTTATATTTCACAACTCATCCGATTTGCTAGAGCTAGCTATGTTACTGCTTTCAACACTCGCAATTTACTGTTAACTCAGAAATTTCTTAATCAAGGTTATATGTCTCATGAACTTCGCAAAACTTTTTCAAAATGTTACCGCTGATGCTATAATTTGGTATTCAAATTCAATATTGGACTTAAATCTCTCTTCAGAACCAGAGTTTTACGGCGATTAAGTGTATAAATGAATGGAATTGTTGGCTCTAATATTTTTTGATGCAGTTTATTAAAATAAGTTCGCATTATAAGCTTTGTTATAAAATAAATGCATTGCGTCTGACTGCGTGCTTGGTGGTAAACCAAATCACCGTTAGCAACTTTGCTTTCCTCTTTAATTTTAACGCTGGCGGGTTAACCTAAGATTCTATGATGGTTTTGATTTAAAGACTTATTCAAAGATGAGAGAGTTAGGACCTGATGCTTTGTCTGTGGTTGAGCCCACCTGCAATCAACAATTGGAATTATTTTACTTCAGTATTCAGATGAATATACTGTTGAGTTCTTATCTTTGTTTCATCTCTTTTTTAATCTTGATTTATATTTACTAGGAGACGATACATCGATCAGTTAGGGATCTTTCACGCAAACCAAACATCATTTGTCTTGATCCACATCAAAAATAAGGGTGCAGTTGGCGCCGTCAAACATGTTTGGGCACTCCAGTAACTTTTCACTGACCATTCTAAGAAGGTGCTTCTTTTGTTGATCCTTTTTTGGTATTTGTGTTTTATCCCTGAGGAGGAGCTGACCTCTTTGGGTGTGATGTTTTCTTTAGTTTTTGTCACTTTTCATATGGAAATATCTTTTAATTGGACCAATAAGTTTATCTTAAATCAAATTTTGAGTCAACCCATTTATACAGAATGTATTTTCCCATCCTTATCAACTGGACCAGTCCATTTCTGTTGCAATGGTTGTTGGATGGTATTTCATCTTTATTCAATTTCTAATATTATATTCTGTAAGCAAATAGTTTAAAAGTAAGAAAGACGGCAAAGATCAGGAAACGATACAATCACGTACTACACCTGACCCAGGATACCACATTGGAAAGAAACAAAAATACAATAAACATCACCAACAAGAGCCAAGAGGTCAGTCCTTTCCCAGCAGGTGAACACAATGCAGCAATGAATAGACGCGAAAGCATGAAAAACATAAGACACAAAAACACAAATGATCCACGAAAGAAGTATCGCCTTGGAATGGTCATAAAACCCTGAGCTTATGCTCCTTTATGCGTCGTTTAATCTGGGTATAGACTGTTTGCCTATGTCCCACCAAAAGGTCGCATTGTATATATGGTGTAAGTAATGTAAAGAGTTGAAAAAATCATATGCAGACAAACTGGTCGCAGTGCTTTAAATTTATCTTTTACTTAACCAGAATTTTTAATAGAACAAAATAGATTGTTACCAGATCTTTCATATTTTTTTTCGTGGTACCTTATTACATGCTTTTTGATAGTATTGGAATCAATATTTACATAGGTATTGGTAATGATTTTATTAAAATTATACATATTATATCTAATAGATTTATTTTATTTATGGCTAATGTCTAAACTCCAGCTGATAAGTTTTTAGACCTAATTTTTCGCAATAACTTTTTTACCTTCGATTTTAGCAAAATGTGTTCGCGATGAAAGTTGTAGAGGAGATTTTCCGCCGACTTCTCCAAAAAGTCTTGTGCTTATGGCACAAAGAGCTTTTTGTGTATATGGATGAAGATTTTGCAATAAATTGAATTCGTCCTAAATTTCTAAGTATTTTACTGACAGGTATAATTCGTATAGGCGTGACAGAAAGGGGTAGTTTCAAAAAATATTCGGAAGCGGTGCATATCCCGTTTTTCAAAGGATGTGCATAACATAAAACTGCCGTTAACATACTCAGAATTTACCCTGCATATGCAGAATCAACTTAAAGCAGGCTCATTTGTTGGAACAAAGGCGGCTGGGTTATCGCATGACATGCAATTTTTCTCTTATGCACGTGCTATGAAATAGACGGTTTTGAGATGACCCTGCTAGCTTAACGTACGAGCGAACCAGGCGCGATTTCTATCATATTTGAACAAGCCATCAATCGCTTTAGTAATTGAAAAGGGCGGTGCTATGTAACTTCTTGACTGACATATTGGTCTTAGTTTATTTGCGCTTTGCTTAAAATGTTCAAAGAGTGCATCTAAGCAAAGAGGAACCTGCAGCATCTAGGATGTTGGAACCATTTGGAGAAGTTGGGGAGATGTTCCTGAATACTTTTCATCGCGACCACATTTTGCTAAAATTGAAGATAAAAAGTTATCGCGAAAAACTAGGTCTAAAAACTTATCAGCTGGAGTTTAGGAATTTCTGTATAATTAAAATAATTTGGAACAAAGGAAACCACGGATCCATTTATTTTAAAGATACTATGTAAATTGAAAAACTTCATACTTTTGTTAATGAGAAGAATTTTAATAAAATGTCATTTATTGATGACCTCAGAATCGATATAAGGACAAAGAAAATGCTGAACATAACAAAAGGGCTTCGTTTTATGATTTGTTAGCTATATTGTAAATTTATTAGCCTCTAACTCAAAATTGCGTAAAACTGAACACGGTAAACAACTAAGAAATGCATGTAAACTATGGTTACCGTCCTTATCCAAAACAACTGAAAGATATTTTAGAGAAGTATTAATGCTTTCTTTATGCACATAATTCACACTAAATGTTACTATATACTGACGGACTTTCATTATGCAACACTAACTTCCCCTTATATCTTCCAAAATACTGTTGAATGTAAAGTTTCTTTGCTTCGATAATGTCATCATGAGTTGGCTTCTTCAACAAGCACTTTAGTTTTAAATGTACAACTAAACTGGACGACGTTATCTACTTCGTATGAATTTGGCAATTTAAACATTTCTTAAGTAGACGAAATTTTAAGCCATTGCATGAAAGGGTACACCCAGATAAACGTCATATACGCAAATAAGCTGCAACACAGGCCTGTCAATCAAAATGAAAGTGATTCCTCGATGACTAACAGAGTCCATGATACAAATTTGATGATTCCGGTGTTTCTTGATTTAAAGAAGTAGAGAATCTTTCATTCATAACATTTGGTCACATGAAACAGTCGACCCCTATCTCAAACAATTTAAATTTTAATGCATTAAGTGTATCTAAGATAAACAAGTTTTCCATATTTTACTTACAAATAAATGCTCTTTAATATACAATCAAAATTATTGTTCTGCCTTCTTTTTCGAGACATAAATTAAAGCTGTTATCCAAGTGTTGCGTTTTTAAAGTCCGTCAGTATATTTTTTCTTCGTTAACCATGAGATCTAACTTAACGCTTCTTACATTCAAAAGAGAAAGAACATCAAAATCTGACATTTTTGAAATATCATATTTTTGGCATAGATGTATCTTATGATTAAAATCCAAAGGAAAATGTGATTGCCATAATTTTATCCATTTTAATTCAGTTTCGAGTTTTTTATATCTTAATTTAGATGAAGAATTTGGATCATAAATGATGTTTTCAGTTTTCAACTTTGCTAGGTGAATGGCCTGTTTGGTATAAATGGCAATACAGAAAAGTGTCAATTTTTAGGCCTAATCATCTTTGTACTCATGAAATCTAGTCTCTAACGATCAACCAGACTGCCATACATATTGCATGCCACAATTAGTATAAGATAAACCAGATCAGATGATGTTAAGTTCAAATCATAATTATTGATTATGGATAACTGTCTACTATATACAGATAAGGTAATGGTAGGTTTTGTACATAAATGTGTGCAACAGACACACCATTTGGCATTGCAATTAGAAAACATTGAGAAACATTCCTCGTCTCTTGAACACATTGAATGGTTTAGTATACTTCCTAAGAATAGGTGACCCAAGAGGGGATGCCCTAATGGAAATGCCTTAATTCCCAAGCATGGGAAAGGAAAAACAGAATCGTAGCATATCACTTAACAAATGCTACAAATGATTGAAACATTCTTGTTTTGACTGCACTCTGATTAAGTTAGATGTGCAAAAATCAAAAGATAACAAATAAAGGTTAATCAGGGTGGGTGGTCACGTGGTTTTTGCTTGGATACACTGTACGGATGTTCAAATACACTGTACGGACATTCTGATCGAATGTAGGTAGATTTCTCTATGTTTTCTCATCTATACCCAGAAAGTTATACACCATTTTCCAGCCCACATTTTCCCCTATCAAACGCTACAAGGATAACATCGTTAAGCTTCTTACTTTGAGCACTAACTCTGTTACAAATGTTGTCCGTACAGCTTATTTCCAAATTCAGGCCCAATCTTCGCCACTAAAAATTTTGTGACAGAGTCTGCACTCAAAGTAAGAAGCTTTATGATGATATCCTGGCATCGTTAGATCGGGAAAAATGGGGGCTGGAAAATGGGGGCTGTGTAAAGATATAAAAACACGCAGAAATATCTACTTCCTTTTGCTTAAAACATCTGTGTGGAAAGAAATCCGCCATTTTTCCGTACAGTGTATCCTAACAGAAACCACGTGACTACCCACCCTGTTAATGCTAATGTATTAATCAGTAACACAAGCGACAAATATATGCATAATAACAGTTTATTAATATTCCATTTGTGTGGCCTGGTCTCCTCTCACTCCTCCAAAGACCCTTGCAAATTCGATTGAAGCTAAAGCTTGAGGAGATCCCAGAAGAAACAACTAAAGATTGTCTATGGAATAGGGCATGATAATTACCTGATTTATCCAAAGCATAAGGTGAATGGGCTCACCCAATTGGCAGGTGACCCCTCCAGATACAGCCAATAGAAATGTAATCTCACCATGGAATATGGAAGTGATCATATCTGTTGCTTAGGGTAGGATGACCCCGACCCTTTATGGAATATTAATATTATCGCGCCCCTAGATTAATTCTTAATGATGAAAGTAAGTAAGGTTGCAAAGATCAGGAATCGATACAATCAAGTACCACACCTGACCCAGGATACCAATGGGAAAGTGACAAACTCACAGAAGACACCACAAACGAGAGCCAAGAGGTCAGCCCTTTCCCAGCAGGTGACCACGAAGCACATATAAACAGACGCGCACAAAACATAGCAAACACAAGACAGAACAAAAACATAAAAGATCCACAAAAGAAGTACCGCCTTGGAACGGTCAGTAAAATATTTTACTGGAGGGCTTAAACCGGTTTAACGGCGCCAACCTCACCCTTAATTCAGATGTGGATCAAGACACATAGATATTTGGTTTGCATGAAAGACCCCTAACTTATCAATGCATCATCTCCTAAAACATATAAATCAAGACATAACAAGGAGATAACGCAAGGATAAGGACTCAACAGTAAATTAAACTGAATACCGGAGCAAAAGAAATCCAACAGGTAAACCCCGGTGGGCCCGACAAACAGCCAAAGCATCAGGCCCCTACCATCTCATCAATAGATAAGTCTTTAAGTCGGAACCATCATAGAGTCTGAAGTCCGACCCTACGGCGTGCAATTAAAGAGGAAAGCAAAGTTGCCAACTGTGATTGGGTTGACTACCAAGCATGCAGTCTGTTGCAATACATAAATGTTATAGCCAATCTTTTTATAATGGGAAATTATTTTAATGAACTGCGCTGAAAAATTATAAGAGCCAACAATCTTCTTCAACTTATACACCAAGTCACCATAGAAATCAGGTTCCGAAAGTCCTTGGCGCAAGAGAGATTTAAGTCCAACTTGGAATTTAGAAATCAAATCAAAGTATCGTCTATAAAATTTTGAAAATGTTTTGCGAAGTTTATGATACCGATAGCCCTGTTTAAGAAGTTTCTGAGTTAACAATTTATTGCGAGTGTTGAAGTCAGTAACATAGCTAGATGCTCTAACAAAACGAATGAGTTGAGAGATATAGACTCCATAGGATGTAGAACGAGGAACATCACCATCTAAAAATGGGAAATTGACAATTTCAAAATCAAAGTCGTCACGTTTATCATAAATTTTGGTAGAAACAATACCATTAGAAATTGACAAATGCAAGTCTAAAAATGCGGCTTCGGTATCAGAGGCATTGGCTTTATTAAGTTGGAGTTCTGAAGGGTATATTTGACTAACCATATTTTCAAAGTAAACATTATTAATATTTAAAATATCGACTGATCTCACCAAGTTTGGCAGATGATTCCACTAGATACAGACAATAGGAAAGTGATCTCGGCTTTGAACAGGTAAGTGATCTTACCTTTAGCTATATGTCATGAAACGAATTTGCCTTATGATTTGCATAAATTACAAAGGACTTAAGAACTATATTCTTTTGGTGTAGCCTCATGATTTGAATAAATAACAAGCTATATTCTAATGGTTTAGCTTTTAATTTGTCGTAATATCATAGTCTCCACTATACTAACTAAAGATTGTTTAACCATTACAGAGACATGGAGGGTACACAATGAAATAATTGATCTGATCAAATGTAAACAAATGAAAACTTGACATATATTAATACCAATATATTATCACCCCGTCCAATGTACTTGCCGTCCAGCAAAACCCAGTCCTGTGCAAGAGGTATAAAAGCTGTGGATTACCTACATTGGGAGGTGGGTGGCAATCCAACACCCAGTGATCAATTTTGATATGCTGCCGTCCACAGAATATAAACCTTTTTCAAGGCTTTACCAATTTTTGTCAGCACAATTAAATGATCTGAAAAATCTCATGAATTAAAATTGCCCCGTTCATTAATCATTTTCATATGCGCATTCATCTAGCACTTGTGACAAAGGTCAAGTTTGACTGATAATCCAAGTTTACTCAATCCTGGATGAACCTTAACGTCATACATTCCAATCTATTTGATGAAATGTTTAGAATGGTCAGTCCATTATAGTAATGAATAATCAATAAACGACTGAAAAGTGGTGGCGTTCGGGCGTTGGCTTGGTTAAGCATTTGCCTTGCCTTGTGCGGTTAAATGGGCAAAAGTTTAGCGGTCTTTCCGAAAAGTTGTCTCTCAATCCACGTTTGTTTGGTTAAAAATGCAAAAATAAGCTTTTTTTGAAGCAGAAATGGTTTTGAGTGAAGTTTTATATCAAATTTAATTTCAGTTGGTAACAAACGGGTTTAGCCGACTTCAAAATAACAACAAAAACTTGAAATTGTGTCTAAAAAAGATGTCTTACGCATCTTTTAAAATGTCATATTTTTTTTATAGTATTTTGAAGTTCATTTGTAGCTTGTGCTAAAATTGTTGTACGCATTTAATTTATCTTTACAAGACAGTCCAAACAGAATAGAACATTGACATCTTTCTAACTTTCATTCGTGCATTTTATGGTGACAAACATTTCACGGCTGCTGTGCACTTCTGGTTTGAATGTAAAACTTAAAAGTCAATTGGACTGTACTTTGCATTATTTTTTTCAAATTCTAAAGTAGAACAGTGACATCTAGTAGTAATGAATACTCACTGAAAATTTTAATGCTGTGTTGCAGATAATAAGGCATGCAGAACAGTGCCAACTTCCTATCAAAATTGTATGCATAAAGCTTGATTCCTATGATCTAGCTGCTGGTAGTGTTTTTCTTCATGCTATTACGTAACAGAAACGAGCATTGGAGCAAATCATTTGAAGCATGTTTGTTTCTGATCACGGCAGTCAGACACATCTTCAAACAAACAAAAATACAAATGGATGGCGTCTCTGTGGAATATTTCATATTGTAGAAAAAATGTGACATTTTGAAATGACGGTACCTTTACTCTAGCATCATCTGTGCAAGAAGTACCAGTCATTTTTAAATGAAATGACCTGCAGAGTCTTGGTTGGTCTATAGAAGCATGCATTTTGTATAACGCAATCCTATTTTCAAAACTAGTGTACAAATGTAAGGTGACCAATTAGAAATTTTGCAAAGTGTATATTTTGTATTTGGTCAAAATTGGAATTACAATTTTGATACGTTGCGATTTTTGTCAAGATACCATTTCAACACAAAAACTTTCCATATATGCTTAAAATATGTTGGCCTAATTGCATGAAAATAGTGGAACGGTAACATATTTTCTTACTTGTAAACATATTGTCCTAATTCGTAAAAATAAAAATAAACTACAATTGTGTTTCATTATAAAACATACTTAAACACTGCTTAGCTTGAATAACCATGCTTATTTTAGTGGTAGAGGTTGATGTGTTCAGTATTTGTCCCTGTTATGGATTGGCAAATAAATAACACCATTCTCTGATTGTAAAATTCAACGAGTTTTGTTTAATGAAGTGCTTACACAATAGTATTGCCCAAATTGATACAATATGATGAGAACTCTACTTACCCCATCTAGTTTCTACCGTTAAAGCTACATCTAGCAGCAATTTTACACTTTATATGTAAAATTATTAAGAATATAAATTCATACAGAAGACAAAACTTGTGACAGGTCAATTCATACAGATGAAGAATCTTATATCTATGATTTTATAATTGGTCAAAGGCTTCATAAAAAATCCAGTTCAAAAAGTTACTCCCTATCATACCTATTGGTTAAAATTAACATTTTGTTCAAAGAAGCATTTTGCCACAAAGCCATTGTTCTGTAAGATGAATGAAGGTATTCATCAAAGAGAAACATTTATACTTTAGCTAGCTGCGTAGTCCAGACATACAACTTCGTTTCTTGGACTCACTTGTTCATGTAGAACACTGTTCTGTGATATCACTCACCAGACTCTGTTACACTTTACCCTGGTCACGGCACCACTGTGTGGTTATGATGTACCGGAATGCCATATATGCTTGTAGTCTCAATGTTAATTTTTATACATCCTCTAAGAGGGTAAGAATTGAGAGGGTGGCAAGGGAAGGTTAGGTCTTGTAATTCTAGAAAGCAAGGTGGAAGTGATAGGTATCATAATGACAAGACAAAATACATGACAACATTTATTTTGAGTGGACCATAAACTAAACTATAATTAACAGACTATTTTTGGTAGACAGATTTGATGATTGTATGGGATAGCTATTGATAGAGTGCGATAAGTAGGGGTATGATAGATGATTTTAAACCTAAAACCATGCCTTCCAACCGATTTTTACCTACCATGTCTAACTATAATCCATACTACATGGTTGCGTAGTGCAGTTGTTTACGTGTCTGGCTACATATGTGAGTCGTTCCAAGGCGGTACTTCTTTTGTGGATCTTTTATGTTTTTGTTCTGTCTTGTGTTTGCTATGTCTTTGTGCGCGTCTGTTTATATGTGCTTTGTGGTCACCTGCTGGGAAAGCGCTGATTTTGTGGATCTTTTATGTTTTTGTTCTGTCTTGTGTTTGCTATGTCTTTGTGCGCGTCTGTTTATATGTGCTTTGTGGTCACCTGCTGGGAAAGCGCTGACCTCTTGGCTCTCGTTTGTGGTGTCTGCTGTGAGTTTGTCACTTTCCAATTGATATCCTGGGTCAGGTGTGGTACTTGATTGTATCGATTCCTGATCTTTGCACCCTTACTTACTCTGACTGCAGATTAAGGTTTCACAAGTTTGATACTGCCAGTTCCAATACTTTCGTGGAAATTGATCATGAAATAGTTTCTAGTGTCATTCTTCTCCGTTTGGCCCGAATCATTCAGGAAGGGTTGTTGCCAGTTACAAGCGAAAGTATATGCATGAAATACTGGCTTGGAAAAAGTGTGGTAAGGTTTACTGAACGTCCTGCCATGACCATAGCTGTTGAATTGGGGCGTAAATCAACAAAAAAAAACAACTATAATCCTTAACGATAAAAACCACTTCCTTACCTTAACTTAGGAGACTCATAAAACTATCACGAATCTACCTTCAACTTTGATGTATAACCTGTTCTGCACTAAACTGTTGGACATGTTCAATGGACATGAGAGAGCGGATTTTTTTCAGGACCTCTGTGTTATTAGCTGCATTCCTGACGCTAGAGTTCGCAATATCATTTCTTAAGGTCCTAAATATAGATTTCCCTCTAATATTGATTTCTCTAAATGTCGTAGAGAGATCGCTGCTTCTTTAAATGACTTTAGTAATCGTTGGTGCAAATGGGAAAATGTTGAACTTGATGCCTTGAAGGAATGGAAGATTAACATTTCTAAAATTATTGATAATCGTATTTCATTTTACTCTCGTAATACACATCTTTTGCCTCCTAAACCTAAATCTTCTTTTCGTCATCTTAAACGAGGTATCCAGGATTTTCATATGAACTATGTTTTGGTTCCAGCAGATAAAGCTGCTAACAATGTTGTAGTTGTTTCACGATTGTATTATATTAATACTCTTAAGTGTGAGCTTGTTGACACTAATGCCTATAAACTGCAGCCTTCTTTAAGTAAGAGGGTGATTGTTGATGGACATGGTTGTCATACAGCCCTACATTTTGGTGTCAAGGCTAAAGAAAATCAAGACAAAGTTCCTACATTGTACTGGTTACCTAAACTCCATAAAAACCCTATAAAACAAGATTTATTGCTAATTCTAGTTCTTGTACGACAACTGAACTTTCTAAATTGTTAACCTCGTGTCTCACAGCTGTAAAAACATGTTATCAAATATTGTAAAAGGTATATGAGAGATCCGGTAAAAACCTATTTTTGTCTATTAAAAATTCAGATGAAATTTTAGATAAACTTAAAACTAGAGATTTCAATGCGACCAGTTTGTCTACTTATTATTTTTCTACTCTTTACACTACTTTACCTCATAATTTAATTAAAGATAAACTTATTGATCTTATTGAAAGAACCTTCCAGAGAGAAGACTCTCCTTACCTTGCATGTAATCACAGAAATGCTTTTTTTACCTCAGAAAAACCTTAAAAATATCATGCATGGTCGTGTCAAAATGTTTGTGATGCGCTGACCTTTTTGTTGGACAACATTTCTATTCGATTTGGCACCAAGCTGTATAGACAAGTAGTGCGGATTCCTATGGGCACTAATTGTGCTCCCCTGGTTGCAGATTTATTCCTGTTTTGTTATGAGAGGGACTTTATGATGTCTCTTTCTGATGATAAGCAGGCTGATGTTATTGATGCGTTTAACACTACTTCTAGATATTTGGACGATATTTTAAATATTAATAATGTTTATTTTGACAATATGGTTTGTCAAATATACCCTTCAGAGCTCCAACTGAATAAAACCAATGCCTCTGATACAAAAGCCGCATTTTTAGACTTGCTTTTGTCAATTTCTAATGATATTGTTTCTACCAAAATTTATGATAAACGTGACGACTTTTATTTTGAAATTGTCAATTTCCCATTTTTAGATGGTGATGTTCCTCGTTCTACATCCTATGGAGTCTATATCTCTCAACTCATTCGTTTTGCTAGAGCATCTAGCTATGTTGCTGATTTCAACACTCGCAATAAATTGTTAACTCAGAAACTTCTTAAACAAGGCTATCGGTATCATAAACTTCGCAAAACATTTTCAAAATTTTATAGACGATACTATGATTTGATTTCTTAATTCCAAGTTGGACTTAAATCTCTCTTGCACCAAGGACTTTCAAAACCTGATTTCTATGGTGACTTGGTGTATAAATTGAAGAAAATTGTGGGCTCTAATAATTTTTCAGCGCAGTTCATTAAAATAATTCCCATTATAAAAAGATTAGCTATAACATTAATATATTGCAACAGACTGCATGCTCGGTAGTCAACCCAATCACTGTTGGCAAATTTGCTTTCCTCTTAAATTGCACGCCGGTGGGTTGGACTTCAGACTCTATGATGGTTCCGACTTAAAGACTTAGCCATTGATGAGATGGTAGGGGCCTGATGCTTTGGCTGTTTGTACGGCCCACCGGGGTTTACCTGTTGGATTTCTTTTGCTCCAGTATTCAGTTTTATTTACTGTTGAGTCCTTATCTTTGCTTTATCTTCTTGTTATATCTTGATTTATATGTTTTAGGAGATGATGCATTGATAAGTTAGGGGTCTTTCATGCAAACCAAATATCTACGTGTCTTGATCCACATCTGAATTAAGGGTGAGGTTGGCGCCGTTAAACCGATTTAAGCCCTCCAGTAAAATATTTTACTGACCGTTCAAAGGCGGTACTTCTTTTGTGGATCTTTTATGTTTTTGTTCTGTCTTGTGTTTGCTTTGTCTTTGTGCGTGTCTGTTTATATATGCTTTGTGGTCACCTGCTGGGAAAGGGCTGACCTCTTGGCTCTCGTTTGTGGTGTCTGCTGTGAGTTTGTCACTTTCCCATTGGTATCCTGGGTCAGGTGTGGTACTTGATTGTATCGATTCCTGATCTTTGCACTCTTACTTAATTTGATTATCAGAGTTGTTTTGTCTGTGCTGCGTGGCGGCCCTAAAAGTCTCCCAGCACTTTCATTTAATGCTCTTATTTTTCCAATCCTCAGGATTGTGTGTACAATATCCTTCCATTATTCCTGTCCCTGGATATCCTCTATGTCTTGTACCGCATTTAAGATCACTAGATGACCGATTTACATACCCCGTTGTATAACTTCTGCTTTCTATATACCTGTGGACTTGTATTAGCCATTTGCATTATCGCTTGCATTTGTTATGCCTTCCTTTGCTTTTAAGGACTCATATTAATACTGGCTTGTCATTTTAATAACAGGTGTGTTGATTGCTTGTCTTGGGATGGTACTTACCCACACAACTTTTAATGATAAGAACGAAAATAACAAAATTACATTTATCTCCCATTAGTTTACATTCCGCGTCCTCTGTTCGTATTCCTAGTTCAGTTAACAATTTTCGGGATATGCTTCCTACCATTAGGTTATCTCCTCTTGGGTCACCTATTATCAGGAAGTATCTAAACCATTTAATGCATTCAAAAGACGCGGAATGTATCCTAATGTTTCTAAGTACAATGCAAAGAGATGTGTCTGTTGCACACATTTATGTACTAAAACTACCATTCGTCATCTGTAAATGGTAGGCAATTTATCATAATTAATAATAATTATTTGGACTGAACTTCATCTGATCTGATTTATGTTATAACTTGAACTGAAACTAACTGTGGAATGCAATATGTTGGACAAACTGGCCGTTCCCTCAAGACTATGTTTCGTGAGCACTTTCGTAAAATGAAAAAGCCTAAAAAATTTGATACATTTCTTTATCGCCATTTCAAAAGTAATGGTCATTCAACTAGTAAAATTGTAATTCAGGCGGTTGAAAAAATTATATATGATCTAAATTCATCAACTAGATTAAAATTATGAAGTGACATGAAATTGAACTTAAATGGATTAAATTTTTGCAATCACCTTTTCCTTTAGGCTTTAATGATAATATATACCATGAAGGCAACATTTCTAAAAAGCCAGATTTTGATGTTTTTTTCTCTTTTGGAATGTAAAAAACGTAAAAGTAGATCTCATGGTAAACGTAAAAATGGCAACATTAAGCGCAAAATTTGTACCGAAAAACGCTTAAATACTTCTCTTAAGGATCTTTCTTTAGGTTTAACTACTCATGGTCGGCATGGCTTATTTTCATTTTTAAGTTCCTTGCCTATCTCAGTTTAACGCAATTTAGAGGTAGAGGCTAATAAACTTTACGATAGAGCAAACAAATTATATAAAGCAGCACTCCTTACAAGGTGTTATGTTCAACATTTCCTTAGTCCTTATATAGATTCTGAGGTCAACAATAAACGACATTTTATCAAAATTCCATTCATTAACAAAGGTATTGAGTTTATTGATTTACATAGTATCTTCAAGGATAATTCAGTGATTTCATCTATTCCAAATTACTTTAATAATTCTGAAACTCCTATCATTTGTTATAAATATAACAAACCAATTAGGTCTACTATATTTAACTTTAATAAAATTGTAAATGATTTAGATATAGATTCCAATACTCCTGCCTCCTGAGATTGTAAAAATTATAATTATTTATATCCCTCTGCAGGGCATGTTATTACAGGTAATCTAAATGTCATTCCTGACGCTAGAGTTCGCAATATCATTTCTAAATGTCAGAAATATAGATTTCCCTCTAATATTGATGTCTCTTTATGTTGTAGAGAGATCACTGCTTCTTTAGATGACTTTAGTAATCGTTGGTGCAAACGGGAAAATGTTGAACCTGATGCCTTGAAGGAATGAAAGATTAACATTTCTAAAATTATTGATAATCGTATTTCATTTTACTCTCGTAATACACATCTTTTGCCCCCTAAACCTAAATCTTCTTTTCGTCATCTTAAACGAGATATCCAGGATTTTCATATGAACTATGTTTTGGTTCCAGCAGATAAAGCTGCTAACAATGTTGTAGTTGTTTCATGATTGTATTATATTAATACTCTTAAGCGTGAGCTTGTTGACACTAATGCCTATAAACTACAGCCTTCTTTAAGTGAGAGGAAGATTGTTGATGGGCATGGTAGTCATACAGCCGTACATTTTGGTGTCAAGGCTACAGAAAATCAAGACAAAGTTCCTACATTGTACTGGTTACCTAAACTCCATAAAAACCCTATAAAGCAAGATTTATTGCTAATTCTAGTTCTTGTACGACAAACGAACTTTCTAAATTAGTAACCTCTTGTCTTACTGCTGTTAAAAACATGTTATCAAATATTGTGAAAAGGTATATGAGAGATCTGGCAAAAAACCTATTTTGGTCTTTTAAAAATTCAGGTGAAATTTTAGATAAACTTAAAACTAGAGATTTCAATGCGACCAGTTTGTCTACTTATGATTTTTCTACTCTTTACATTACTTTACCTCATCATTTAATTAAAGATAAACTAATTGATCTTATTGAAAGAACCTTCCAGAGAGAAGACTCTCCTTACCTTGCATGTAACCACAGAAATACATTTTTTACTTCAGAAAAATCTAAAAAATATCATGCATGGTTGGTCAAAATGTATGTGATGCGCTGACCTTTTTGTTGGACAACATTTTTATTCGATTTGGCACCAAGCTGTATAGACAAGTAGTGCGGATTCCTATGGGCACTAATTGTGCTCCCCTGGTTGCAGATTTATTCCTGTTTTGTTATGAGAGGGACTTTATGATGTCTCTTTCTGATGATAAGCAGGCTGATGTTATTGATGCATTTAACACTACTTCCAGATATTTGGACGATATTTTAAATATTAATAATGTTTATTTTGACAATATGGTTAGTCAAATATACCCTTCAGAGCTCCAACTGAATAAAGCCAATGCCTCTGATACCGAAGCCGCATTTTTAAACTTGCATTTGTCAATTTCTAATGATATTGTTTCTACCAAAATTTATGAAAAACGTGACGACTTTTATTTTGAAATTGTCAATTTCCCATTATTAGATGGTGATGTTCCTCGTTCTACATCCTATGGAGTCTATATCTCTCAACTCATTCGTTTTGCTAGAGCATCTAGCTATGTTGCTGACTTCAACACTCGCAATAAATTGTTAACTCAGAAACTTCTTAAACAAGGCTATCGGTATCATAAACTTCGCAAAACATTTTCAAAATTTTATAGACGATACTATGGTTTGATTTCTTAATTCCAAGTTGGACTTAAATCTCTCTTGTGCCAAGGACTTTCGGAACCAGATTTTTATGGTGACTTGGTGTATAAATTGAAGAAGATTTTGGGCTCTAATATTTTTTCAGCGCAGTTCATTAAAATAATTTCCCATTATAAAAAAATTGGCTATGATATTAATGTATTGCAACAGACTGCATGCTTGGTAGTCAACCAAATCACGGTTGGTAACTTTGCTTTCCTCTTTAATTGCACGCCAGTGGGTCGGACTTCAGACTCTATGATGGTTCGGACTTAAGGACTTATCAGACTGATGAGATGGTAGGGGCCTGATGCTTTGGCTGTTTGTCGGGCCCACCTGGGTTTACCTGTTGGATTTCTTTTGCTCTGGTATTCAGTTTTGTTTACTGTTGAGTCCTTATCTTTGCTTTATCTCCTTGTTATATCTTGATTTATATGTTTTAGGAGATGATGCATTGATAAGTTAGGGGTCTTTCATGCAAACCAAATATCTATGTGTCTTGATCCACATCTGAATTAAGGGTGAGGTTGGCGCCGTTAAACCGGTTTAAGCCCTCCAGTAAAATATTTTACTGACTGTTCCAAGGCTGTACTTCTTTTGTGGATCTTTTATGTTTTTGTTCTGTCTTGTGGTTGCTATGTCTTTGTGCGTGTCTGTTTATATGTGCTTTGTGGTCACCTGCTGGGAAAGGGCTGACCTCTTGGCTCTCGTTTGTGTTGTCTGCTGTGAGTTTGTCACTTTCCCAATGGTATCCTGGGTCAAGTGTGGTACTTGATTGTATCGATTCCTGATCTTTGCACCCTTACACACTGTGGGTGACAGTATAATACAGAGATGTTGTCAACTGGATATTTTTTTTTTCAATAATTCACAGAATATGACGCAAGAGAGTTAATACATTTAAAGACTTGTAATATTAGAAGGACTCTAGGACCTCATATGGGAAAGTGACAGAAAAAGAAAACATTACACACAAGTTAACCAAGTAGTCAACCCTTAGCCAACAGATGACCACAGGGGCTGCAGAAAAGAGGGGTTGACTCTCATATTTCACAAGGTTGACTCTCATATTTCACAAGTATATCTTGTTGACGGTAATAAAGCAAACAATATCCCCTATTCTTTACTTTTTGTAAGTTCAGATTTTTTTTTCTCTCTTAGTCCTCAGTTTCAGATCCATATGGCTAAAATATCTAACAAGTTTCAGTGAATCGTCACAGTCTTTAAATGTTTTCTTCGCCTGACTTAACAGAATTGACGATTGTGGTACTAAGAATGCATCCATAGCAGACAAATCTGCGGCATCGGCTGCTGCCCGTTCTAAGGCGTTGGTTCTGTTGATGATAACTCATTGTTCATTGGGACTGCCATTGTTTGCGGGGTTCTTGATGGTGGTCCATTTTTGTTGTGTAGTATTAAGTGTCCTTTCTAGTATTGCAATCCTCTTGTTTGGCTTTACTTTTTCCTTCTTCTTAAGTGCATGTGATTGTTAGTGTTCGGGGCTCTAGTGTATGATTTGTCGTTTACTGATCATAGTCAGTTACTTTCTGAAGAAGTAAGCGTGTTCATTACAGTGCAGTATAATTCCCATCTTAATGTATTTCGAAAGTATCATAGATGAAGGCCCATGAGTGTTAGGAAATTTCATATAGCGCACATATAACTTTCCCTAAATCTCAGACTGATCGCAAACAAGGCAGACCTATTAGACTCCACACTATTCCTTTGTTGCCCAGACCTGGTCCGCTGTTTATGCTAACACTGATATATGCAGAAAGGAATTTATGAGAATTGAAGAAACAACTCTGCAAGGTCTTTAAACTAATTGCAACAAACTGCATGCTTGGTGGTCAACCCAATCACGGTTGGCATCTTTGCTTTCCTCTTTAATTGCACGCCGGTGGGGTGAGACTTCAGACTCTATGAAGGTTCCGACTAAAATACTTATCTGTTGATGAGATGGTAGGAGCCTGATGCTTTGGCTGTTTTTGTGGGGCCCACCGGGGATTACCTGTTGGATTTCTTTTGCTCCAGTATACAGTTTTATTTACTGTTGAGTCCTTATCTTTGCTTTATCTCCTTGTTATATTTTCATTTATATTTTCTGGGAGATGATGCATTGATAAGTTAGGGGCCTTTCATGCAAACCAAATATCTATGTGGCGTGATCCACATCTAAATTAAGGGGATGGCGCCATGGGGCCGGTTTGAGCCCTTCGGTAGAATATTTTACTGACCGTTCCAAGGACGTACTTCTTTTGTGGATCTTTTATGCTTTGTCTGTCTTGTGTTTGCTATGCCTTTGTGCGCGTCTGTTTGTATGTGCCTTGAAGTCACCTGTTGGGAAAATGCTGACCTCTTAGCTTGCGTTTGTGGTGTCTAACTGTGAGTTTGTCACTTTCATATCGGTATCCTGGGTCAGGTGTGGTACTTGATTGAATCGAGTCCTGATCTTTGCACCTTTACTTACTTTCATGTACTTTTATTATTTAAAAGAAATAATTTCAACATTTGATTGATCAGATCTAAATCAGAGATCGCATCAACATTGCGTTTAAAACAATCGTCTTATTTCACAATATTTAAGAGAGAAAACGTGAAAACAACTATCACCTGCGTTTTCTTCGCTATAATGTCAATATATTTATTGGCAAAAATGATATAACTAGAAGCAAGACTTTCAGATTATTAGCACTGCTAATTATTTATTTGGCACGAAACTTTTTTTAAAAACAACATGCGATAATTATGTTATCAAAAATAAAATAGTTTGTGATCGCGTCATAATTATGTATAGTACTTTGATAAAAAGCATTAATTTCGTTAAAAGTTTTAAAAAATCTCGAAGTGCCAAATATAATTTTACCAAAACAACATACTCAACAGGCTCAGCTAAACATTTATACAGCTTGCTTCTTATTTCTTCTTATTGCAGGAAGTAATACTGCCAAGATGCAAAAAGTACTAACGAAAAGCAATAGTTTGAAGCTTGATGCAAAAATATTGCTACAACTCCTTTATAGCAATATCTTTTTTGCGAGGAGCTACATACTTTTTTGGTCAATTGAGATAATAATTTTCCAGACAAGATAACAAGACGTGCATGCTGTTTCTTTAATCCGTTTGTCGACAAAAGATTGGCCATTGAAATAAAAATTACTATCTAAACGCAATATATTTGAATATTCTAAATATTATCGCATCAAATCCACTTATTTCTGACATTTTCGCCAGAAAACAGTCTTTTTCTGACGGATTTAAGTAGCAAGTGGTGGCGCATATACGCTTCCGTAAGTACCAGACAAATTGTTACTTATACAAGACCGTTTACAGTATTTGCATAACAACTTGTTTAAGATTTTGCACATAACGAAATAGAACTTGCACATAACGAAATACATTGTGCACATAACGAAAAACATTATGCACATAACGAAATACATTGTGCAGTGCACATAACGAAATACATTGTGCACATAACGAAATACATTATGGACATAATGAAATACATTATGCACATTACGAAATAGATTTTGCACATAACCAAATACATTGCGCACATAATCAAATACATTATGCACATAATGAAATACATTATGCACAAAACGAAATATGTTTTGCGCTATACAAAATACTATGTGCACATAACGAAATGTATTTTGCGCATAACAAAATGCATTGTGCACAAACCGAAATATTTTTTGCACATAACGAAATACATTATGCACATAACAAAATAGATTTGCGCATAACGAAATACATTTTGCACATAACGAAATACATTATGCACATACAGAAATGTAACTTGCTCATAACGAAATACATTGTGCACATCACGAAATACATTATGCACATAAAGAAATGTAGCTTGCTCATGACAAATTACATTTTGCACATAACGAATTAAATTTTTTCATAACAAAATGACCCATGTACATGACGATTAGAATGTACTCATTATAAGGCAGTTGAAGCGTGCCATACTAAATCTTCGCCCTAGAATCTGTTGTTAAAACACAAAGTTGTTTAGCCCGCATTGAGGCTTCCTATATATTGCAATGTATCAACACAGAGAAACAATCATATCAAATACTACAGTGTATACGCAAGCTATACAAAAAACCTATCGTGGAAAAGAAATCTGGCTTGCACATGGAAAATGCTGACATACATTTTCTCTTGACCAGGTCCAAATTAGCATTAAAACTAATTATGTAGAATTTTTTCCAGATCAAGACGCCATTAGAATGTAAAATTTGTCGGTCGCCGTTTAACACATCTTTTGCAAGAAAGTGACAGTGATGTCAAAAGCCAGTGGTATCCTGGAGTTGTACTGTCAGTGATCCGAGAAATATATGAGGAGGAGGATGCCCTCTATGAAGTGCAGTTTGATGGAGATGAATTGTTCAATGAGCTAGACAATCTTTTTGGAGATCTAAGAAATTTGAAGTGTAGTGATATTTAAGGTAGGCACATGTAACCTCTTTAAACAATATAAATCATGTCATATAAAAAAGTAAACAAATATGACCAGGAAATGCCACAATTGAAGACTGAAGACCATTCTACAGCATCGTGATGAAAACACGGAACACAGACAATCACAACACAATTAAAGTAAATCAGCCAGCTGTCTCTTCTTCAGAATGATGACTGCTAAATTGTTAGAAAAGGCCGCAAGAACCTCACCATAAAACAAGGACCTATCACTAAAACCCAGACACAAAATGGGAGCAACAACAATATATTTTGCCAGCCAGCCAAATACTTTTGTTTTATTAGTATTACTGGTAAAACTAAAGTCAGGTTTACGGAAGTTGACAGTCATTTACCGTTAGCAAAGAAGAGTTCATTATTCAAAACAGGACCTGAAAAGTAACTGTAAGTTGTAGGTTGTTTTGTTTGTAACTGGACCTTTAAAATGATTTCAGGTATCAATCCAGGATAGCGCAGTCAGGAACAGCGCGGATTAGCAAAGGTTGTTAGCTGTTGTAACGAATGTAGACTACCTGTCTAAACTTTTTTTTCTTCAAAATTATCAATTCCTAGCATAATGTTCTAAACGGCGCGAGTCAGTAACAGTAGATAGATAGATAAATTTAAACGCATGCAATATAATTTTAGCTTTAACAATTTTATTTAAAATTAAGATCGCTGAAATATCCATACCTTTCAGCATTTGAACCGCAAACTTCATATATTATTTAGTTACTAGCGAGTCTGTCAACTACTTTGGACTTCTTAAATGGGGAAGTGGGTTCGAACTCTGGTTGGGCAACATCATTATGTTGGGATAGTATCTCGCTACTGCCAACTGTCAGTTACTGGTGAAAACATAAATACAATAAATACACACCTTTCATAAGAAGCCTGTCCAGGAACTGTGTGATAGAATGACTGACTGGTAATCTGGTAAAATCGACCTCACGACCCAACTACTTGCTAAAACCAGCACATGTTACAAATTAAAGTAACCCAAATAATGAAATGGGTATAAAGCAGTTGTAAAAACTTTCTTGTCAGAAATAGGAACAAAAGAAAATTATATGAGATGAAACAAAAAGGAAAAACCTACAAAAAAGATGAATTGCTAGGATTCGAACCTCGGATCTTTGGTACTATAACTGACCGTCTTATCCTCTCTGCTATACGTGTATATTGAACACTTTTGTAATTCTTTAATCATTGCAATGAATGATAATGAATGATAATGATGTGATTTTTAAGTATACCCGTGTCTCCTGTTTACATCAATGCACTCGTCTTGTATAATGGTAAATCACTGCCAACTTTCGTGAATCATACTATACTTACACTAATTCATGGAAATATTGATATGCTGCCTATGTAACAAGTATCTTATACTGTATACTTCACGGGGAAACCAAGTGTACAGTAAAATCATAAGATAACCTACATCTCCACCAATCAATAAATAACACTGTGTATTGCTAATGAGAAACTAATGGAAGAAAAGTTACAGAATCATCATCAAATCTTGATTTCTATGGTCACTTTCCTTTAGTAAAATACTGAAAAAGGCAATTTATGAAATGTTCTCTTAATCATATCAAGTATATCTTAAGACAATAGACTATTCAGAATCAATTTATTGCTGCTGAATGGGAAACTAATAGAAGAAAAGTTTTGGGATTATTCATCAATTCATGATTTCCATGCATACTTTCCTTTAGTAAAATACTGAAATAGACAACTTAAAAAATGTTCTCTCAATCATATCAAGCATATCTTAAGACAATAGACTATTCAGAAAATTCAATTTATTGCTTAATGGGAAACGCATGGGTAAGATTTTGCAGTATTTATTACAACCAAACTGATATTATTGAAGTTTTTAACTCCACCTCCTGGTATTTAGATGACTTACTTAATATTGACAATCCTTATTTTGAACAAATGGTAGATCATATATATCCCACCCAACTTCAGTTAAATAAACTTTGCTGATACATAAGCCCCGTTTTCGGATTTGGCCTTGTCCATAACAAATGGCATAATTTCATCTAAGATTTATGATAAACGGGATGCTTTTAATTTTGAAATTGT
Organism: Loripinus fragilis; assembly: GCA_964019695.1. Lineage (NCBI taxonomy): Eukaryota > Metazoa > Mollusca > Bivalvia > Lucinida > Lucinidae > Loripinus > Loripinus fragilis. Next base: position 4,926,215 of record OZ026524.1, on the reverse strand, counting down.
AAATTTCCCATTTCTTGATGGAGATGTTCCTCGTTTAGTGTAGGCTGCTGTGTAATTCCGTGTGCATTTTTTGTATAAGTGTCAAACATACATTTTTATAGAAAAATATATCCTTATTAAGAAAAAAGATGTTTACATTTTTTCTTGACAATTTAACGTCACAGTGAAGTAACAAAGTGACGTATCCATGTTGAAAGTGGAGTGCTATGATTTCCCGCTGGCATAAACATGTACTGTTTGATTATTTTTGGTAATACTACTGATGACTTGTTGATTTTGGAGCATAGACTCTGGCTCAGAATTTTAATGAGGCTACATTTACTGTACAAGAAAAAATGGCGTCATCACCAAAATGAAAAGTCTGTTATAGTGAAAGCTCAAATGGCATTAGATCGCTATTAGAGACTACACCCTCCTCCCCGCAGAGCAGGAAAATATTGTTCAATATAATGTTTTGAAACGACATAATGTAACATGCAAAATGACACACGTTAGTCCTTTGACCTATAACAGACAGTCATGTTAACTACGTTACTCTATCATAGTTTAAAATCCTATTTTGCAAATACCAAGTGATACCTAACTCATGGAAATGGCAATAAACAGTTAAAAGGTCGTTAGAAGTTACTTGCTGGCATAACTATAAATAGCTTCTATATAGGGAATTGTTGTTCGAAAAGTATTACACGGATTTTGTTTATTAAAGCCAAAAAAATTTTCCCACTCTTAATAATTGTGCTAGTCCATTCTGCGCCTTAGGGTTGTTGGGAGGTTATTTTTCTTTTGATTAAAATTTACATTCTGTACGCAAACACTAGGGACCCTGATTAGACCCCGCGTTCTGTGGCGTGTGATCTGGGTCTGCATCATTTGCCTTGGTCCCACAAAAAGGTTGCTAGACTTATATGAGTTAAAGTTTATTTTCTTCAGATTAATTGTGTTCTATGACACGGGTGGTAAACCTAGGAACTACCACGAAATTGTGTTAACGTAAATTTGTTCCAAAGTCACATCCGGGACACGTCGTGGTACTTTCCAGGCCCAAAATAGGATAAAGAAAGGTTGGTGTCACTTTCATTTTTGTTTTATTTTACAACTAAGAACGAACAATGGGGAAATCCGAAAATGTGGTTTCGTGTAAATATGTCTCAGTGTCCCCTCAAGCCTAAAGTATTGTATGAAAAGTTATTTTCTTTCTTTAGATTTGTGTTACCCCACTGAGCATCGGACCTACTTTCTCCAAAGTCCGAAGGATTTTAGCCCATATCTGTCAAATTAAATGGAATTTGATATCATTTGACGATGGAAATAATAAAAAGACCCTCAATAAACGTTCCTAACAATCTGAGCATTTACTTGTAAACAATTCATGCCCCGCTCGTCCTGCATGGTAGTTTCCAGCTCATCGTGGTAGTAAAAATGCTATCGTGGTAGTTTCCAAGACTTTGTAGGAATTAAGTAGTAGTTCGCATCTTATTCAGCAGATGTTCACTGTTCAGGGGCTACTTCATTTTTTTAAAGACAGGGTGTGAGGGCCGAACCTTAAATACCCCTCTTATTCATACGAAGACCTTTTCAAACAACATTTTGACAGATAACAAATGTCTACTGCCTGAATTTTAAATTTAGTGGGCTATTGAAATGACGAGAAGAATGAAAAGAAGGGATAATCACATATTTTGTTTTTGAATAAACATGCTTTTTGATTATCAAATAACATACCCATTCATCGTCGCACTCACATGTATATAAAAAAGTGACCCAACCCGAGGATATTTCCCCCTTTCCTTTTTCTGAAGCGCAAGTACTAAAGATACTTTTGGCCAGTAGTCTTAGCCTGCCATTTTATCTTAAAGTTGACGGAACATGGAACAACGTAGCGAGTAACGCAATTTTTATATCATTTTTTGTCTGTTGCTTGGTCCACCACGGCTCAATTGATGACCTTCTTTTGTTTTAGATTTCAAGAGGTGTTGTTTGGCAGTCCAGGGCATGATCTCCACCTGTCACGCATCACATTGAATCTGTTGAGTCCTCAGCTTTGGTTGTTCATGGAGTTGAAATGTGATTAATGTGTTTACCTCGAAATTGATTGACGAGTGGGAGGGTTATCATGCGAAACAAACAACCATTAAAATGTTTTGTACCACTTCAGAAACGTATTCTACAAAGTCTTGGCAGCTACCACGATAACATTTTAACTACCACGATGAGCTGCAAACTACCACACAGGACGAACGGGGAATGAATCGTTTACGAGTTAATGCTCAGATTTTGTTACTGTGTAGGAACGTTTATTGAGTTTTTTTATCATTTTCATCGTCAAATGATATCAAATTCCATTTAATTTGACAGATATGGGCTAAAATCCTTCGAACTATGGAGAAAGTTGGTCCAATGCTCAGTGGGGAAACACAAATCTAAAGAAAGAAAATAACTTTTCATACAATACTTTGGGCTAGAGGGGACGCTGAGACATATTTACACGGAACCACATTGTCAGATTTCACCATTGTTCGTTTTAGTTGTAAAAATAAACCAAAATGAAAGTGGCACCAGCCTTTCTTTATCCTATTTTCAGCCTGGAAACTACCACGACGTGTCCCGGATGTGACTTGAGAACAAATTTACGTTAACACAATTTCGTGGTAGTTCCTAGGTTACATAAGATAGCACAACCACCTGCTAGAAAATTAAAACGAATGTAAATTCCATATCACATACTGGTCCTTCATTTCACATAGGCATCTATAAATACAGGTTTCGTAATGTTAACGTATAGGTTACGGACAAAATGGAGGAAATCCGTAATCTAGGTGGTACTATCATATGAAATAAATGGTAAGAACCCTAGCGAGTTTCATATAAAATGACTACAAGTGTAAGATTCTGTTCGTTCGTTTAACTAGGATTTTAGACGTTATTTTCTTGACAATCATTACTTTAGAAAAGTTGCACGGATACCACCATGCAGTTACATGTTAGCGGAAAAGTATGATTCATTGTTTGGTCATAGTTTTGGCATTACATGACATTTTCCACTGACTAACAGCAACAAACACTAACCAGTCAGCTCAAAGTTAGACTTTTTGACTGACCGTTCCAAGGCGGTGCTTCTTTTGTGGTCCATTTTCGTTATTTATGTTTCGTGTTTGTCATGCTTTCTTGTCTGTTCATTTCAGCCTTGTGGTCACCTGCTAACTAACGAGCAACCTTGAAGCATTTCAGAGAGGACCTTAATAAATGATTAGAGGGTGGTTAACTTGACTAATGTTCAAGGTCATATAATTTATACAAGGTCAAAAGTCTGTCTTTTTAACCAATTGCCAGATTTATACCAAACTGACAGAGTCACATCATTGGTGAACTCTTTACATTATTTGATTTTGTTGACCTTAAGTATTCAAGGTCACCAGTGCCATATCGGTATTAAACAATGGGTGCCTTTTTTTGGGGGGAGTTAGCGGGTCCATAACCCGCAGAGCACTCGATTAAGTTGGATCACGTGGCGGCTCACCCGACAGGCGCACTACCGGCTTACGCCTATCTCGCAAAATTTCAACTAAGGCATGGAAGGGGCGAAGCCAGTTTCGCCTCTTAACAGTTCGTACCACAAAGTAAGTTCTGTTGCGCCATTTTTGCTCGATTGCAGCGGCTTACTACCCATTCCCAGTCATGTGATCGGCATAAGCCGGAGGCGCAGGCGAGGCAGCGGCGTTTGCCGTTTTAGTGTTTTAAACTGCATCATTTGGTAGGACCTAAATACATAACTTGATTTTGTGACCTTGATTTAATTTTCAAGGTAACTAGTGTCATGCAGAATAGCAATAGAATGTGTTAATAAGAAACGAGCCAGTGTTGAGAGATCAGTACATAATGGTAGAGCAAATCGATTATGGTATAAATATTTAGACTGAGGATAAAATTTTTGAGGGCCGCAAGCTTTTGAAATTGAATCGTGATACCCTCAGCCAATTTGGTTTATATATAAACTAACCGTGGACTTGTGGGAATGGGTCGTCTATATCGACCTACGAGAATTGCTGCACGTGACTTTTGATAGTAAGAATTAACGATAACGTTGGGCGTAGGCTTTTAACAGGATGAATTAACGCCCCAAAGTCAAAACGCTCTCCATTGACAAAACATGCAAACGAGACTTAACTCAGTTAACGTCCTTAACAGCATAAAGAAATAAACACTAATTGAGGTAATGCCTTATTACGGACATGAGAGAATGTTATGCTGCCAAAGGGAGACATACATAGTACTTAATTTAACTGTCCATACTAAGTGTCTGGGGTATGCACAACGTGTCTGGAGCATATCTCCTGTATTATTTTGGGTATGAATCCCAAATTCGGAATGTGGATGCAACTTAGGGTTGCAAAATGTTGCGTACTATTTTAGTATCACTGTGAATGTGAGCTAGGCCTCTGGCCTTAGTTCTAGAATAATTATGTTTCTTCCCTGGAAGGGTCGGGAGATATATTGTTTTTTCCCTTGCCTCCTGATTTCTGTCCATCCATCCATCTGTCTGTCCATCACAAAATCGTGTCCATATTTCAACGAAACTTCATACATTTATAAGGCACATTCAGACAACGTGTCATGCACAAGAACCACAACTCTTGCACGTTCGTTTTTCAAATCATTTCCCTTGTAACATTACTAAATTAATGTTTTGTCTGCTCTGTAATTTAAACACTGTTAAAACTATATTGTTGAAACTTCATACACTTCTAGAGCACAATGGGTTAAAAGTGTCATGCACAAGAACCATCACCCTGCTTTGAATATTTCCCTTTGATCATTTATTTGCAATGCTATTTCGTGTGGCTCTATAACTAGATTACCGTTAGAGGTATTACAACGAATATTCATATTGTAAAGCACATTCAGACGACGTGTCATGCACAAGAACTTTAACTCTTGCATGTATATTTCCCCCTTGCATCTGTTTGTAGGTTTGCTCGTCACAAAATTGTGGATAACCGTCAGAGATATTTCAACGAAACCTGGGCCAGGTTTGGTACTTGTTTATATCGATTCCTGATCTTTGCACCTTATCTTACTTTCATACATTTGTAAAGCACGTTCAGACGACGTGTCATATATAATAACCATAACTCTTGCATATACATTTTTCAAATGATTGCCCTAGTAACAGACAAATGTGATATCGTAATTTTTTGATTCCAAAAGGGGGGATACATCTGTTTTATCGTAGAAAAACAATTCGAGTTGTGCCTTGAGTATATCTCCTTTATCCATGTTATTTGGTGTAGAAATCTCGAGTTTCGTCTGTGGACGTAGTTTGGTGATGTTGATGTACTATTTTGGGGATATTGTGACATTGACTTTGACCTCAGATCTATTCAAATTGTGTACATAGCATATCTCATTTACTATATAAGACATTGAAATCCCAAATTTGATACGAGAATACAGATTCAGGTTTTGGAACGGAGCATGCTGTTTTAAGGTACTTTGACCTTGACCTTTCTCTCAGTTATTGAAAAGCGTATCCACAACATATTTCCTACATGTTTTGAGTACGCAGTCTCAAATTTCGTATATGGCTACAGTTTGATGTTGGAGATTACAGCGTGCTATTTTGGGGATCACGGAAGCATTGACCTTGATCTCAGTTCTATAAATATCGTGTAAGGAGCATTTCTTCTATATTATTTGACATAGAACTTCCAAATCTGGTATGTGAATACATGTTTGGCCGCGATATGTCAATGAATGCTTTAGGGAATCCAAGATTTACCGTGTATAAAATGTCACAGAATGTCACCTGGGTCATTTGACACTGACATCTGGCCTATGTTCTAGAAAAATCGTGAAAGAGATACGCAAAGTGGTGTAAACTAACCTTCCCCAAATGTCTTACATGCTAAATGCATTCTCTTGGTGAATTTGCTGTTACTGTGTTATATACATTTTTCCTATAGACTATAATTGGCCAGGCATCAGCCCGAGGCTAGGATCCAGCAAAAGGGTACTTGCTGGAGGCTGGAGCAGGATTTGTTCTTATTCTTATGATATCGTTACCACAGTGACAGTGTTCAACTTCAAATACTGACTGCCTAAGTTTCTCAACATAATCTAGGAAAACGGATCCTATGAATCAACAGTGTTATAGTAGAAAACAGCACACTCTGTTTTATTTAGTCTGCTCATGTGAACTATTGGAAAGTGAAACAACTCTCACGCCACCTAACAGCGCCAGTCCTTAAGTATAGCAGAAAACATCAGACTCTGTTTTATTGAGTCTGCTAATGAAAACTAATGGAAAGCGCAACAACTCTCACGCCACCTAACAGCGCCAGTTCTTAAGTATAGCAGAAAACATCAGACTTTGTTTTATTGAGTCTGCTCATGAAAACTAATGGAAAGCGCAACAACTCTCACGCCATCTTACATCACCAGTCCTTACGTTTAGTAGAAAACAGCAGACTCTGTTTTATTGAATCTGCTCGTGAGAACTAATGGAAAGTGCAACAAATCTCACGCCACCTTACAGCACCAGTCCTTATGTATAGTAGAAAACAGCAGACTCTGTTTTATTGAGTCTGCTCATGAGAACTAATGAAAAGTGCAACAACTCTCTCGCCACCTAACAGCACTAGTCCTTAGGAATAGTAGAAAACAGTAGACTCTGCAATTTAGAGTTTGCTCATGAGAACTAATGGAAAGTGAAACAACTCTCACGCCACCTTACAGCACCAGTTCTAAAGTATAGTAGAAAACAGCCGACTCTGCTTTATTGAGCCTGCCCATGGAAACTTATGAAAGTGCAACAACTCTCACGCCACCTTATAGCACGAGTCCTTAACTATAGTAGAAAACAGCAGACTATGTTTTATTGAGCCTGTCCTTGAAAACAAATGGAAAGTGCAACAATTCTAACGCCACCTAACAGCACGAGTCTTTAATTATATTAGAAAACGGTAGACTCTGTTTTATTGAGTCTGCTCATGAGAACTAATAGAAAGTGCAACAACTCTCACGCCACCTAAGAGCACCAGTCCTTAAGTATAGTAGAAAACAGCGGACTCTGTTTTATTGAGTCTGCTAATGATAACTAATGGAAAGTGCATCAATTCTCACGACATCTAAAAACACAAGTACTTAGGTTTAGTAGAAAACAGCAGACTGTGTTTTATTGAGTCTGCTCATGAGAACTAATGGGAAGTGCAAAACCTCTCACGCCACCTAACATCACCAATCCTTAAGTATAGTAAAAAACAGCAGACTCTGATTTATTGAGCCTGCTCATTAGAACTAATGGGAAGTGCAACACCTCTCACGCCACCTAACATCGCCAGTCCTTAAGTATAGTAGAAAACAGCAGACTCTGTTTTATTGAGTCTGCTCATTAGAACTGACGGATAGTGCTCACGTCACCTTACACAGCCAGTCTTTAAGAAAAGCAGAAAACAGCAGACTGTGTTTTATTGAGTCTGCTCATGAGAACCAATGGAAAGTGCAACACCTCTCACGCCACCTTACAGCACCAGTCCTTAAGTATAGTAGAAAACAGTAGACTCTGTTTCATTGAGTCTGCTAATGATAACTAATGTAAAGTTCATCAATTATCACGCCACCTAACATCGCCAGTCCTTAAGTACAGTAGAAAACAGCAGACTCTGTTTTATTGAGTCTGCTCATGAGAACTAATGGAAAGTTCAAATACTCTCACGCCACCTAACAGCACCAACAAGAAGTTTTTTTGCTTTCTGTCTGTACTCCTTGGGACTATTGATGCTTGGAATGCATAAAAACCCAAATAACCAAATACGTATTGTACATTTTTAACATCTTCTCACAATCCATTGAGCCAATTAAGCTTATCCCATCTTCTTGGGCATGAAGACAGAAAAGTTTATACAAATTGCCCAAGTTACATCATCAAGATGGTCTTTACAACTTTAACGTGTATAAACCATAAACAATACATGTCATGTGTTTCACTCTCACACAAAAGATGGGGGCGCAATGGCTTAGTGGTATAGTGCTTGACTCGAGACTAAGTTGTCGCTGGTTTGAGCCTCACCGGCGTCAATGCGTTGTGTCCTTGAGCAAGACACATTTATCCTTGCTAGGTACTGGGACAACCCAGGAAGACCCATCTCTACATTACTGAAAGATTGTTGAAGAATCAAAGCAAACAAAAACTCAGAAGATGCCTTCTGTTAAGTAAACTAAGGACTCATAAATCTCAAAATACTTACATTTATAAGCATGATAAATATAACCTCTGAGAGTTTGTAAGCAATAATAGACTTATTTCTCAGCATTTTAGATTTATAAATGAGCAGTTAAAATTTCATGCATAGTTGAGGTGAGCATGAAAATAGTTTTTGTAACCTCGGGGCCTGTATTTCTAGTTGGTATTTTTCACAAGGTTTATTCACCTTTCATAAGTGAAAACAGTTATTGATTTATGTTGAGTGGAACTTGAAGGTGGATACGCGTATTATATTGTTCGGGGTCTTGAGCTGGATCCAAACCATTTGACATCTAATAGTGTTTCTGAATGATTTTTAAAAAAATATTCTGAAGAAAAAAAGTCAGAAGACTACAATAAAACATAAACATTACCCATCATGCAAATAATAACGACAATTATATAAGCAAACTCTCTCAGCAATACAATAAAGTTATAAATAAAGATGCTCTCTACAGACTTAATAAAACCTGTTCTGATGTCTTCTAATTTTATAGGGTCTCTATATTTCTGAAGGTTCCGTTTTCCATATTACCTAATTGTGTTTGGTCCTCACACTCATCAACATCTTTGTACTTATAGCATTGTATATTTAAGCAGCTAAGGATCTGACGAGACTGCGCGAATGCGCAGGCTCGTCTGATCCTTTGCTGTCCACATTTGAGATAAAAGGTATTCTTAATATAGAAAAAAACAGTTTATAATTTATATATATTATGTTGTTTCAGATTCAAACATGACGTCATATAATGAGAACTTAGAGGCGCCTAGACAATTGTCCCTGATGGTGTATGAGCTGCTGGATCAATTGGGTCTCTCAGAGGAGATTAGAAAACTGTATAGGGAACACGCTTACACAGTCGACATATCAAACAATCTAATACTTGGTGACCTATGTAGAAGTTATACCTTTGGGAGTGCGATTGAGGGCACACAGACCACAGGAATGCTTCAGATATTGACTTGGCCCTTGTTAATCATGAAATAGAAGTATTCACAAAATGCTCCAGCAGCGGTGGTAGAACTGGTTACATTGTAGTTCAGGATGAAACTACACCACCTGGACATGTAAAACTTCAGAGGATATACGATAATATGTCTTTGCAGGGGACATGTGGACTTGGAGGTTCACTCTTAGATGCGGGTAGATCACAACCAAGCGGTGATTACCATTTGCTTCCTGATGACAAAGGTAGAATTGTAATAACAGCAAAGCCAGGATAAATGCTGCCAATCCCAAATGTAACAAAACATAGTGTCGCCTTCAGACAGGACAACAAAGGTGATGGTGAAGATTATGATTACGTTCCTGCCTTGCACAGTAAAATGCTACCAGACTGCGTCACTGATTGCTTGATGAGAAAAAGAAATTCTGATTTCTTTACTGCTAGCGTTTTGGAAGCTTGTAAATCGTACGGATGTTTGTTTGTGCCTAAGAGACATTGTCAGAGTAAAGATTCACACCTTCTATGGCGAATATCTCCGTCACACCAGGAAAGATTTCTGATGCTCAACTTCAACTCTGTTCAACATAAATGTTACGTTCTTTTGAAGTTAATTAAGAAAGATATCATTAATCCAGCTTTAGGAAGTGAGGTACTCACATCGTACCATTGTAAAAGAGCCATGTTACATTTGATAGATATGACACCCTCTCAGTTTTGGAGACCAGACAATCTATTGTTCTGCTTAAATACAGCGTTACATTGCTTATTGTTGTGGAGTATGAACAGCAATTGTCCAAACTTTTTAATTCCAGATGAAAATATGTTCCGATGGCGTATTTCAAGGCACTTGCTAAAAAGACTTAGTGATGAGTTGTTCAGGTTGATATCTTTGGATTTCGTCTCCTTGTTAAGATCCATTAAAACGGATTATTTTAATCATCGTTTAGAAACGGTCCTAACGGGCAACAGTCAGTATGACCTTACTCTCTATGATTTTACACCAAAGCTCAAAGGTGCGCGTAGCTGTTAGATACTTTTACCTACTATAGCCTTGCTAGCACCGTACATAGAGATATATCTTATGTCTAATATTGTTGCGTTGTCTGTGAAGAGAGGAGATACCAGAGAGACGACATGGGGTTACATAACATGTGACATATGGCAGGAAACCAGCCACTCGTCCGATCCATTTACCTCAAGGTTGAAGCAGGCGAGTCTAATGAGTGGATTAGGATATCGTCGTGCTTCGTTGGATGTTTTGAGTACCATAGAAATCAAGCAGAGTCTTAATAGATGTGGCTGCCATTTGAAATCGGGCAAAGTTCAATTATTGGAATGGGAAAAAAGATTGTTTGAAAGACTGTCTGCGGATGAAATACTCCATCAATTCTGGACACCGTGTGTGTTGTTCCTGCCAACAGAAAAGGAGGTAGTGCCATCGGCTCTATGCTATGAAATGTCTATTCCTGAAGCACCTGCAGTTGTAAAGTCCTGGCGTGATCACTGGGCCATTGTAGATGGTAAATTTCTTCTTCATTTCTTGCTGTATTTGAACAGGAAGAATCTAGGTTTGAGTTTTGAGGTTGATATACAAGTAATGGAGGAATATATAAAGAATGAGAGACATGCAAGTCACAAATACACAGATCTGAATCTTTTAGGTTGGGTTTATAAAGAGGAAGGAAAACTGGATAAAGCTTACGAATGTTTCAAGAAATCTCTGCACTTTCGACCTCAGCAAAAAGCTGCAATCTGGCACATCGTATGCTTGATTAGTAGCATAAGACTATCAAGACAATCTGTCGCAGAGTGAAATGTAAATAATGAAAATCTGCAACTTTGCACAGGATTCATATTTGAGCCGCGACATGAGATCTTCATCAAAATGGTATGTGCGACCACAAATGGCTCAAATCAGCCTGCGCATACGCGCAGTCTGATCAGAGCTTTTTGCTGGTCGCTTGAATATTCAATGAGTATTTAGCTACTGACGGAACATAATTTGGAGTTTCGAAGCTTAAAAGAGGCTCGTCTGAGTCAAGACAAGCCAAATACCACATTATTGGAATTCACATGTCGCGGCTTATTTTGCAAATTCCTGTGCCTGTGATACCAAAATAAAGGGGGACGTGCATTAAGGGGCAAATTTTCCCCCCTTTGGAGCCAAAAACTGAAAGTTGCTTTTCACCAATTTCACCCAATCGGTTTATTAAAAGAATGGTCCAAGTGTAAAATTCTGGCATCTATTTCCTTTTTTTCGTTGCTATGGTAACAAAAATGGCCGACAAAATAGGCTTAAAGTAGAGAAATTGTCATTTTGGGCCAAATTTAAGGCTATTTCAGACCGATATTCAAAGAATTAGATATCAACACAAGCGAATACCAAAAATACCTTTTAATATAATGCGTGCTGTGCTAATTCTCGCCCTCTGTTAAAATATCTTTTTGGTATTTGCTTGTGCTCTATTTTAATTTCTCTGTCAAATGTCTTAAATTTGCTCCAAAATGTCACTTTCCTATTTTCAGCCTATTTTGGCAGCCATTTTTGTTACCATAGCAACGGTAAAAATAGAATCAATCCCAGATTTTTACACTTGGGCTATTGTTCTAATAAACTAATAAGAAGAAACTTGTGAAAAGAAATTTTCATTTTTGGGCCTCAAAGGGGGGCCAAAATAGCCTCTTAATGCACGTACCCCTTTGTTATGTCACCGCTGAGCAGGTTACAAATTTCATTTATAGATTATGTCGTGGTTCTCTTCCTTCGTCGTTGAGCTGAAATGTTATAGACGGCCAGTTATCCCCCTTAGTCGTGTCAGAATACTGGGCAAATCAATATGAGGAACATTGTACTAAAATCAATGACATTCGTTACAACTTGTTTGGACCTATTAACGTCAACGACGCAGCAAATGAATAATTAAGCAACCTGACGCTTATGAAAAAAAATCTCTCAGCGGTAAAACGTGAAAATGTGCATAAAAACACCAACTACATGTACCAGTTGCGTCTGCCGATAATTTTACATGTAGAAAACAGTCTGGACCCAGATCAGACCCAACAAAACGTTGGTCGGGCCTGATTTGGATCAAAATTGTTTGAAACCCTTGTGATGGCTGGATGAATTTTTCGAAGGTGTTCATTTTGAACTAAAAATAAGTCGATGGACGACAAAAGGACGTAAAAATGACCCAGTGGGCAAAAATGTAGCATAAATGTAAGAATATCTTGTCTCTGGCACCTGATTTATAGCTATAACCGTAACCTTAAGGTTGGGATATTCTTGCTTTTATGACTGTATGATCTGGTTCTACGCTGTTTGACGGGTCCCATCTATTCGAGGTTTGGGAAGGTAGCAACATATGTATTACGGAAATGACACTGTATCGACGTTACAAGCAGTGAATCGATGCCAGCTTTGTGGATCATTGAGTCAATGCCAGCTATGTGCAGCGTTGAATCAATGCCATCTTTGTGAAGCGTTGATTCAATGCCAACTATGTGGAACGATAAGTCAGTGCCAACTTTATGGAGCGTTGAGTCGATGCCAGCTATGTGGAGCGTTGAGTCAATGCCAGCTATGTGGAGCGTTGAGTCGATGCCAGCTATGTGGAGCGTTGAGTCAATGTCAGCTGTGTGGAGCGTTGAGTCAATGCCAGCCACGTGGAGCATTGAGTCAATAAAAATTTTGTGGAGCGTTGAGTCAATGCCATTTTTGAGAAGCGTTTGGTCAATGTCAGCTATGTGGAGCGTTGAGTCAATGCCAGCTATGTGGAGCGTTGAGTCAATGAAAATTTTGTGGAGCGTTGAGTCAATGCCATCTCTGTGAAGCGTTGCGTCAAGGAGCGATGAGTCAATGTCAGCTATATGGAGCGTTGAGTCATTAGTTATTTTGTGGAGCGTTGAGTCAATGACAATTTTGTGGAGCGTTAAGTCAATGCCAGTTATGTGGAGCGATGAGTCAATGCTAGCTATGTGGAGCGTTGAGTCAATGACTATTTTGTGGATGATCACATTTTCGCACACTAAACGGACTAACGATGGTTTATGAGATTTTGAGACAATAATCGCATATATTCTGATAGTGCATCATGAGCCTCTGAAAGCTGGCTGTTTATTGACATGTGTTATATAAATGTTTACAAATGTAAACAGAATGCTCTTTAAGGACATGTGCTGCTAAATTCTTCCCAAGTTCAAATGTGTTCAGTACTTTACATACGGGTTTTTGTATGCATGGACTGTCAATTTATAAAAGAACTTGGTAATCTCTACATCCCCAATGTAACATACCAAAGCCCAAGTTTATTTGCTTGTTGGTTCCAAAGAGGTCATTTTTTAAGTTTTCATCATAAATGAGTGTGTGGGATATCTGATCATATGACCAGCTCTGAGATAATGAATTATTTTTCATGCTCAACTAAACGGAGCATGATATTTATTATGCACATAAATGTTGGAATGCCAAAAATTGTTAGCATTTTAAGGGTTTAGCATGGTAAATACAACCATCGCGAAAAAACATTTATTTCCGCGTTTTATCTTTTTAGAGCTATTGAAATTTCATGCTCATTTGAGTTCAGCATGAAACAAAGTTTTATAACCTCGGGACCTAGATATCAGAAGAAACTTATGTTGCTCAACCTTGAGGAATCGTCGTATGAACTCTTAGCTTAATTGGCCGAATAGCTCTAGAGACGATGTTTGAAAATCTTGATGGACCTGTATGTACATGTGTATAGACGCCGGTAGTAGTAGGGAATGATTCTTTATAATCTACTTTTTCCTGTTGTTCCTGTTGTTCCAAGATGGCGGCCCCCATGTAAACGATTGCACAACATCATGTTAGGCCTGAGATATGGTGTCCACGATGACATCCGGTTCCGGTGATTACACAACATTGCAACATTTCAAAGTTAAAAATAGCCATGAGCAATATAATTATTCTAAATATTAAGGAGCTGTTATGTGTCAACCTTGATTTTATCGAGGTCATTTTGCCTTAATTTCAGGGCAATGTATATAAAGGGCTGCCCACATTTATATTTTATCATTTCATGATGTACCCATTCCCAGAGTGCACGTCTATTGCCGTTAGTGGTGCCACATGCAGTGGCAAGACCTTTTGGCTATATAGATTACTCCGTCATAAAAATGAGATGTTTGAGAACCCACCGGAAAAAGTGCTGTACTGCTATGGAATATACCAGCCTTTGTACGAAACAATGGAGAAAGAACTGCCATTTATCACCTTTCATCAAGGATTACCATCAACATCCGATTTAGAAGCTTTGGCTCATGAGAAAATCTGTAACCTGGTTTGCCTGGACGATCTTATGGAATCTGTGACCACATCTTCGGAGATGGAGAATTTGTTCGTAAAAGGCATGCATCACCGACATTTGAGCGTCATATTCTTAAATCAGAATATGTACTGCCAAGGCAAGCATTCACGCACCATCAACTTAAATACTCATGTTCTGGTGCTGATGAAAAATCCGCGGGACTTGTCTCAAATCCAGTGTTTAGCTCGTCAAGCATTTATGGGCCAAAGTAAGTTTCTACTAGAAGCTTTCAAAGATGCCACTTCAGAGCCTTATGGATACCTAATCTTGGATTTCTCGCCCACGGGACCTGACGCCTATCGAGTTAGAACTCGTGTATTTCCTGGAGAAGATACCATCATTTATCAACCAGTATAAATTAAACTGGGATTCATGACATGCCTCATTTTATATGTAGACACTGAGGGCACCGGGTATGTTCCTTTAATAGACAGCCGAAAGATAACAAAGATGATGCGTAAAATGGTTTTAATACCATACGATAAATACGAACGTCTCCTTTCTGGACAAGTTAGTCAGCCTAAGCCAGTGAGCATAACTGATACAGACAGGGATCAAGTCACTATAGATACTTCTCAACGAGATAATTTGCACCCAATTTCTCCAGACAACAGAACGGACGATTTACTGACCTCATTGCCGTTGTCTCTACGATCAAGAGCCGAAGTAATACTCAACCATTTGAATAAACACACAAATCTTCATTGGAACGACAAAGGAGAAATCATTATTGAGGGCCACTTAATAAAAGGATCCAACATAACTGACTTGATCAAAATTCAGTTGAAAGACTACAAATCCTTTCATCCAGTTGGTACAGAAGTTTTCAGTCAACTTGTTCAAGAAAGCAACGTTCCACAGAGTGTGTTGACACAAACCAGACGAAGTCAATTTGGAAGTGGGAAAATTCCACCACCACCTGGAAAACCAGTTCGCAGGAAGTCATCCGTTAAATCTTTAAGGCATAAGTGGATAACCGTGTAGACCATGTCCTATCAAGACTATTTGAAAAGCATATATTACGATCCAACACATCCAGCAGCTTATGGTGGGGTGGAAAAGTTGTACAGAGCCGTCAGAAAAGATGGAAAATTTGTTTTGAGCAGAAATAAAATAAGCCAATGGCTCGTGAAGCAAGAAGATTATGCCATTCACAAAGAAGAGAAAACGAAATTTCTCCGAAGGCGTGTAGTTGCTCCTTTTGTCGATTATCAGTGGGATGTAGATACTGCTGACATGCGTCGCTATGAAGATCAGAAGTATAAATATTTTCTTCTGGCTGTTGATATAATGTCTAAATACGTTTGGACCGTGCCCTTGCGCACTAAAACTGCAGCGGAAATAGTGAAAGCATTTCAGACCATATTCAAACAAGGGAGGAAACCAACGCGCATTCGGACAGACAAAGGAAGCGAGTACGTCAATAAAGATGTCAGAAAGTATTTGAAAGACGAGAAGATCATTCATTTCGTCACTCAAAATATAGTCAAAGCCTCACTCGCAGAAAGGGCTATAAAAACCATCAAATCTAGAATAGCACGCTTCATGACGCACAAACAATCCCACCAGTGGGTTGAAGCTCTTCCAAAACTGACGACCAGTTATAACAAAACTTATCATCGTAGTATCAAACGAACACCTGCTAGCGTAAAACCTTCAGACCACGTTGAACTATGGAAGGAACTGTATGAGTCAAAACTTCAAACGCATAAGCCCAGTACCCAATCATTCAAGTTCAAGGTGGGAGACATTGTCAGAGTGAGCTTCCTACGGAGACAATTTCAGCGACAGTATGATGAGCGCTGGTCACGTGATCTATTTGTAGTGACAGAACGTTTCATGAAAGAAGGGATACCTCAGTATAAACTCAAAGATTACGATGGAGAAGTTATTACTGGAACATTTTATCAGAAGCAGTTAAGTAGGGCTTATGAGCAAGAGATGTACTTGATAGAGAGGATGCTTAAATCTCGAAAGAAAGCTGGACAGAAAGAATATTTGGTTAGATGGAAAGGGTGGGGGCCTAAATATGACAGCTGGGTGTCGGAAACTGACGTTCAAAGTATAAATAAGGCTGTCTCTGCTTAGTCTCAGTCATAAATGTTCAAGATGAGCCAACGTATGGTATTAAAATCTACGGACAGTCCTCTGTATCATCCATCTAACCAACCTGACAGCTTCAGGGTACACCTGCCTAAACCCCTAATTCTAAATGGAGTGTGGACTGTTTCTTTGCTAGAATTTTCACTGGATCCAGGACAAACAAAACAACGAGGACTCCCAGAAATATTTGTTTGTTCTGACATTTGCGAGGACACTATTGTAGGAGAGAGAGAAATGCCGTTAATCAGAAGAGTTTATTTGGATAAACAAAATATTATATATCAATACCCGTATGAAGTGCCAATCAAACTCGGGCAGTTTCAAGACGTTCATGTGTATATAAAAGATGCCAAAAATGCACCCGCCTCATTTCTCTCTGGGGAAGTGACAGTAACACTGCTATTGAGAAGGATTCCATTTCTTTAAACATGTTAGGTTCGATGTACGTATCTGATCCCACTGTGTGGCGTTCCTTTTATGAAAATATGATCGAAGGAAAGTTCAATCCGGGACAGTATCGAGGCAGGCAGAGAGGGGGAGGTGGCATCGCTGGAATGTATGCTAAGAAACCTTATATGATCCCTGTAAATCCCAATGCTACTCAAGAACCCGAAGAAAAAGTGATTGTGTGTAAACAAGTGAGTCCTGTGACAGCAGTAGAAGAGAGGGCCAAATCTGACATAAAAGATGCCATCCAAGATAATAAGCCTCACATTCCTATTTCTATAAAAGGAACAAACACTATCAAAACAGTCAGTGTTAATCCTGCTACTGCCAAAGCCGCATCGACACAGAAGAAGCGTAAAAAAAAATATCAGGAGGACGAATTCACTATATTTAATAAGAAGTCACGCAAGTTAAATCATGGCCTATCTTAGTGATCAGAATACCACATTAGGACAGCCAGCTGAATTATCTATATTTACTCTTCCTGCCAATCAAGTTGCTATACAGAAGATATACTACTCTGAATGTCGACCAGTTTCCTCTTTTCAGTCTGATGAAGCGCCTATTGAGATAACAGTGCCTGGACAAGGAAACGAATATATAGATTTGCGTAGAAGTCGAATGTACGTGAAATGCAAAATTGTCAAGGCTGATGGATCACCACTGGCAGCCAATGAAAAGACAGGAATAATAAATTTACCGCTTCAAAGTTTGTGGTCTCAAATTGATACGTTCATGAATGGAAAACTGGTGTCCCTTAACACGAGTTACTACCCTTGGAAGGCTTACTTAAAACTGCTACTGTCGAATGGGAATGATGGTGCCGCCTCTCAGCTCCAATCACAGTTATTTTATCTCGATGACTTTGATTTGGATGACGTAGATCCCGCAGCTGGCAGTAATGGTGGATTGGCACAACGATTCCAATACACAAAAGAAAGCAGAATATTTGACATGGAAGGACCACTTTACGAAGACATTTTTTTGATGGACAAATACCTCGTCAATGGTGTTGACATACATCTAAAACTCTTCAGGAATAGAGCATCGTTCTGTATTGTAAGCGATGAAACGACACCAAATTACAAACTTGAGATTCTTGATGTAGCATTCAAAGCCTGCATGATCAGAGTGGACAGCGGGGTACTCATAAACCATGCAGAAATACTGAAGAAGACAACGGCAAAATATCCACTCCACAGAACCGAGTTGAAAATGAATACATGTCCCAGTGGTTCGGGATCTTTTATATGGCAGAATATATGGTCAAATAATTTACCCACAAAAGCATTTTTCGCTTTCGTCAAGCAAACTGCTGTTAACGGAGATTATTCAAAAAATCCATTCAATATGCTAAATATAGCTAATGAAATAGCTCTCTATGTGAACGGAGAAAGTATTCCAGCTCGACCAATGAAAATGGACGTGGGTGCGAACAAGAATTATGTCACACCATTTGTCAACTTATTTGAAGCTGCTGAGAAATGGAATAAAGATGCCGGTCTACAAATAACCCGAAGCAGGTTTGAGCAGGGCTATGCAATATATGCATTCAATTTAGCTCCTAGTGACCTTGGAGAAGAGTATATAAACCTAGTGCAGCAAGGATCGGTACGTTTAGAAGTCAGATTCTCCACTAACACTACGGAAACGCTTAACTGTATAGCCTATGCAGAATTCCCAGCATTGATAGAGGTGGACCTTTCAAGGGAAGTCAGGTACACGAGAGCATGAATACAAATCAACTTCTTTGTGCCATTCGAGAGAGTAGTTGTCTCTCATCATTGACTGAGACTGTTTACTCTGCAGATACATTACCAAATACTGTGACTTCATATCCTTCCGCTTTTGTATGTAATACAGATCCCCAGCATCTTCCGGGAAAACATTGGATTGTGTTTTGGTTTCAAGATTCTTATCATTCAGAATGCTATGACAGTTTAGGACACCTGCCAGGAGCCTACGATTGTAATTTTGACTATTTTTTACAGAGGAATACCGTAAAGTGTGTCTATAATAACGAACCTTTACAGAAAGAAAGAGCAGACACTTGTGGATACCACGTGTTGTTTTACTTATTAATGAAATGTAGATCCCTCCCTTTGATCAACATAGTTGAACAGTTGAAAAAGAGTGATTCATCGGACAAGTTTGTGGTTGACTACGTCACCCAACACTTTAAGTGCCTATAAATAAGAGGGTAATATTCATTCTGAATCAGTCGTATCAAGATGAGTCGGGCTGTTCAGATGCAGGTGCCCTTTTTGGAATTATTACAGGGTACTTCGGCGAAACAACGCAAGGCTTTATTGCAAACATTGACTAGAGACCAGTTTCATGCTTTATGCGAAATTGTGATTAATGTGTATAAAGGAAATGTCCCGGTGAGCAATTATTATGTGAAGAAGTTGCTTCCCTTCAAGAGGAGTATTCAGCTGCTAGCAGACAAACATGTGTGCCCCAACCGCAAGAAAAAGATTCTTGCATTAAAACATGCCATCATACCTTGGGTGCTCAAGCCAGTGCTTTCCATGCTGAAAGAAGAACCACTCGACAGTGCTGTAGATTCTGAGGGAGAAGAGAGTGAAACCATGGACTCGTAAACCTTAAGAAACATTCTTTTGAACAAGAAAATTGCTATACAGACTCTATCTTGATTTGATAAAGTATGCAATGTTTTGGATCAGATACTATATGTTTTCTTTGATTATTTACTCATTTTGCCCCTGTTGTGTTGTGCTGTATAACATTTAGTGTATATGTTGTGTAAATAAATGTAGAAAAGTACATTCTTCTTGTTCTTTCATACCCTAGTGAAGATATTATGACTCAATCAGTTTCATAATAAGATATGATAAAAAAGAGACAAGTTGAAAACATTTATATTTTATTGCATGACATACATAAATGAAACATGTGGATTATGTACTATACTGATATTCTCAAGTATAAACAACATATATTTATTCAAAAATACATTTTCAATTGTGAAAAACTTATTTTCACTTGTGAAAAATATATTTTCAATTGTGAAAAAAGTATTTTCATTTGTGAAAAACTTATTTTCGCTTGTGAAAAATATATTTTCAATTGTGAAAAAAAGTATTTTCATTTGTGAAAAACTTATTTTCACTTGTAAAAAAAGTATTTTCATTTGCCAAAAAATATTTTCATGTGTGAAAAAGTTATTTTCATTTGTGAAAAAAGGTTTTATATTCGCAAAAAGTATTTTCATTTGTGAAAAAAGTTTTTTCATTTGCAAAAAAGCATTTTCATTTGCGAAAAAAGTATTTTCATTTGTGAAAAAAGTTTTTGCAATTGTGAAAAAAGTATTTTCATTTATAAAAAAGTATTTTCATTTGCGAAGAAAGTATTTTCATTTGCGAAAAATGTTTTTTCATTTCTGCAAAAAGTACTTTCATTTTCTAAAACAGTATTTTCATTTGTAACAAATGTATTTTCATGTGTGAAAAAGTATACCAGTAAATAATAACAAACATATCGATAGAAACATGATCAACTTTCAAAGACAGCATGAGTTTCATTTGTAACAAATGTATTTTCATGTGTGAAAAAGTATACCAGTAAATAATAACAAACATATCAATAGAAACATGATCAACTTTCAAAGACAGCATGAGTCAAAATTAACAATATGAAATACATATAGCTCCATCAAATATCATTTCAACAACATGTGAAGTACAGCAAATCTATCCTAATTTAATTGTCTTCGTTATCACTTTCAAAATTTGTAGCCAATAAATGAATGAGATAGGCATCATCAACCTCTTGTTCTGTCTGTTGCTTTCTGACAGGACATAATTCTAAGTCTAATGGAACTGTGTCTATTCCATTTTCAAGCACCTTTCTTTTACAATAAAAGTACGAAAAGCCACACCGAGTCTGCTCATAGGTGAAGATGCCATTTTTGTGTGCCCTAAACCCCATGTTAGTGGCAGAACCCGCTTTCTGTGAAAACAGTACATGCTTAAACGTAGTCAGAGGAGCTTTGACCCTTTGTTTACTGATACCCTTTGAACTAAATTTTGTTTCAATATGCGTTCGGAGGCGGCCAAAAAGTTGTCTAAATTTAAGTTTCTTTGCACGTCTTAAGAGCCGATAGGCAGCAATCTGACTAGCTGAAGTTTTTAACCTTTTTGTACGACTGATAATATATGTTTTCGAACACAGCCCAATTAAACAATCGCCTTGCCACTCTACCTTAAATAGACCAGGTGTTCTTTTATCATACTTTGAGTGTTCAGAACAACATGTACGTGGAAACCAGTGATGCCTATCATCGGCTTCGATTTGCATGTCATCTTTGCAATAACCAGTTAAACTGGAAATGTATTCTTTTTTCATTTCTGGTTTGATGACAGATTCTAAGGTTGGACCAGCCAATGCCATATAAGCACTGTCTGTGTCCATTTCACAGTACTGAAACATGTCAGGGGAGACAAATCGCATCATGAAATCATAATAAAATTGGTTCATGCGCATTTTGGCCAATTGAAGAATAAAGTAACCAATTTGTATGGGTAGGTTCAATTTCAGGCATTTCTTATCTTTTTCAATTTCGAAATATTCTTCCTCTTCCAGTAAAGGTGTCATTTTACGAAACTCGGGGAGATTGACCTCCATCATTGCTTCGCCTTCACCTTGCACATATTTAATGGTCTGGAACTTTTCTTGGGACATAATTGTTGAGCCGAACGCCGCATTACCCTCCAATTTGCGCGTGTCTGCTATGATTCCTTTACTAGGATCAGAGTCTCCTTGTCGCCTGGCATCACTTACATCTTTAACGAACTGATGAAAGCATCTTTGGGGTTTGAATTCAATCACCTGATAGACTTTAGTGACTTCTAAACCATGATCCAAATACCATTTAAGAAGAGGGGTAGCCAATAATATTTGCTTTGCTTTCATTCCGCCAACTAGAAGTCGACGTGGCTTCTGTGATAGGCCAAAACGATCGACATGTTCTTGCATGTGAGACCCTATTACTTCAAGAGGGACATCTGTGGTACAAAATAGGGGTGACATTTCCTGAAAGTACTCATAAGGTGTCATGGTGGGATTGGAGAAGTGAGCTGGCCATTGATCTGGAACTCTGATATCAACTTCTACCATGCCAAAAAGACCGCCAGACTGAACTCCGGCAAGAATTTCGGGTTCAGTGACGGCCCGTTGTGGCGTTTCTGGTAATCTACTTTTCAAGAAAGCTTTCAACGTGGTGTCGAAATGCATTTGTTTGCGAAATTGGCATTCCCACATCTCAATGACAGTGAAACCATGTGACCTTAAATATTGGGTTGTCTCAAGGGTTTTCTTATATTTGGTTTCCTGTTCTTTGTGCCATTTGGCATCTTTGACTGACTTCGTAAGCCAGCACTGATGTCCATGCCAGTAACAGCCATGGAACTGATATATTGCATTTTGTTCTTGCTCATATCCATCAACAGGAAAGGGTCCAACTTTTTTCTCCTTGCCTGTATTCAGTTTATGTTCAATTTTGAGACCTTTGGTTTTCCCAACATAATCCATCCAATCATACATTAGTGAGTATCTATCCCTCTTTTCTGGTTTGAAATTGTTTTCTGCCTTTCGGCGTACAAAGGGTCCACATG
Organism: Loripinus fragilis; assembly: GCA_964019695.1. Classification (NCBI taxonomy): domain Eukaryota; kingdom Metazoa; phylum Mollusca; class Bivalvia; order Lucinida; family Lucinidae; genus Loripinus; species Loripinus fragilis. Next base: position 4,903,498 of record OZ026524.1, on the reverse strand, counting down.
GCATATTTTGACCAATAGACCATAAATAAAGGGCATTGGCATCAAGACCTAAGACAGTCTGACATAATTTGTCAGGATGGCCCCGAATAAAGGTTTCATCAGCCTTGTGATACCTATGAAATATGATTGAAGGTCCTCCAATTATGTTGTCTTTAATAGTGTAGTAAAGGTCCTTGTTTGATTCATCAAACAGAGAGAAGGATGCTCCAGCCTGACGTCCGCATTCGAATAACATTTGTCTAGCTAGACCTGGGAGAGAAATACTCGTTTTGAACATATCAATATGCCGTGCAAAGTAGTATTTCTGCAAGTGTTCAACAGCTTTAACGAAAAGGACCACAATCCAAATTGTTGTAATAAACAAGGTAATCCTGAAAGGTTTGCATGTCATTTTCCCTCCACACCTGCTGCACTGCTGCATAATTCTCTTCTGGGGTTTTCAGCCCATCGTTCAAAACGCTGTCATTTTTCAATGAGGAAAACCAAGCTGAACCAAAAGGAGGAAGCTCTGTATGGTCTAACTTATCAACAGAAGTGAACCATTCGTATGGGAAAAACCCTTTGGATTCTTGCACATCAAATGCTTTGAGAAAGCTAGCATAATTGACACCAGGGCTCAGATACTGGGTGATATCTAGAAATTTAAAATTTTCATTGCTAAGACATGCATACTGATTATTTCGTTTGACAGTGAACATATGTTTACTGTCATGCATGTTTAAATGAGCCGCCAAATATTTTTTGATGAGATTCAGGTCATATTTAGACCCGTTGAAACTGAGACACGGCAGTTGATGACAGTATCTGTCCAGCTCTTCCTTAAGTTTTTGACATTGAGATCTATGCTTTTCTTCAATCTTTTCTAAATTCTCACTTTGGTCTCCTGAAACATCCTCCTCGACAACTTTTTGGTCTCCTGAAACATCCTCCTCTACAACTTCAGGTTCCTCAGATCGAATAATAAGATCAAGTTTTTCAAAAGGGTCTGCAAATTTTGTTTTGGCCAGCTCATAACTTTTGTCACAAATTTGTGTCATAGATTCAACCATCTTTGAAACCAACTTGTTTGTATTCTGATCAACTAAGCAATGGGGCATTTTTAATCCTTCCACATTACTGCAAATACTAACTGAAATAGGCACATGCTCTGTCGTCCAACCGAGCTTTTCAGACTTTGGTTCTTGCGTTGATATTAGCATAGCTTCAAAATCAAAGACAAGAAACCACGGAAAGAAACGCTCAGTAGCTGGAATCGTGATGCCATGCTCTTCAAGTTTATCGAATATGGTTTTAGGAGAGGAATAAAAGCCTCCAGGAAATTGGTGTTTTGTTCTCCCCTGACATTTTCGTGTGTGCCTTTTCATGTTACTGCATGTTCGGAAATGCATATTGCAGGTAGGGCACTGATACTTTTTTGTGAAGCCTTTTATATTCGCAATGTAGGATAAATGCTTGTCATGCAAATTTAAATGCATTGTGTCTTTAAAACGACACTGTGATTTGTAGACTGGCAAGGCAGATAGATCATCCTGAAGTCGAAACACATTGACATTAATTTCAAAGCATTTTTCAAAGTAACTCAATTGTGATAGTTCAACCCCTTTGAATTGTTTCGGGTCTGAGCTGATATTGGAGTTTGGGCATTTGTTTAGCATGTACTGGACCCACTGGTCTAACAAAGCTTTAGTGTGAGTTTCTAGCCTATCACGCTGATGACCCTGATGTGTAGCGAGACAGCGAAAAGCACACAATTTATCTTTATACAACTTACCCTTTGTTGATTTATCTAAGCAAATAATAGACCTACTGTTCTTCACATGTTCTGGCAACTTAACATGTACACCACCTAATGAATAATCTAAAGAATTCACAATGAACCTAAAGTTTGTTATTAGAACTGGTTTCCACTTAGTGTCGGGCCTCTGGCGTAAGATGAAATCTGTAATGTTCAGTCTTTGTAACCTTAATCTCAGTCTGTGAAGATCTTGTCGCCTTGATATATAAAGTGGGCGTTCAAATAACGATTCATTGGAGTAGGGTGTGAAGTACCTATACTCCTCAGTTTGTGTATTTACCAAGATGAGTCCAAACTCCATGTTAAATCGAAAAGCACTGTTTTGTCTATCATAGACTTGATTTGCAAGTTGCATGATAGTAGCAACAGTAAAATCGTTTGTTGTTGCATAATTATACATAGATTCCACACTACCTTCTTGGTGATTTGCAAGAATTAAAGGTCGGTTAGCCTCATAAACCTCGCGGAGGGGTTGATTGTCTTCAAATGGCGAAGGCTGGTTACCCCATGGTGGTTGTTGTAATGTTGTTCCAGACCCAGTTTGAAAGTGTTTTTTCATCCTGTGAATGTAGTGAGCATGCCTGTCGGGAAATGTCTGATGGCATTGCCTGCAACGCACTTCACTTCTTGACTGTTTAGGCTGTGTACATAAGGCAGTTGCTGCTGTTTCAGACTTTCTCTTCAGGGCCTGAGCCTGTTCTTGTTTTGATGTATCGTCAGAATTGCGTTGTTTTTCATTTGAACAGTGATTTTTTTCGTGTCTTGTTTTTGCACTCACATAGTTGAATGCTTTTGTACAATATCTACAAAAGTGTTTAAAGTCCAAATGTTGTGCATGAACGTGGCGCTGAAGTGATTTGGCAGTCGTGAAACAGGCCCCACAGGTCTGGCATGTAAACGCCATTCCAAGACTGAAAATCAAAATGAAAAAAAAATTACACTCAAGGATGCAAGAAACAATAAGGTTTATACTGTTTACTGATCTACATAATTAACCCTGTGCCTAAAATACTGATGGAAAATTGGATATTGATTAGTATGTTGTAATAATTTGTGTTATATAGACGGTTAGTGTAGTTTGACATTTTGTTTAATTCAGAACACATTTCTCTAGCCTTTAAAAGCAATTTCTCAACAGTAACCTTTCAAAACATTTCATGCCATTTTATAATTTACTCAAATTTATTTTGTTACATAAACAATACATTATTGACGTCTCTCTCTCTCTCTCTCTCTCTCTCTCTCTCTCTCTCTCTCTCTCTCTCTCTCACACACACACACACACACACACACACACACACACACACGCACACACACACACACACACACAATGTGAGATGTAACGCTTACCTAAAATACTGATTTCTTCTAGCTTGTAGTAAATTTGATTAGTTCACCTTTTTATCTGTTGCTGAAATCAAATAATCTGAGTGGTCAGCGCAATTTATGATTGGCATTTTTTATAGACCGCAAAAACGCTTAGGATTAAAAAAAAATCAATTTGATATGCTACAAAGCTTGAATTTTTGTTGGTCTTCTTTCAACATGCTTGGATTTGTGCCCTGTCATCAAAATTAAATGAGCTATCAAATCAAAATGTGGGCCAAGGAAACCTGCTGCAAAAATAGTGCTACAGTGATACTTCTGACCTAATTAAATAATGAGGGACAAAAGACCGCTCTCCATTTATTTACATGTAAAAATCAGATTTGTGAGCAGCATAACTAATCTACTATTGTGACACTTCTCATTTTTGAATTGTCGTTTAAGTACATGCCTTTATTTAGGGAAGCTCATCTCTTAGCTGTTTGACTTCTGGATGCATTTTATATTAATTTAGCAAATGGCGATATAATTCAATAAAAGCGTCTCTGTACTATTTAATTTTTAACCCTTTATCTGTCAATATTTGCGATCATGAAAATGTCGTTTGCTAAGCATATATTCACATGTACTCCAGACTGATTTTATCACGGAAACAAACACAATGAACCCTGATCAGACTGCTCCCTTAGAAGCAGTCTGATTAGGGTCTGAATTCGATCGCAGAAGGGAGAGCAGACGATATTTTACAGGAACAGCGGGTAAAAGGTTAAGAAGAAACTACAGAACTTTTTAGTCAAAGCAATGACTTGCTGTACAAAATAATTATTTAACTGTTAGCAGTCATGTCATCTGTGTACTTCTTATCTCATAATAAAGTTTCCTCTCTGGCTTTTTTTCTGATAAGTGAGAATCTAATGGACACATCAGAACTTTAAAAATTAAACGCAAATAAAACAGTTTATTTTTTATTTTTATTTCTATCAAACAAGCTTATCTAGTCCACTTGACTGAATATCGATAAAGATCGCCAATTTGAATAATATACCATAGTAATACTTTAACAATAAAATGAAACGCCTAAATTTAGTATGATAACAATCGACTAGACAGTATTAAGAAAAGAAGAAATTTATCGTCTTACCTGTCAGCTGTTAAACTATTAACTCCGCTTTTTCACTGTACTTTAATACAAGTTCAACGTTTAACATTCAAATGCCAGAGCTGTTATGCGGCACATTAGGGTCTCTACGTATATATAAATTATAGCATTGCACAACAATGGTGAAATACCAGCAAACGTAAGTACAACGACAGAAAATGGGAAAACCTGTCACAAAATATTGCGTCATCTCCCGTAATAGCCGTTGCATCATTTCCAGATGTTGTGCAATCGTTTTCATTGGGGCCGCCATCTTGGAACAACAGGAACAACAGGAAAAAGTAGATTATAAAGAATCATTCCCTACTACTGCCGGTAAGCTTCATGGGTGAGCTAATAAAGGTGGGCCCTCGTCTCGCGAGTTTCTGAACAGGCCTTACACAAACCAGCCTGTCCAGCTAGAAAATTGAAATTTCGTTTATAGCAAGTTTAGATATGATATGGGCCTCGTCGCGAGAAAACCTGTCTTCGGGGTTTCCGACAAAGTGATGTTTAAACCAGTCTCCTCAGCTATAGAGACTAGCTAGAAAATTGAAATTTCGCTTGGTGCAAGTTAAGATTAAATACTTTACGATAAGCGAATAACAAAAGCGCTGATCCGACTGCGCGAATGTACAGGCTGGTATGAGCCTTTTGTGGTTCACAAACCCTGAAGACAGATGTTTTCGCGTCGAGGCCCAGGTATTAGTGTGTATGTGTGTGTGTGTGTCATTGTCTGGTCATAGTCACATATATTTTAGCACTTTCTAGTTATGAGAACGAACAGTGATAACTTAGATCTAAGACTCTAGTTTAATTTCATCGTATGTTGTGCGTAAAAATGTGAATATTTATTTATCCATAATTTCTTTCGTATTTATTTTTGGGTAAGCAAAGGAACTATCACATCAAGACGGTTCTTTTGAGCACCCAGAAAGTTTTGTTGAATATAAGATACGTAATTTTTATAACGCATAAATAAATTGAAGGTACATGTAGTTTTAACGTTTGTTTTATTTGAAAAAAAACAACAACAAATAAATCACAGCAAAAGTCTGTTGTTTATAAAAACTATGTAATTGTAATTGGCGTTTTTAAACAGTCGTGTAGATAATCGGCGATGATGAGTCGTTTTAATAGTCCATGTAGTTGTACCATGGGTTGTCCGTCTGTACGTGGAGATAATCCACGAGCTTTAACGAGTGAACTATCTCCCGTCCAAGCGGACATTCATGGTACATGCATTGATATTCATACCACCTAAATCAGTTTAGACTTTGACAGTACGAGATATTACGTGCTTATGTTGGTAAGGTTGGTATAAAAGTAGCTTTACCATGGTCCGCCTGTACGTGAATATAATCCACGAGCTTTAACGAGTGAACTATCTCCTGTCCATTGTGTTATGTTGGGCCAAATTGTTCAAAATAAATAATAAAAAATAATAAAATAATAAATCATGCTAAAATAAAATTAAAATTAATTTTGTGTAAAAAACTATATTTTTGGGAAGTGAAGAAAAATGTCAGGGATTTCTATCTTTAGAATGGTACGTCTTAATTGTTAATCTTGCTGGTGATAGAAAATCTTTCATGTACAAACATGTCGCAGCGTGGTGAGAATTAACTCAATTGTCAAGCAAACATGGCACGATAATCCAGGCTTAGCAATTAAGAAGTCATTAGCTAGTCCGAACAAAGACCGGACCGCGAGCGCGCGGGAAAATCTAAGCCCCGCCTATTACTTCGACACGTCAGACTGAGTAAAGGTAATTTTTGAGTTTGTAAGAAACTGTTTGATTGGTCGAAAATGGACTCACCCGGGCCCGAAACCCAACGGAGGTCAAGTTACCTGATCTCGAGTCACTTTTGCTTTGGCTTGAGACCAGTTAACTTGGAAAAAAGGAATAAAAGATCATTAAACTTCATTGGGTTTTTGACCTCTCTTTTACAGGTGAGTCAATTTTATAAATCTGATTGTTCTGTTTTATGATTTGTACTTATGTATCATTGCTGTCTGGAAATAATATTAATTAATATTAACAGAAAGTGTCCGAAGAACCATAGGTTAATTTTTGCTTTAAAATTATAAAGATAGACTTTCCGTTTGATTCGGCTCTAGGCATTCTTATCTATTTTGGACGTTGCGGTTAGTCCTACAAAAGCTCTCTAAAAAAGAAGGATGCAGCGTTGTCGATTTTGAAAAATGTCGCTCAAATTTTGGGTTTATTTTAGATTAAATGATCGAAATTCAAAGTCAGTAAAATGTCTAAAATAGAAGCAAGTAGAGCGCTGGCTGTACATGCTAAGAATGTCTCAGCAGTAGCAGGGACAACCCAAAACTGCAGAAATGAATGGAAGTCAACAAAACGAAAGAAACAAAGTTTTGGGGCTTACGCTTAGTAAAGGTAAATACGGGTAACCAGACAGCTTTGATCAGGAAATGTTATATACAGAAGACCTCGAGTAGATTCCACATTGTATGTATCCCCTGACCCTTGTCCTGCTGATCCCTGACTTATCCTTTTTGTGAAAACACTGGATCCAGATCAGCTGGCTTATGACAAAGCCATCTGATCAAGATCCACAGGGTTTCCCACTCTGAGGGTGACCTCCGCTTCTAGTCTCTACGGTTAGAAGTGCCGGAGTATTCAGCAAGCTTCACACGGTGTCTCAAAGGTCAACAAAACTATATGGGCAATGATTTAACCCTTGTCCTGCTGAAAAGAATTTACCTTTTTGAAAACACTGTCGATCCGGATCAGCTGGCTTCTGACAAAGCGGTCTGATCAGGATCCACACTGTTTCACACGGTGTCTCCAATGTCAACAAAATACTATATTGGGAATGACTTAACCCTTGTCCTGCTGAGCCAGAATTTACTTTTTTGAAAACACTATCGATCCGGATCAGCTGGCTTCTGACGAAGCCATCTGATCAGGATCCACACTGTTTTCCATTCAGATTGACAATACAGGCTGACAGCTGGATAGCTGCAGTTTAGCAGGATAGAATTGAGAGGGAGTGTGGTACACAAAGTTATTCAGCATGACTATAGTTAAATATGTACGGTTAAATCCTGGATGGGTAACTGCACCAAAACCAAACTGAATGTAATTGATCATGAGGAGTCTAGGCGTGGTTAGAATAGTTCTGTATATAAGTGGGTCTTAATTTGTAATTGTACAGATACGCAAACCCATACTCAGTGTTCTTGTTAAATACCACATATTTGTTCAGCAATTTCATCCCATGGCCCAAAGACTCTGGATGAAGTGAGAGTTCTGGCTGGTAGGGTTGAAACAACCCCACCACCCCCAGTTGCAGCAGCCACAGCCGATCCCAGTCAAAATCCACTGGCGGAGATAATGGCGATGATGAGGGAAATGATGACGGAAAGAACCCCTTCCAGACAAGAAAGACCGATTGGAAGGCCCTATCCTAGGAATCAGCGCCCACAGCAACAACAGCAGCAGCAACCACAGCGGCAGCAGCAGCAGAATGAACGGAGCTGCATGCGATGTGGTGGTAGGTCATGTTTTGGTCAATCTTGCCCTGCCTGGGGAAAAACTTGCTTTAAATGTAACAAGTTGAACCATTATAAATCTGTTTGCCGTGGTACCAGGGTTTTTCCAAATCAAAGTAACCAATAGGGGTGCGGGCCTGTCCGCAGGTCTCGGCCAGTGGATAGGCACAAAGGTAGACCAATGCAGCATTGCAAATCAAATATAAACCTAAATAAAGAGTGTAAGATAAGCAATAAAGCATCAACACCTAAGACAAATAGTCAGTCATCTAAATCTAATAGTGCTCAGGTTAACTTTACAACGGTAATGCATAAAAATACTGTTCAAGTGTCTATCAATGCATGTAAGACAAATGCATTGTGCGATACTGGAGCATCAATATCGTGCATTAGCAAAGCTTTTCTGCAGAAATCTTGTGGAGAAGTAGACTTGCATGCATCTCACATAAGGTCAATCGTCGGTGTTGGTGGGGAGCAGCATTGTGTGGATGGAATGGTAAACTTGACTCTAAGTTTTTCCGGACTGAGGGTTAGTTTTCCATTCCATGTTGTGAACAATCTGCACCACACTATCATCCTTGGGGTTGACTTTATGGAACGGCATAATGTTAAATTAGACATAGCAAATAAGACAATGAGTCTCCATGACACCATGATCTGCAGCTTACAGTGTAGCACGGGCTACGCAAGAACATGTGCTCCAGTTTATATTGATCCAAATTGTGAAGTAGATATTGGTGTCAAGGTTTCTCGCTGTCAAAATGGGGATCAAGTGCTAATTGAACCTGTTCCTGGGTTAGAAAAATACCAAATTAAATGTGCTAAATGTGTTGTAAAGGTCCGAAAAGGTTGTGCTGTGATAAGAATATTGAATCCTACTGACAAAGTTTTAACTTTAAAAGGGAATCAAATTGTGGGAGTGGTAACACCATTAGTCTCCAATCAAGTTTTTGCATTTGGGGTGAATGCTAAAGAATTTTTGTCAACTGAGGACACTACCCTTCTTTGTGACACACCTAACACCTCACACAAATCCTCACCAAAAACATCTCAAGAAATTTCAGATGATGAACTTGTCTTTGACTTTGAAAACTCTGACCTTACCCCCGATCAAAAAGAAATTCTGCTTCATTTTCTGAAACAAAATAAGGATGTCTTTACTACAGGGTTGCACAATTTGGGACGCACTCATGTACAAACTCACACTATAGACACAGGTGATGCACCACCAGTAAGGCTTCCACACTACAGACAAAATCCTGAAATTAGACGCGAGACTGAAAGGCAAGTGAAAGAAATGCTAGCACATAAGATTATAGAACCAAGTAATTCAGCATGGCATTCCCCAGTTGTCTTGGTCAGGAAACCAAACAATGAATTTAGGTTTGCAGTTGACTATCGCCAGTTAAACAAGGCTACGAAACCACAAAGTTTCCCCCTGCCCAGACTTGAAGACATTTTTGATGCTATCGGAGAAAGCAATGCCAAATATTTCACGTCCGCCGATATCAGCAAAGCATACTGGCAAGTACCTCTTGATGAAGATGCAAAAATGAAAAGTGCCTTCATCACTTATGATGGTGTTTATTCCTGGAATTACATGCCTTTTGGTCTTATGAATGCTCCAGCGACCTTTCAGTTTTTGATGTCCCAGATCTTTCGGTCAATTAACTGGCGGTACGTCCTCTGTTATATTGATGACATTGTGATTTTCTCTGAAACTTTTGAATTGCATTTACAGCATTTAGCCGAAGTGTTTCAAAGACTGAGAGAAGCCGGTTTAAAGCTCGCCCCTTCAAAGTGCTTTTTTGCTCAAAAACAGATAAGGTACCTTGGCCATACCCTGAGCCGTCATGGAGTCCAGCCTGACTCTTCCAAATATGAGCGTGTTAAAAATCTTGCTTCCCCAACAAATCCGACTGAAGTCAAATCAGTGCTGGGACTATTCAATTTTTATCGCAAGTTCATTTCTGGATATAGCAAAATATGTGCCCCTCTCTTTGCTCTTCTCCAAAAAGACAAGCCTTTCATATGGACTGAAGATGCTCAGAAATCCTTTGAAACCCTTAAATCTGCTCTTATCAATGCACCAATCCTTGCATATCCCAACATGAACAAGCCTTTCACTCTCACATGTGATGCTTCATTAGATGGTATTGGATACATTTTGGGTCAGCTTGGGGAGGACAACAAGGAACGTGTCATAGCTTATGGGGGTAGAGCACTACGCAAAGCCGAGAAAAACTATAAAATCACAGAACTCGAATGTCTAGCAGTAGTTGAAGGTATAAGGGAATACAGAACATATCTTTCATCAGGGAAATTCACGGTATATACTGACCACAAGGCCCTAAAATACATACACACTATCAAAAATGACAGTAGCAGACTTGCAAGATGGTCCATGGAACTCCAGGAGTTCAACTATGAAGTCCAGCATAGGAAAGGGGTGAATAACCAACATGCTGATGCTCTCTCTAGGCTCCCCTTTCCCCCAAATAGTGCGCCCCTCAAGCCTTCTATTCCATTAGATGAAGGATTTCCTATAGCCGCAGCCACAGCAAAACCAGAAGAGAAAACAGAATGGCTTGAAGTCAGCTTTGAATATGCCAGTCCACAGGTACATTCCATTGAGACAGAGGACCAGACAGAACAACTGCCAGATCTCAGCCAGGTACATGAAGACGAGGTACTACCACTGATAGAGCACCAGAAGAAATGCCCTGAGCTTTCCCCAATCTATCGATATCTTGTAGACAAAACATTACCTGATGATGATGACCTTGCAAAATCTGTTGTCTTTGAGTCCAATAACTATGACATTGTTGAGGGTGTACTTGTGCACCACTACCAGTCTCGTGCAAAGAAACTCCCCGTTGAGGAGCGGCTTGTCACTCAGATTGCTCTTCCAAAATTCTATCGCTTATCAGCCTTGAAAGCTTATCATGATGAGAAAGGTCACTTTGGTATCAGAAAAACTTTTGCTGCCCTTAGAGATAAGTACTTTTGGCCCCGCATGTACAATGAGATCAACAACTATGTCAAATCTTGTAACAAATGTCAATTTGGGAAAAGGGACCACAATGCACACCCCTTACCCCTCCATCCTCTACCAGTATCCCAAATTTTTGGCCGCATGCACATTGATATCATTGGTCCACTTATCAAGTCAACTGAAGGTCATGAATATATTCTAGTTGTTGTTGATAGTTTTTCAAGATGGGTTGAAAGCTTTCCATTGAGAACTCAAACAGCTGAAGAAATTGCTCGTGTACTTCATGATGAAATTTTCTGCCGCTATGGACCGCCGCTTCAGATAGTGTCTGATAGAGGACAGAACATGCTGTCTAAACTGGTGAAGGCAATCTGTGAACTGTTCCAGGTTACAAGGCATGCGACATCTTCATACCATCCAAGGGCCAATGGCTGTGTCGAAAAACAAAATGGAACATCACTCAAATACTGCGCATGTATGTCGACAAAACTCACAGAAATTGGCACACAATCCTTCCGTTCGCAAATATGGCCCTCAGAAGTACCCCCAATGTGGAGACCTCTGGTTATAGCCCTTACCATATTCTTTTTGGGTTCGAAATGAGACAGCCATTTGATTTACAGCTAATACCAAGGGAAAATCTATCTGGAAATGCGAAACAGCATGTGGAACGGGTTCTTGAACACCTTACTACTGTCCGACAAATAAGTGCTGACAACTCTATGGAGGCCAAGGATAAAGCAAAAATTAGACATGATGTTAAAGCAAAACCCTCTGATTTCTTGCCAGGAGAGACAGTCTTGATGAAAATAAGTAAGATTGACCCAGACTTGTCCAAAAAGTTCGGTGACAAATTTTCAGGGCCCTATTATATCAGGAAAGTTGGTCCCAATGACACATACCAGTTGGCCCGATGCTCTGACAATGTGGTATTGAAGACATTGGTCAATGCAGAAAAGTTAAAGAAGTACTATGACCCTGATGACCACAGAGCGCCGCCCCTTATAATTGAGCCAGCTGAGTTGCATGACAACCCTGACCCAATCCTAGACCAGGAGCCAGAGGAGAATCACCCGCTGGGTCAAGATCAAGAACGGAAAATGCAAGAGGAAAATAATCGGGAACAAGCGCCCCAAAAGATGAAGAGAAACACTGTTCAGGGAGAAGAAACACCCCAAAATAATACCCAGGCAGCACCAAAAACACAGGAAAACACTCAGGAAGTGTGGTATGAATGTGAAAAACTGTTAAAGACCCGAGGAAGAGGTAAAAACAGAGAATTCCATGTGAAATGGGTAGGAAATCACAAACCCAGCTGGGAACCAGAAGAAAATGTGTCTGAATTTCTCATTCAGCAATATTTTATAACACATACAAAAAAGGGTAGGAGTCGAAAGCGACAGTACCAATTCTTTAACAGAAAGTAGGAAAACATACAAATAAGGCATCAAGGTGTATTGGGAAAATATGGGATACATTTTTGGGTTACATTGGCAAGCGCGAATTAAACTGTTCATAATTGATGTTAAGGTAACTGACCCCAGTCGGCCACACAAATTTTTCTTTCCTTTTTTTTGTCTCTTCACTATCCAGGGCAAGTAGTAGCCCAAACCTGGAAGTTTTACTTCTGTCTTATAGTGCTAGAAAGGCTGATCACCCTTTCATACCGGTCTACTACAAGCTTTTTCTTTCTTTTTCTTTAGATATACTGGGAATGATACCAAAGCTTCTTCTATGGACCTTCCTGCTCAGCCTAATGATCTCATTGGTGTCCTCAAATCCAGCCTACACCAGTCGCCTGAATTATGGGATGGTTTTCGAGAAACAGCCTCAGCTTTACTTGGCGCAAGAAACATGGTTTCACACATTTGAGATAGACTTACCTGTTGATCTTAACATGATTGAAATATCTGGTTGCACTCATGATCATCAAACCTGTCTAGTGGTAAATCAGGTCCTGAGTGAAATAAACAAGATTCGCAAAAACACAAAACATACACTTGACAGTGCACTGACAGCTATAGAGCAATTAATTCCAGAAAGAGCACACATGCCTAAAAGCAGAGGAAAAAGAGCGTTATTTGGATTTATCGGCCAAATATCTAAGACAGCCTTTGGAACAGCAACTATGGATGATGTTAATCTGTTAGCCCGCCACATAAATACGCTTAAGAACCAGGAATCTAAACTAATTAAATCAGTACAGCAGCATGAAAATCACCTTTCTTCGTTTATCCAAGCTTCAGATGAACGCATGTCCAATTTACGTTCTGGTATTGAGCAAAATCATATGGCCATCACACACATTCACACACAACTGCAAGGATCATTTCAAACACTAGAAAATTCTATCATCACTATGAACAAAATAATGGCTCGACAAATTGAACAGTCACAAAAATGGGAATGGGTACTCAATGAACTGATTGCAGGTATATTTAGTTTAGTCGAAGGAAAATTAAGTCCAGCAATCATTCCAGTAAATAAAATGGAGCAAGCAGTAAAGGGAATAAAATCTATTCTTCATAACAAATATCCAGGTTTTCACTTGAATATTCCACACCCAGTTGACGCGTACAAAACAAACAAATTTGTGTACACGCGAAATGGTTCCAAATTGTATATTGCCGTAAAATTTCAGATGTCTCCATTTCAACGACCTTTATCACTCTATAAGATTTTATCTTATCCGGTTCCGATAAATTCAACTTCTAATCATGCAACACAGCTTTTGAATGTACCTGAATATTTTGCAGTGACCGAGAATAAGCAGTATTATGCAACTTTCAGCAGCGCTGAGTTTATTGCTTGTTCAAAGTCTTTCCATTGGTCATGTAAATTTAATAAAGTTTTGTCCCCAGCTACACATGAATCCTGTATCATGAGCATATTCCAAAATGATAAGGCATTAATTAAAAAACACTGTGATTTTAGGTTCTTAATAAATCATCTTTTTTCACAAATTATTGAAATTAGTAAATCAGAAATTCTAGTTTATCAGTCAGACTTACTAGAATTTGATTGCAAAAATGGCAAGAGAATGATAAAAGGTTGTAATTTTTGCAAATTAGTGGTACCATGTGAATGTTCCATTTCTACATCTCAAATGTATCTGTCACCTAGGCTTGCTTCATGTCATAATAAAACACAAAATATTACAAAATTACACCCGATTAATCTAGCCTTATTGCAGCAATTCTTTGATACACCAACCTTATCAAACATGTCCGGTGACTCCCTATTTGAGGACATGCCGGAAATTGATGTACCGCAGTTTCAACTATACAATCATACAATGAGTAATGTTTTAGCAGATGACACGAAAAAACATTTGAGTTTAAAGAAAATGGCAAACAAAGCAAAACAGGATGCAGTTATTTTTCAGTCATTAACAGAACCACTGTTAAATGGTGAGATAATCCTTGATCAAGGGGGATTATCCACACAAGACATTCTTTTATACACAACCATGTTAGCCGTAGCCGCTTGCATTTTAATCATAGGTTTCATGGCATTAAAGTTAAGAAAAGCATTAATTATGTTAACTGTAATGCAGACTGTACCAACTCATGTAAAAGCATCCGTCGTTCCAAGCTTTCGCTACATAGATACAAACACACCTGCACCTACTACAGAAATAAACATTTTAGAGCAACTTCAACTATCTTGGGATCATGCCATTTTCTTTATGACATGTTGCACTCTGATTTCTGTAATTTTGATGATAACATATCTAATATGTAAGTCAAGAAGTAAAAAGACAACATTAATGCTCGAGCTGACATGCGGAGATGTTTGCGTGATGATACCACTGAAGAGTCTGCCTCTGTGTCCTTCCTACTGGTCTGTCCAGTTACCAGCATCCATAGAACTGGTCAAGGTAACTGGTACAGTTCGCCCGAAATTAGAGATAAACTGGTCAGACATAAAAATACAAAACAAGTTAAACAATAAAGTCTTTCCAGTCTCTTCAGTGTACTCCATAAACTGGTTCACGGCAAACAAAATAAACCATATGACCAAAAAGGTATTTGACGTTTACTTTTATTGGTCACATGATGGACTTTTAGAGCCAATTAATCATTTTGTAAACATAAATTAAAGGTACGGGCAAGTTTGACTAACACTGACCTCCTCTGTCTAAAGAGCATGTGACAATCATAGACTGATACTTGTATTGCTATGTTTTGGGTCATAAATTTGTGTACAATTGTATATTGATATATGTAAAATAATGCAATGGTCAAATATTGCTTGTTTTGTCAAGGTGTGTATATGATAGTCAATCTGACATTCATAAGTATGTTTGTCAAAGGTTTTGACTTTTCTTCTCATGTTCATGTTATGTAGTGAAATAATTTTTTAGAAAATATGCATGGTTTTCAACCTGGGATCGGTCAGTAATATTCAATATAGGAAGTGAGACCTACACTTTTGCCAAAAGGCATTTTGCACGTACATGAACAAGAGAATAAAGGTTAAATAAAAAAAAAAAATAAAAAAATAATAAAGAATTAATAATTATATGTATGTATAATATACAGCTGACATGTCGGAGTAATAGCCAACTTTGTAGGAACAAAGTTAAGTGAGCCAGGAGGTATTGTTATGTTGGGCCAAATTGTTCAAAATAAATAATAAAAAATAATAAAATAATAAATCATGCTAAAATAAAATTAAAATTAATTTTGTGTAAAAAACTATATTTTTGGGAAGTGAAGAAAAATGTCAGGGATTTCTATCTTTAGAATGGTACGTCTTAATTGTTAATCTTGCTGGTGATAGAAAATCTTTCATGTACAAACATGTCGCAGCGTGGTGAGAATTAACTCAATTGTCAAGCAAACATGGCACGATAATCCAGGCTTAGCAATTAAGAAGTCATTAGCTAGTCCGAACAAAGACCGGACCGCGAGCGCGCGGGAAAATCTAAGCCCCGCCTATTACTTCGACACGTCAGACTGAGTAAAGGTAATTTTTGAGTTTGTAAGAAACTGTTTGATTGGTCGAAAATGGACTCACCCGGGCCCGAAACCCAACGGAGGTCAAGTTACCTGATCTCGAGTCACTTTTGCTTTGGCTTGAGACCAGTTAACTTGGAAAAAAGGAATAAAAGATCATTAAACTTCATTGGGTTTTTGACCTCTCTTTTACAGGTGAGTCAATTTTATAAATCTGATTGTTCTGTTTTATGATTTGTACTTATGTATCATTGCTGTCTGGAAATAATATTAATTAATATTAACAGAAAGTGTCCGAAGAACCATAGGTTAATTTTTGCTTTAAAATTATAAAGATAGACTTTCCGTTTGATTCGGCTCTAGGCATTCTTATCTATTTTGGACGTTGCGGTTAGTCCTACAAAAGCTCTCTAAAAAAGAAGGATGCAGCGTTGTCGATTTTGAAAAATGTCGCTCAAATTTTGGGTTTATTTTAGATTAAATGATCGAAATTCAAAGTCAGTAAAATGTCTAAAATAGAAGCAAGTAGAGCGCTGGCTGTACATGCTAAGAATGTCTCAGCAGTAGCAGGGACAACCCAAAACTGCAGAAATGAATGGAAGTCAACAAAACGAAAGAAACAAAGTTTTGGGGCTTACGCTTAGTAAAGGTAAATACGGGTAACCAGACAGCTTTGATCAGGAAATGTTATATACAGAAGACCTCGAGTAGATTCCACATTGTATGTATCCCCTGACCCTTGTCCTGCTGATCCCTGACTTATCCTTTTTGTGAAAACACTGGATCCAGATCAGCTGGCTTATGACAAAGCCATCTGATCAAGATCCACAGGGTTTCCCACTCTGAGGGTGACCTCCGCTTCTAGTCTCTACGGTTAGAAGTGCCGGAGTATTCAGCAAGCTTCACACGGTGTCTCAAAGGTCAACAAAACTATATGGGCAATGATTTAACCCTTGTCCTGCTGAAAAGAATTTACCTTTTTGAAAACACTGTCGATCCGGATCAGCTGGCTTCTGACAAAGCGGTCTGATCAGGATCCACACTGTTTCACACGGTGTCTCCAATGTCAACAAAATACTATATTGGGAATGACTTAACCCTTGTCCTGCTGAGCCAGAATTTACTTTTTTGAAAACACTATCGATCCGGATCAGCTGGCTTCTGACAAAGCCATCTGATCAGGATCCACATTGTTTTCCATTCAGATTGACAATACAGGCTGACAGCTGGATAGCTGCAGTTTAGCAGGATAGAATTGAGAGGGAGTGTGGTACACAAAGTTATTCAGCATGACTATAGTTAAATATGTACGGTTAAATCCTGGATGGGTAACTGCACCAAAACCAAACTGAATGTAATTGATCATGAGGAGTCTAGGCGTGGTTAGAATAGTTCTGTATATAAGTGGGTCTTAATTTGTAATTGTACAGATACGCAAACCCATACTCAGTGTTCTTGTTAAATACGGCTCATTTGTTGAAGCAATTTTATGTATGATCATGTCGTGTACAAGGATCAATAAATAGGGCAGTAGGCCCAGAGGAAATGCATAGTGGTATCTGCCAGCTGTCAGATATAGGTTCCAACAATAACACTGAATAAGGGTTTGACAAAAAAAAATGATAATGAAAAAAAAGATGTAAACAGAAAAATATGAACCAGCATGAAAATTAAGTAAGGAATGCGGTTGCATGTACATGATTAAAGTGCGCACACAACAGAAAAATGTAGAATGTAACTGAAACTGCAGGTTCACTAATGTATGCTATTAATACAGTAGAATTTTGGGCTTGAACTTGTGGCTGGCACAATTCCGATGAGGAATCAGAAAATACAGCTATTGTAGTTAGGTGAAAATGATATAAGATCCTTCGCTCTAGGAATGCAGTTGTAGTTTTACTCTTCAGTTGAAGTACAGCTGCACTCCTGATTTTGGGATTGTATTTAACATTGGCTGAATATGCAGTTACAGTAATACATAATGAGAGATCAAAATTGAAGTCAAGATTGCAGAGGCATCTTGAAGAGGATTGAACCATAAGATTTAAGATGTATTTACTATGGAACTGCCAAGTCTGTTTAAGTCAAAGTTGTCAGAATATTAGTCTGTGTAAGTCAAAATTGTAGTTTCAAGAATTAGTGTGTTGAATTCAAAATTGTAATTGCATCTTGAAGTGCATCAATTTGTAAGATTAAAGATAAATTTACTATTGGACGGCATAGTCTGTTTAAGTCAAAGTTGTCAGAATATTAGTCTGTGTAAGTCAAAATTGTGGTTTCACTGATAAGTCTGTTTAATTCAAAATTGTAATTGCACCTTGAAGTGTATCAAGCTGTAAGAATGAGATAAATTTACTATCTGATGCCATAGTCTGTTTAAGTCGAAATTGTTATAAATTAGTCTGTTTAAGTCAAAATTGCAGTTGCCAATATTTAGTCTGTTTAAGTCAAACTGTAATTACATCTCAAAGTATATCACACTGTTAGAATTAGGATATATTTACTATCAGACACCAAAGTCTGTTTAAGTCGAAATTGCAAGAATTATTCTGTTTTAAGTCAAAATTACATTTATTGTTGTAGCTAAGATGTAATAACTAGTTTAACTTTAAGAATTACACTGTAACACAGTTACCACTCACAGTGAGAGATAGTCTTTGGATCGTCAATCAGGAGTAGGTACAAATTTGGGTTACCACATGCCAAACTTGTCAGGCATGGCTAATAAGCGCTATTGCTGGTCTGTGCTGTCACATATACAAGGTAGATTCAATAGTCAATTGTCTTAACTGGAATGGCCTTGAAAGGAGACCAGCATAGTCGCTTTGCAGCTACATCTCAGATCCTGAGACATCTCGTCATTTATTGCAAACACAGCATTAGGGTGAACTTTTGGTAAAATCATAGACATTTTCAAAACGTAAAGTTTATCAATAATGTTAGGATATATGTTAGTCATTTAGTTATGTTTTATTACACTTTTGCTTTGGCTTGAGACCAGTTAACTTGGAAAAAAGGAATAAAAGAGCATTAAACTTCATTGGGTTTTTGACCTCTCTTTTACAGCATCTAGTAGCACGTGAAAATTGGATAACCATGGAATTATTTATTTTATACCGTTAAAGTATATATCAGTCTAGACCTTGCACATAAGGAGGTATTTTTTGCTTAAGTTGGTAAGGGTGGTGTAATAGTAGCTTTACATGGTTTGTCCGCCTGTACGTGAGATATTCCACGATCTTTAGCGGACAGACGGACAACCATGGAATAACTATTTTATACCATCTTAAGTAAATCACTCTATACCTTGCACATTAGGAGATATTGCGTTCTTAAGTTGGCGAGGGTGATATTATATAAATATTACATTCCCTGCGCGGATGATAGTCGAAAATATCATCCCGAGGAATGTGATTATCAACCGAGGCGCAGCCGAGGTTGATAAATATATTTCGAGGGATGATATTTTCGACTATGAACCTAGCAGGGAATGTAATATTTATTTTATTATACCGAACAGAACATTAGATACCTTATTTTCCGAAGTCCTTCTCTTACTCAATAGACCTATATCATGGTGAGCGGAGATCCTAAGGGAAAAATGAACAGCCTCTTATCTATATGCTTGAATGAAATTAAATCTTTCACAAAAGTGGTTCTTCTTTAACAATCTGAATGCTCGACCTGATCACTGACAAATTAACATTTGAAAAAATACATCATAAAAGCTGATGGCGTCAAACTTAAAGCCAAGCAGCGTCATTTTTACCTGCGTCGCTTTAGCGAAAGCTGGTCTAGTAGTGGCCCACTCTGTCCGTCCGTCCGTCTGTTCGCCTGTCCGTCCGTCTGTCCGCAACACTTTTGGTGTACCCAGTTTGTGTAATTTGTAACTCCAACAGTTTTCATTCATTTATATTCAAACTTTGCCTAATGATTGTTCATACATTGAAGATGTGCACCTCCTATTTTGTGCACATTTGATAAATATTTTCTCATTTTTTACGGGTGTTGAACTTTGACATTTTTTTCCATCTGTAATGCTTAGAGGGTGTCAGGTTTTGTAATCTGTAACTAAAATAGGTTTCATTTCTTTACATTTAAACTTTGCATAAAGATTGTTCGCACACCTCCTATTTTGTGCACATTTGATCAATATTTTTCCAGGGTTGAACATAGACATTTTTTCCCATTCGAAATGCCTTGGGGTGTCTGGTTTGTGTAATCTGTAACTCCAACAGTTTTCATTCCTTTATATTCAAACTTTGCCTGATTTATTGTTCATACAATGAAGATATGCACCTTTTATTTTGTATACATTTCATGATTTTCTTTTTCATTTTTGGGGTCTTGAACTTAGACATTTTTTCTGTAAAATGTGTAGAGGATGTCTGGTTTGTGTAATCTGTAACTCTAAGTCATCATTTCGTATTATTCAAACTTTGCATAATGATTATTCATACAATGAACATGACTGTGCACCTCCAATTTTGTGCTAATTTGATTAATTTAGGTCTGTTGAACTTAAGATATTTTATCCATCTGAAATGCTAAGGGGGTGTCTGGTTTGTGTAATCTGTGACTCCAGCAGTTTTCATTACTTCATATTCAAACTAAATATGTTATGATTGCTCACACATTGAACATGTGCACATTTGATAATATTCTTGGGATTGTTGAACTTAAACATTATTACGTCTACACCACCTTTGGGGCGCTTACATTGTATATTTGCGTGTAATCTGCAACTCAAACAGTTTTCATTCCTTTTTATTTAACGTTGCATAATGATTGATGTGCACTGGTGACGCAGGTCCAGAGCAGAGTTTGGTCTTGTTAAAGTAGATACTGTACACGAGGCTGTTTTATTGCAAAATAGAAAAGTTCGCATAATCTGCTCAAATTTGGTCTCAACGTGTTCCTATCGTCCTAACTAAGAAAACGAGTACCCACACTTTATGTTTCTGAACATAAACAGCGAAGTTATTTGGAGCTTAAAGTCGCCAAATCATGCGTCATGTCCGCCATTGCTTTTGAAAGTTTCCTGACGTGAACGAACCGTACGCGCATCGGCGTTGCGCATCATGTGACCGCCCTGATATTTTATGATATCACCCGCTGCTATGGCAAACACGTGGCAGTATTCGCCGTCGCTGTAGCAACAGATGATAGTCCAAAATATCAGTCGTTCGTCTATGGAAGTTTTGTATGGGAAGTTCACGTGGAATATGATAATAGTAGCCCTCCGTGTTTGTCCGCCTGTACGTAGAGATAACTAATGAGATTTGGCGTATGAATTATCTCACGTACAGGTGAACATCCCTGGTATAATAATTTATTCCATCATTATCATCATAATTGTAGACCTAGAACATTACAAGATAGTTTGTATTTAGGTTGGCAAGGGTGTTATTAAAACAATCTATCCTGAGTGTTAGGGTGGGATAGAAAAATCCGTCCCGAGGATCACCGATTGGCATCACGAGGACAAACGGCGATGCCGAGGGACGAATTTTTCTATCCCATCCTCACACGAATAACGGATTCTTTTTCTTGCTCACCATTGTTTTTTTTATCATTTAAGAATAAGCTTCCAGAAGTCCCTGAATACGCTAAGATTCAATTTCACATGATGACGTCACTTAAACATGACAATGACGTCACTTGACGACCATTAACGTGAGTTCCAATACAACCAATGCATGTAGCCCTCACGTGACAGCCTGGGTAAGATAGCATGGGTAAGATAAGATTTTCTATCCCAGGGTAAAATTTCAGATACCCGTATCTGGTATGCAAGAAAATAGTAGCTATACCATGGTGGTCCGCCTGTACATGGAGATAATACACACGCATTAGCGAGTGAACTACCGTATCTCCTGTTCAGGTTGAAAACCATTTAACACCTATATCAGAGTAGACCATGAACATTACGAACTATTTTGCTAAAGTTTGAAAGGGTGGTACATGTATATTAGTTTATCTTTAATCAAATGGGTCAAACAAAAAAAAGATAATTTGATAATTATTATCTATATTAAGAAAGATGTACTTAGCGAAAAGGGAAGTGTGTGTTTTCATCGCTGACCCAGGTCTGTACAATTGGATCACATTTAAACACGTTTCATTTACTTGTCCTTTGTGAACTTACCCAGACATAGATTCTAGAAATTCCTTTGTGAACTTACCCAGACATAGATTCTAGAAACTACCGAATCAGTGGATCCACTGTAAAGATACGTGTAAGCTTACATTAAAAGAAGGGATTGGGGGCGGGGTAGGGCTAAGCTACATCTTTTTTGGTGTAAAATTACACATACTTTCCAATTCAAACACTTTGAGGCCAACATTTCTCCAGTAATAAACGTTAAATGTTTCTATCTGTTCGTGCTGTAGTTATTTTCTGGATCAATACAGCCGACCAATACACAATTTAATAACAACTGAAAGGTTACTTCAATGATAGTGGCAGTTCTGCTGCCACCAAATACGGTGTTAAATAACTCTTTTTATAAGATACTAGTAGCTGAGGCGGTACCTCGTCGCGAAAAATGAAAGCACTAGAGTGCTCATAACATTTCTCCCATTATAAGCCTATGGAGATTTTATCAGACGTTCAAGGGCAACTAAATCCGTAAACCCAGGTCATATCTTGCTGAATTTCGAAAACATCCCAGCTTTTATAGTTGTACTTGTAACATGCAAGAATGAATAAGATCCAATAAAAAACGAAGGTGCTAGAGTGCTCACAACATTTCTCCCATTATAAGTCTATGGAGATTTTTTCAGATGTTCAAGGGCAGCTAACTCCAAAGACCCTGGCCCAATCTTGCCGAAACTTTTATTGCTGTCCTTGTTACCTGTAAGAATGAAGAAGATCCAATGAAAAATGGAAGAGCTAGAGTGCTCACAAGAATTTCCCTATTATAACCCTATGGGAGCTATCTGTTGCCATGGAAACCAGAGTTCCGATACTTCTTCTCTTTTTTCGGTTATTGTGTCGGTGTGCCGCGGTCCCTGCGCACGAGGCATATATAGCACACACGGCACACCCAGTTTTATGCACCCACTTTGGCTTCAAAAAAGGAATTCGGGCTGTATCCTGCCCTTATCCTACGCCTATCTGCGTTAAGTAAAGGTGTGGGGCATTAATTAGTTTGAATTTTGGAAATGCTCTCAAACAGGTTTCAATCTTGTGGGGATTGACATGACAATTTCGTCTGCACAGTGTCACCCCCACTGTTCCTGAAAGTGTAAGTTTTTTATTCCGCCCGGAAGGGCAAGGAGTTTTGTTATCATTTGTTTAAGTTTGCCGCTCCTCCTAATGGTGAGCTGTAGGTTGATGTATCAAGTGGTGACAACATCCAGGTTCCACTCCGCACTCCCGTCCAGTTCTTGTATACATGTGCTCGCGGGCGGTGTTACTAAGACGCGGACATCAGTCTACGAAGTTAGCTTTCCCTAGGGCAAGCTTTTGGAAATAAAGTTTTGCCTCCTTAATTATATTTTTCTATTTCAGTTGCAATTTTGTGGAGCGGGTGGCGAGGAGTCGGTGTTCTTTTGTGATTGGTGATCCCATGAGAGATCTCACTTGTTTGCTCCTTAAATTTTTTAACTCCATATCCAAAAGATGGCCATTCGTCATTAGATGACCTATTGTTAAGGGGTTTTAAGCGGGGGATACGGGGCTTATTCCTAGGGGGAAGGGCGCCGCTCGGGTGTGGTAAGACTCAGAACATGTGTGTGTGTTCTGAGTTTTCCAAGCATCCTACCTTGAAATTTTGCTTGAGGCTTCCAAAGAATAATATACCTTCCGTGTTTCTCGTGTGAAACCGTTATTGTATATTAACCTTATATTAATTTGGCGGGGCATGCATAAGCATGGCCGTCACATACAGAGTAAGTTGTAGGAAGGTTGAGGGTTTAGTTGTTAGTGTTTTAGTGGTTAATGGTTAGTTATTAGTATTCTTGTGAGGAGTTTCGCAGGTCTGCGAGAAGCGGAAGAGGTATTAATTAACCTCTCCCTTCCCCTGGCTTCGCTGACAAGTTAAGAGTTAAGCATGACAAACGCGTCGCGCCATTTACAAAATTCCAATCTCCATCTGTGTTGAGCATCCATCCTATTCGTTGAATCCTATCCTGTTGGTCCACAATCCATCCATCGTTGATATTGCAGCTGTGTCGTCACATCGACTGACACACCAACAGAGAGACCGGCTCAGATGCAGTTGTATGCCCTTAAGAGACTTTGAGTTAACCAGTTTACCAATTCCAAATATCCAAGAAAGATCTGCCCTTAAGCTGCTCTAATACGCGCTATGGTTTGGTGGTTGTGGGTTGGGCATGTGTGTATGTGGTGGTCGGGTAAGGCCATTACCTGGACAATTTGTTATTTTAAGGGGTAATACGGTAAATGATGCTCGAACCCGCGATTCGCCAATTTGGGCTTATTTCTAAATTGGGGAGGGGTATAGGGGGATGTGGGATCGCGCTAAACTACTGCTGAAAGAGAAGTTTGATTAATTTCAAATATCATGTACATGTAAAATAACGCTTTCATGCGCGGTAGTAGTCCGCGAACGCGAATTTATGACAGTTTTGTAATTTATGTTACTAGTGTAACGTACGTTACGTGGTTTTCATAACGTAAATATTAATCTAGGTGCTTGTGGATTATTTTATTTGCACCTAGAATTAAGTTTTTATAAGTTATTTGACTTGTCCAGCCAAGCGCCTAATGGGTTAATTAAGTTCGTTTTAGTTGCTCCTTTTGGGAACTTCTTCCAATGCTCCCAAGTCACGTGACTTAAATAAGTTTGGTCAATTTTGATTTTTTGCTTTTTGCATCATGTTTATCTTCCTTTTTTGTTGATACAATAAAGACACCAGATCCAAATTAGTGTGAATGTGATCTCACTAAGTCGGTTCTAGTGTGTTTGAGTTATCCAGTAATCAATCAGTATTAATTTTACAAAGTATATTTTACATGTATATATTGTCAATGCTGAAATATATATTTGATTAATACATGTATATAAAAGTGTGCAGACCTAATTTCCATATGCAGTCGGAATGCGGGTAGGTTGATAATAGGCATCTCGCGCCACCCTGCGGTCTCTGCCACTGACGGCCAGATGGCGCCAGGTGCTTATGTAGTTGCAATTTAGAAATTGTTTGCTTTGAAATCTCTCTGTTTTTCGCTTTTTTGGTAAGTTCGTGCACGTTGTTTTCTTAATTTTTCTATTTCAGTGGTCCTACAGGGTTGTTTTTGTTTATTTTGTATATGAACGTCTTCTGCACCGAACAGGTCCATCATACGATGGGCCTGCTCGGTGCCCAAGCCGTTTGTCAAAATTTAATCAATTTATATTGGCGGAGGGGGGATGTTCAGTGGTCAATTGAATGAAGAAGTCTGGCTGGGGTGAGGTAGGTATTCGCCTTCTCATTTAGACGATTGTTAATGAAATAAATTAAATGTTATATGTTTTTTATTTGATGTGTTGTTTGACCTAAGTGTAAGACAGTTTTGTGTTTTTGCGGTTAAGCAGTAAGGAGATTATCCAGTATCACCCTTTCGGCATGTCTCAAGGCTAGGGTCTTTTATCTCAACTTTTATCTCTGCCCTATCGCTCAGTGAGACTTCCTAGGTGGGATGCACCCCCCCCCCCCCCCATGCCCAACCTGTGTATGCGTGTGTTTGTGGTTAAAAGGAGTTGGGCGATTCTCCAGGTCAATCTAAGACTGGCATTTGCTTGGCACATAGCACGCAACTCGTGACATACGTCATTGTAGGCAATGATCGATTGGGCTCTAGGCCTTGGCTCACGAGAGCTTAGGCGGGAGTTCCGATACTATCTGGCCCAAAATTTAATGCAGCCAATCCCCTACCCCAATAATGCTTTAGATGAAATTTGATTATGATCGGCCAGCTGGTCTAAGAGATATCCATGTCTGAAAGTGTGAACAGTCCCACGGACGCCGGCTCGAGTCCCATCCTATAAGCTCACCGAGAGCCTTCGGCTCAGGTGAGCTAAAAATATTACCGTCCAAATAATGGAACCTTCGAGTGAAACAGTGCAGACCAAGATGAGCTTCCACACTAGGCACAATCTCATCGGAGTGTCAGACACAGTAGACCCAGTATGTTAGGATACAACAAAACTGTCAAATTATTGGTCTTATACAGGGTCCGAGTCGAAGTCAACACCATTTGGTGACCATAAAAACGCATACAGCAACCATAATAATCAGAAAAATTTAGCTAACTAGGATGTACGATTTTATCCGGCATAATTGGGTTTATAATATACTCAACAAAAAAAGTTAAGGAAATTGTGTTTGAGGGGCTATGACAAAATATCTAGTAAATTTAAAGACATTTGAATTTCACAGTATTATAATGTGTCTATTTTTCTTTGGATGGATGCTTTATTTGGATTTGTAGCACCTATAGCGACTTCAAAAATCAATGTTAAAGTTGACTAGTCTTCACTCCATTTTTCGCAAAATTTCAATATTCGGGTCAAACATAGATTTTCGTGCAATAACGTTCGCCTTTCCATTAAAAACCAATGGCGACAGATCTGAAGATTATAGTGGGAAACTTGATGAGTCAATTGTACATGGATGAGGTGTTGTGAACTGTTGTCCTGCATTTCTTGTGTTTTGAACCAGTGCAAGTACCAAGCCTAGGATGCAAAACCAGAACACATCTCGCCAGAATCAGCATTTTTTTTTCTATCAAAACAATGATATGCGTATTGTGAGCTTCCTGTAAGCTTTAGTTGGGGGGAATATGTGTATTCTCAAATATATTCAAGATAATATAATAGCAATCTAATAGGGTCAATGTAGGTACATTCGGACACCCTCGTGTTCAACTCTTTATTGACCCTAGTTCATCTCATTTATTCATTAACTGTCTACTAATACATTGCCAGGTTCAGTATCTCTTCAGAATAGGTAACTTTCTATTGTCAGGCTGAGCTCATATCACATACGTCGAACAACCTCTCAGGATAAAGTAGATTCACAGTAGATTTAGAGTTTTGAAATAGATCTAGATTTAGTTTACTTGGCAAATCTAGATAAGTAATTTAGTCAGTGCCTAAACAGTTCAGTAGATTTTATCAATCCAAGGGAAGCTATCCAAAAGAGCATATCTAAAATCCAAAGAGTCGCTTCCCTTGGTGCACAAAAGTGAAAGTAGAATTTGTTGTCTGCTCGAGTTGACCGATCTGAGATTGATGCTCGAAATGCATGATCGACTCTTATTTATAGTCTCGGCCCAGCACCAGCCAGCCAATCAGCTACCAGAAAGAGGTGTAGAAATCTCTATCAGCCAATCGCTGCACGGATAGACTGATAGATTTCTCTAGCTAAGTTGTACAACAATGGCGGATGTCTACCCACTTCACATTTGTGATACCAAATTCTGGTTTATCTCTGAGGAATATTCGGTCTATCCTGGTGGATAAATAAACTTTAGACCTTCTGGTAGCAGGATAGAAAGCTTAGGCTTTGTGAAATAGATTAACTAATGGACAATTGAAGGTAAGAGAATTTCTATCGCTGGATAGACATTTCTTTACATTCAAAACATGGCGCCTTGCGAACTTTCATTATCAAGCTCATAATTATCTTAAACAAGAGTCTTTCCGATCTATCCTTAGTATGAGCAGAAAGCCCAGACTTTATTCTAAATGAAGGAATGAACAGCGCAGTCCAAAACTATCTGTACTTGAGAGTATTCGTAGTGTTTGACAGACGCTGACGAACGCTCGCAATGATCAACACAGGCAAAAATAGTTCATTCTCCAGTATCCGATGTTCGGCTTCCTAAAGCCACAGGCTGCAATAAATGACCCCATTTATTGCTTATCTTACCACTTGAAACAACTTGATTAATAATTTAATATTCACAGGAAGAATGTTTATAGACGGAAAGACACATGTGCTTGTGTGTAACCTAAATCCGACACACCTTGTTTTGATAGATAAATAGCAGTAATGGCCACGGGTATTACAGTATTGAGTGGCCAGTACCCTCATCAGACATGTCTACAATTGCAAATGTGAAGGAAATTTTCGACAGGCCCTCAATGTGACGTTACAGGAGGAATCAAGGCTGATCCCTAGGTACAAAATCACTTGAATTATTCGGAGCATGCAAAACCAGTGCAAGTCCCAATTTGCGGCTGACTGGGGACACACTCGTTACTGAAGGCATTCTCATCTTCCAAACGTGACATTAAGGCTATCGTGTTAATTTCATGTGACATGCAAAGGAATTGCATTTCAAGTTTTGAAAACTTACAGCTTTTTCATGTGTTTTGCGTCTTAAGAGGGAATACTCTGTATACACATTTTTGCGAAAAATGACTTTGACCCCCAGGCTACTTGACACAGTGCTACAACAAGGGTATTAGAGCTAGCAAACTAAATGAAGCATCTTTTTTCAGCCGATAAAATGTATCTAAACAAATAAACAAAAATTGAATAATTGTTTGCTTTGGCGTTCTTTTGGTCCATGGTTTTCTGAGATTTCCTTAACTTTTTTTGTTGAGTATATATAGAGAGGACAAAATCATTTCGAAATATTCGTTCAATTTAAATGCTTGCTTTTTCTTCAAACAGAAAAAAATGTGGTCAAACTGATTTGATTTTGTTTGTGCTGCTTATTTACACCCCAGTCAACAATTTTCGATCATGTCGGAACAATTTCCCGTTTTCATGGAATGAACCAGAACCAAGAATCGATAGTGTCTTGCTCAAGGACACAACACAGTGACCCAGGCGAGTCTCGAACCATTCTATCTCCTGTCTACCGCTCTACCAGCCGAACCACTGTGTTCCCCGACCAGACTGTAATGTATGTTGGCTAGTTATTGCGCAGTGACTGATCGGTCGCCGACGCTCAGCGTATAACCTGGTTTTCATTGCTAATACTATGTCCTTTAGCGGGAAACAGAAAAAAATATGTACAAAACATATGACCTAGCGCAACGCACACAATGGAGACCGAGATCTAAAGTTACGCGTTGATGCGTCTGATCTAGGTTTGAATTGATCAAATAGTTTAGATCCAAATCAGGCCCGACAAAAATGTTTATAGATGTTTTTATCAACCATCCAAGGCTCACCAAGTTCCAAGCAGTTTAGATCCAGATCAAGCCGGACATTTCGTAGAGCCTGATCTGTATCCAAACTATTTATAACAATAACTAGAAACCATCCCTGTATCATAAGTTTTATGTTATGATACGACATAACTGTCCAATTCTTGGTCAAATTAACCCATTTATGCCATATAAAATATCCAACTCTTATCCAATGGACCAGTCAATTTCCGGTTTTATGGTTGTAGGGTGGTATAAACACCGTATTTTACAAGTTTATCCAAATTTTACAGGAGTATTTTGTAAGCAACAGTGGAGACCCTGATCGGACGCCACTTTCTGTTGTGGAGTCTGATCTGATTCTGCACTGTTCGCCTTTGTCGCACAAAAGGCGCTAGTCTTACATGGGTTAACAAGGCTTATAGCTTATACTTTGGACTTAAACAAATACGCAGTATAAAAGGAGGGATTTCTTGATTCAGCTAAGCATTTATAATGAGATTATAATTGCTTAGCTGACAACATCGAGAAATAAAGTTAAGGTACACTCTTCTGCGCACACGCGCGAAAAGACGTATGATATAAAGTTAATATGTGTCTTGTAATTACTGCTATTGTTTTATAAAGTTAATACTCGTTCCGACTTCCACGTTATCGGAAATATACGGAAGAAAGTAGTCCGGTGTGTATTAAATTTCGCACGGAGCGGTTTTCCGTAATGTAATAGGGCTTTTGGCTTTTAGAAGCAGTCCGGTATCCAAAGTATATCAACACCGCTCACGCTATTGTGGAATTGTAGAAGTAGCTTGGTGGACGGGGAGTCTGAGAAAGAACAGTAAAAGACACTGCTACTGGGGAGTTAACACCCGATCCATTTTCGCAACTTGCTAATGGAACAGGCCCGAATCGAACACGCGCCAAATGGAAGTTTACTAACGTATATCACCATCGCGAATAATAGTAAAAGCGACTCCATATAATCAATAAGAGCGATTGACGTTTTGAACGATGCATTTGTTTGCTATTTTAGATAGATAAAACGATATTTCACACGCATATGACTATGACGTATTGAGATAAAAAAAAAGTTTATATTTCAGAGGGCCTCTTGTCATGGAAAATACAGATGAAAGTGTGTTACTGAAAGCCAAATCTTGGCGTGTTTCATTTTTCTACATTCTGAAAATGATTGGTAAATAACGATAATAAAAAGGTATCATGGCGTTATCACCTGCATAAACGATGCAGTTATATGAAAAAGAAAAAGACTGATATGCTAGATATGGATCCAACGCAAAACATGTACGTTCGTGTACCGATCAATCAAAACATACTGGAAGATTGGCAGTTAAAATAGATTTGCTACAAAATAGCAGTGTTACAGGTAATGCTATTTTTATTTCAAATTGACAGCGCTTATTAAATGTTAAAGGCTTTATACATAATATCTTTAAATCAACCTCAGATACCCAACTAGCATACAGAGTGGGGCCATCATCGGCCCACCAGTGAAGCGCCATTCAAATGGCGTTTCACTGGCGGGCCTATGGTGGCCCGCCCGTATTTAGCTGTTTATGGGTAAGCTCGTAATATCAAAATAATATAAGGATACATTGTATTCACATGTGAACTGTTTCAATTATTTTATATGAAAACATATATTTTAGGGTTGCTTAAACTTGTATAACTGCATGAAATGTGCAAAAATGAAATTTGTACAGCTTCTCACAGCTTTCTTTCTGTGTACATTATTTTGCACAGGTTTCATATTTTGTACATTTCTCCGCACAAGTTTCATATTTTGTACATTTCTTTGCACAGGTTTCAAATTTTGTACCTTATTTTGCACAGGTTTCATATTTTGTATATTTCCTGCATCTCTAACAGAAAGGTAGGGTTAGCACATACATAATTGTAATACAGGTTCAGGGCCACTTCCCTACTTTGTTCGTGTTGTCAACGAATGCTCTTGTGTCACCTTTGACTTGCACATAATCGTCAAAACACTCGCTGTTCGCATATGCCATACCTTTCAAAACTTAATGGGCCAGATTTTTGTTAATTGAGCGATATGCTTTATATGGGGATCAGGACTACATTTACAGGGTGGTCAATCACGTGATACACAATTGGTAATCTCACATTTTTGACGGTTTTCGATCGATTCAAGGTAAGTCAACTTTTTTTTATTGATTTCAGAAAAGACACTAGGTCCAGAGTACCGGGTCTTTACAGGCGACGATCTGTCGTTTACCATTTTTCAATTAAAATATGCAGTTCTTGTGGAAAACAGTGCAAAGTCTGCCGGTGTGAAATGGCAGGAAGAACATTTTTATCAGTACATGTTCATGACGAAAGCTAATCAGCTAATGTATTCAATCTGATGCTTATTACCTTTAGCGAATAAAAATCACTTTTTCACAGATTGAGCTTAGGATTGCTCTTCCTTGGAGAGGGAAATGGCAACAGACGACGTAGATAGGAATCACACGGTTAGGTACATATGACACACCTGATCCTGCGATAGCAAAATAGATCACACTCCTATTTTGTTAGCTCATGTAGCGTTGATCGAAGTCAGTTTATGATATGGCATGTTGTCCGTTATTGGTCTGTCTAACCACCTGTCTCTATCATTAACTAAATATATTCAACACCACCCCCAGAAGCATCAGTTCAATTGAGCTGAAAGCATGCAAGACATCAGGCCAACATGCATATACAGATTTGCTGTAAGCCTCACATTCTTATATGCACAATTTACCAGCACAGTGGTCATATTGATATTATTTAATATACATTTCACAAACCATACGTAGGGCTATAAGGCAACATTGTTTGGTAGGAGACATCCGAGGAAAAATAAGATTTGGACACCATGGCAACATGTAAAGTCAGAATTGTTCAGGTAGTTTCATTTCAATAAACAACATTGCCAAATAAGACTTGGACACCATGGCAACATGTAAAGTCAGAATTATTCAGGTAGTTTCATTTCAATAAACAACATTGCCACAATGGTGACCTTCGTAGAATTCTTCAAATGATAATGCCTTCCGTGTGTCGTGCTAAGGATTGAACTTAAACTTGGTAGATAGTACCAAGGTAATTTCAACATTCAAAATTTATATAATCATATGACTTTAACATTGAAGATGGGTACCTGGTTAGCAATCCTTAAATTCTTTAAACAACACTCCCATATCATGTGTCAGGTTGAACCATAACTTGTTTGCAGGCACCACGACAAAATGGATATCGAGATGTGCTAAATAATTCAATTCCAATATCATAAATGGCCACCATTGTGTCCATTTTGAAACTGTTCAAATCATCTCGCCTTCCAAACTTTATGTCAGATTTTACTGAGACTTTGGGGGGGATGGAGGTATTGATGCAACACGAAGATTCACAGTTACTATAATCGCTTTTTTACAATATCCAAGATGGCCACATTGACAGCAATATTGAAATCCTCTGAACAACATTTTTCTCCCTAACCTGATCTTATATAGAACTGAAATTTGGTTGGATGTAGTCCTGCATGATGGAAATTTTAATTTGCTAAAATAATTCAGTTTTAGTATCCAAGATGGCAGCCGTCTTGAAATTCTTTAAACAGCATTTCCTCCCAAACCATACATTGGATTGAGCCAAACCTTGGTGGGAGGCCTTGGGCAACATGGCATATAAGATGTGAAATTATGGTTCTTTTCTGATATCTTATATGGCAGCCGTTTTGAAATTCTTCAAAAGTCACCCCAAAAACCATGTTAGATAGAATTGTAACTTTCTGGATGGCATCTGGGCAACATGAATTTTATGATTTTCAAAAACTATATTGCCACCATGGCAGCCATATTGAAAGTATTTTAATGACTTCTAGACCGACTGTGAGTTGCTAATAAATCTCCTCTATTCATGGGAATTAAGTTAATTAGGATTTTTAAACTACACTATGTAAGATGCAAAATGACAAATGTTAGCTCTCTTGCATTTGGGGCGTTATCGTGTAACAGCCATGTTAACTACATTTAATACCCTATAACAACTTTAAATCTTTTTTGCGCAAAGCATTACCTAAGTTTTATTTATGGTCATATTAATTGCCTAGAATTACAAGTGCTGCAAATAGGTAGTATGCGTTAAAACAACCTACGTATATTATATTGCAGTTATATAGGTTACTAACTTTCAAATATACCACTATTTAGTGTTGTGCTATCACTAGACCATGGGATGCCAAACTATATCTGAGGGGGATTTTATACAAACTTTGATTTTCTAAAACCACAATACATAAGTAACAAAATAATGCAATAGCAGAATTTGATACACTACGATAAAATAATTTGAAATTCATAGTATTTATATCAAAGTGGTTCTTATTCTTACATATCAATTTTATTTTGTTATTAAGAGCATATGACTAGCAGTATAATTTTAACTCATTTATGTACCTTTTATAACTGTTACATCCGTTACACCAGTTTAAATACATTTAGTACTACATGTATCAGTCTTAAGATAAGAATTCCAAAATACAACTAAATCCACTTTATATTACAACTTTAGACACAATATTACACTGCCTTTGAGAACATTTTGGACACACATAGCACCTTATGATAATAAACGTTACGTTAACAGTTTTGTCAGAGCATTGCCAATTATTACTATATTTTCTTTGCTAGTGAGGTTTAAAACCTATTTATTTTGTCAAATTTTTAAAAAGATTTTTCTGTTTTTCAAAAGTTCCGAAAAATGTCACAAAAGCAAATGTTCTTATTTCCAATCAAACAACAAAATTGATACTTGACCCCAAAACAATGTTTAATATCCCCTATCACTCTTGTTTATCAATAAAACGCTCAGATCTATTTGATGTTTTAAATATACAGAAAGGATTGCATGCTTTATTTTAAAATGAAATCTGCTATTACCTTTAAGTGAGTATGCTGTTTCACTGATGGGGTTTGTTGGCTAGATAACTCACGCTACTACATTTTGTAGAAGTCTGTGATAATGTCAACTGCCAGGCCAGAGTTGCCTTGCTTATTTATGACATTTATTCCCAAGGCCAAGTTGCGGGTCAATACTTCTCAGAGGGGAAAGTTATGTAACTATATAGGGTCGAGTGTATACTACATTGGAGTAACGTATAAGATGTAAATTCTAAACTTGCTATATGTGATAGGAGTAAATATATCATAAACAATTAATGCACAACCCTTAGTGGGTAAACCTGCTTTTCCACTGACTGAGATTGTTGACTGGATGGCTAATGTTACAATATTATCATGCACAACAACCGTGTAGATTAACATCAATGTGATTTTCATATAACATTATACAAGTATGATTCTTATCCATTTTGACTAAATGTGGGGCATACCCATTTTGATTTAGAACGAAAGTGTGATTATTATCATACGGTGTGATTCCTGTCATTGTCTTTCTTTTCTGCTATTGCTGCAAATTTCAACTGTACTGCATAGAATAAATGCTGGTCATCATTTATTTACCAATTGTATTTTTATCAATAGTATGCTGTTGCTGCACAATAGTGTGTGCAGCTAAAACACCCAAACAAATCATTGCTTGACAAATGTGTGATTCCAACCAACTCACATAGCACAACATTGCAACGAATTTCAAGAAAATTATATCACTCTAGTCTAGAAGTAAAGGGTCATAAGGAAGAATTTCCAAGTCTGAGAAATCTGCACTGGGTGTAATTTCTGAACTCTAGTACAAAAAATGGAAACTAATTGTTAAACAAACCTTTATTCAAGCGCAACAGGTAAGCAAATCGTGTGAGATTACAACATGCGTATCACGTGATTGTCCGCCTTGATTTATGGTTTAATCTGACAGAGTATCAAAATGGCGATCATTGTAAAAGTTTAATGTTAAATATTTATTTTTGCTATAGAAATATGTTTGCGTAAGGGCTTAAGGGTGTACAATAAGATACATATAGCATCTGGCAGGATTGGAAATAAGTTGTTAACGAGTAGGGGTAAATCAATTAAGAGTAAGTGCCAATATAGAGGCTCGGCTTTTGCGGTAAAGCTGAAAAATAATATTGACAAAAGCTAAACTGCAGCCAAATTGCCTTTTTTATCAAAAGAAAAAATGTTCAAAAGCGCTATCCACTAATAGTGGTATAAGTTTACCTCGAAAAAATCCTAAAAGTTGGAGATTTTGTGTTTTAACTTTGTTCATTCAAAGCGTACAAATATAATTTAATATAACAAAAATTGTGGATTTTTGTTGATTATTTTGGTGAGGTTTGCATAAATAAATGGCCTTACACATACAAATGTTGCCATCATTATAATTGCTGATTCTCAAGCTGAATCATTGGTTATTTAAGTTTCGAGAGTAGATGGTTTTGTCTTTCCTTCAGTATAGATTAAATTTGAAAAGACAAAAGAAAAAAGAACGTACTGATCGTTATGCCAATATACAGAAAGATGTGTTTTGTTAAAAATACCCCTTTTTCAAAACCAAATGTAAAGACGATTTTTCAATCAAACACCACAACACCATCATTTATGTGCATTTTAATGTTGCAGAAATCTTTAGGTTACGCTACTAAACTGTTTCTGTGTGGAGTTGGTAAAACTTCTCCCCGTGCATCAATAATAGTGTTGGTATTTATTCATATTGTGGCTCTAGGAATATTGGGTTCTGCTTGAAAGCATAATACCGCTTAAGCCCGTACTTGGGGGCGTGAGAACAGACTCAATACAACCGAGTTTGCTGTTTTCTTATATTGTAGGTTCTCTCTTTTTAAGGAGGATCCGTTTTTCCAGATTAATTAGAGGTCGCAACAGCTGTCGCTGCTTCTTTGTGGAGTCGGTAAAACTTCTACCCTTGCATGGCCATAATGTTTGATATTTTTTCATATTCTGGTCCTTCAGGAATATTGACTTTTGAAGGAAAGCAGAATACCGCTGTAGCCAGTGTTAGGGGACGTGAGAATTGTTGCACTTTCCATTAGTTCTCATGAACAGACTCAATTAAACCCAGTCTGCTGTTTTCTTATATTGTAGGCTCTCTGTTTCTGAAGGATCCGTTTTCCAGATTATTGTTATGATTTTCTAGAATCTTTATTTTTCAGTATGAAATGGACAGATTTCACTTTGTCACACTATCCATTGTATATAGGCATCTTTAAACTACATATAAGTAATATTTCTTTGCTGCTGGAAGACCAAAGGAGCAACTAAGCATTTAAAAGAAAGGCAGGAAAAATCTCACGTTTGAGGTTTTCTTTTTCCCCTCAGATGCTACTTCCAGCTGATGCTTTAGCTGATACATACACTGAAGCAAACTTATAAACGAAAACGTTATTTTTTTATGCTAGCTCAGAAAGTAAATATCTGTCATACAATATTTTAATTCTATAAATAAACCATGGATTTGCTGAAACTCTACAAGTCATTTCATTTCAAAATGTCTCGTTCGTCTTGCACAGACAAAATCTGAGTAAAGGTACCCTCATTTCAAAAAATAGCACTTTTCATAACAATATTAAATATTCCACAGAAACATTACCTATTTGCATATTTGATAGGTTGAAGATGTAACTGACTGCAATGATTTAAGATGAAATTTAATCAAAAGTTTTGACACAATCGAAATCGTCATATTTCTTTTCTGTAACAACATGAAGACAGTCGCTGTCAACAGCTTAATCTAAGAAATTCGGCATTAAGCATTCATTTTGGGTGCAAACTTTGTACTGCACTTTACACTTTATCATCTGCTGTACGGCATTGACATTTTCAACGATCATTCATTTTTAGTAGAAATCACTGTTCTTCTTTAGAAAAGTAAAAAAATCTTTCACAAATACTGTCAAATTAATTGTTAAAATTTCACAATGAAACCGGAAGTGTGGATTAGTCGTGAAAGATTTATCGTCGCAGAATAGTCTGATCGAGTTCTGTTGGTTTTTGCCTACCAAGTTCAGACAAAAAAAAACATACAACGATTTTAACATGTGCTACTGACGATTTTCAAAATTCTCCGAAAATGCGATTTTTTCCACTTTTTTAAAAATGCGCAAAAAATCTGCCGTATATCAAATTCCAAATGGTTGGTGTTTTTTTAAGTCACCTGGACCTTTTCGCAAACACATGCACTTCGATAAAATTGCACCCAAAATTATTTTTTCACAAAAAACGTTGATTTTTACATTTTTGAATCCCAAAACTGTAAAATGAATGAAAACTATCCGTAAACACTTCGAAACTTTGGTTCATTGAAATGATCATGATGAGGTCAAATATCTATTCAATATCATTGGTGCCTTAGTCAGAAAATGCGAGTTTGTAAAGTGTTCGTTTATAAGTTTATTTAAATGTACAATATATTGATATGATACTATGTACAGGAAAATGATTTTTTGTCATCAAAAATGACTATTCATCTGTATTGATCTTTCTTAAATGGTGAATGCCATTAGAAAACCGTATTGCATTTTAATTGGATGCTAAAATACACATTTAATAAGGTTTTCATAACCTTAATCTTTGAAAATGCTGTAAAATTTAATGGATTTTACTTAATGCTTTTTAAATTGATCTTTATGGCGTTGTATGCAGTATTGTACAAAATAGATTGTATGACTTGTGTGTTTAACATTTTCTTTTTATTTTCAGTGCTAAATAAAATGTATATTCTTTTCTTGATTTTCCTATTGTATTATCTTTAAATGATCGAACTCATCTTGGAGGGTAGTAAAATAACTGCTTGCACAATATGTATGTAATATTAAAGGGAAATGAAACAGTTTGTACTGTCCATACTGCTGTTGTTTTATCCCTTGGGCAAAATATCCGTAATCAAAATGATGGCAACATATCCTAACCAAAACGTCTGTGGCCTAAACATCTGTGGTCATAATGTCCAAACATTTATGTTTTCAGAGTCTCTATGCATGCTTTGGAATGGGAGTGAGTTTTATTCATGAAAATCTCCGACCATATTTAAAAATATGAGTTTATGCCTGTCTGGAATCGGTAGTAAACCTAACCTGAAACCGGGATATCATACGTGGAATATAAATAGAGAATACTAGGTGAGTGTCTTTTGATATCAAGTTTACCATGCAAGGCTTTGAGAACGCTTGTTGACATCGCGAGGCTTGCCGCGCGATTCAACAAGCGTTCTCAAAGCCGAGCCTGGTAAACTTGATATCAAAAGATGCGAACCTGGTATTCTATTTATCAGTTTACCCATTGTTTCACTCTTCAAACTAGCGATTATGACGTAATTTTCGATTCTGTGTTGATTTAGTGTCATTAGCGACGTCATTCAAAAAGTGCAACGTCATCATGACCTGATAAAGACAACATGCCGTGAGATAGACAAAGTTTATCAGGCAACGCGCAACAATGAGTTAATATGAGAGGTAACTGATAAATAATGGTTTAACGTCCTAGAGGTATGCACGTAATACCACAGGTACAGGAAGTTGGTCCACCTAAACGGCTTTATTCAATGTCTCAATTCCATTGATGGCACCATTGAGCACCCCAAATCTTATAATATATACTTAACTACTAAAGAAAGCTGGCACATACTAAGGGTCATTTTTTGGATACGATGCACACTTGTCTTTTCATTGCGTAAAGTTGAACAAAGGTAGACGAAGATGCACTGAGATTATTTGAAATGAACTAATTTCAGACGTCAGCTATCGAAACGTCACGTACATTGTAACCCCTAAAATAGTTTTTGGCAAGAACAAAGAAATCGCGTAAAATTCACCAGAAACCGCTTAAGTGCGATTCTTTGTTATTTCATTGACATCTTCGTGGCATTCAAATAAAGCATGCCATGCATTGTTCTACCCAAAAGCCTATTTTCACTTTCTTAAGGTCAATTTTCCTTTATCAGCGTTTTATGGGCTTTTTTAAAAAGCACTGCCACTTTTTTAACTTTTTTCACTTTGTATGATGTTTGGAATGCACTTTGACAATTTTTCAGTCATTTTGAACTTTGTAGCTGCCGCCCACGTCCATTTAGCGACGCCAATCGTTACACTTACATGCTGATATGTGTGTACTGCAAATCTTGAAACTCATATGCGAATAATGTAAAGTATGGCCAATTGACACTATAACAAAGTAGACAGCACACACTTAACAGCAACATACGTCGACAAAGAAAAAATGTTATTATCCATAGTTTACGTTGTTTCTTAATTGACGTTAAATTTGGTTCATTCAGCTTTTACCCTTTAACGTGACGCGAAACATAAGTTCTGATTCTTGAAATTGCATTCTCTTCCACTGATTGGTTGACTTCAAGTCATTTCAGTTTCTAGAAATTGCTTAAACAAAGGACAAAAACACTGCCGTTTAGAAAACGTCGAAAGTACAACTTAAAAACCCCATACCATACGTCACAGCAAGAAAATACAAATTCTTAAAATGCACTTTTTTCTATACTGGTATTTACTTTGCATACATGAAAAAAAAGTTTTCAAAAAATATCTAGACATATACACCCGAGGCAAAAGTGATAGAAATGGTATTTTTGACGTCGTGGCGTCATGTTCTTTATTTGATAAATGTATTTTTTCGATGAATACTTTCTAATGTCTTAATATTAAAATAAGCGTATCGGCTTAGCACTACGAGGGTCATTTTTTATGTTCGTAGAATCGGGCTGTATCTCACAAATATAGAATTTACGGTACCATAACTATATATATTTTGAAAGGTCTAGCTTTTATCTATCAACTGGTATAAATTTTACATCATTAGCGCTTAGTTCGGTCAAGATATATAGCTTTGAATAGGGCAAGAAAATGACACTGGTCGAAATCGATGCCATTTTAACCACGCAGCAAGCAGGAATTTAGACGCTGTTAAGTTCCATCCGCTATGGTGATATAAGCATTTTTCAAGCCGATTTTTCTTTTGCATAATCGAAATTAATTATTCAAACACTAATCGTAGACGAGTGCAGCAAAACTATAAGCATGATGTTTGCTGTTCTATAACAATTTTAAAACACCCATCAATATACCAAAATAATAACAGTCAAGTGCTAGTTATTATGTCTGTTAAAATTACGATTATATACAAATACTAAAAATTCTTCTGTTTTTGCATAGCACATGATATACTCAATCATTCGTCAGCAGTTATATTGATGTATCTATTTAAGCGTGTAACTGGCAACTTCCGGTACTGGCATACCCCCATGTTATAAAAAGTGGGTGGGGTACATCAACCCCGCGTAGAAAACACAATAACAATAGGATCTGCATAATTTTCTTATTACAGTGATTTCAACACGTGTTTAGAGGCACAAAACAGTTTTAATGTATTTTCTAAGTATAGTAACGCTCCATGGCGTCATTTATGTACAAAATAAGGTATTTTAGCACCCCCTAGGCTATTTATTTTGCAGTTCAATTCTAATTAAACAAAAGCATTAACTTTGTTTTGGGATGAACGTTACCACAACACTTACATCTACCATATAAACAAGAAAAAATATAATTCTACTTTACAGCTAACATATTAAGCCACATTCAAAAACCTGTATCCAACATCCACTTGTGTCAACTTTTTACAATAAAAGTTTATATGCATACTGTTCACTTTGCTGAGGTTCCAAACAAATCTTCCATATCCAATAATTGCTGCGTATTTGCTATAATGTTTATATAATATTGTAGCGCGTGGTGTCCTTGATCTGCAGCCAAATTTTCAGAAGCTGTGTATGGCTATGGACCCATTTTCATGCAATTGTTACTGACGTTCTGTCAGAGACTAAGTCCATAAATGTCATATTTCTACCATATTTCCAGTGTGCGATATATAGGCATGTCTTTGCTTCTTAGATGACATTAAAGTAATGCATTTTAAAATAATTTTAGGTTGCATATATAGATAAAAGCTCAATCTTTCCAAATATATGCATGATGTATGCATTTACTTTCGCCGTTTTCATTAAATCTACCTCTCTACGAACATAAAAAACGTCCCTCGTACAATTTGTTATTTACGAATTTGAAGCAAGTAATAAGTGTCTGACTTCTTTAGTAGTTGAGTATACCAGAACACATTCGATTGCGCGTCATCGCAAATCCCCACGTTCTCGAATAAATCTAATGGTTTTTGACCTTTTGACCCCACACCAAGGTCACCAGTTTGGTCCTATGGTAAAGTTTTCAGGGTATACTTGTCTACTGATCATTTGCTTTAATTTGATATCTCCATGTTTAGAAAATTAAATTTTTGACACCCAGCACCCACAAGTCCTAACTCTGGGGCATGACCCAGGTGACCGGATAAAAATCCCATCTTATATGTGTTATATCTTTCATTTGTGAGAAGGCACACACAGATTTGTTTAAATATCTTTCAAATTTACTTTGTCATTAAAATTAAATGATATTTGAACTTTTGGTCCCTCCCCAAGACCCCAGGGGGCGGAGACCAAAGCAAATTGTGACGTTGAACATGCAATTTATGTGAGTAACGCACACTCCAAATTTGGTTGAATTCCGGAAAATTAAGAGAAGACCAACAAAGTTTGGTTTAAAAATCTTTTAAATTGACTTTGTAACTGAAATTTAATCATACATTTTCTTACCCACCCCAGGGCCAAGGGGCGGGGCCAACAAAATTTGTGCCTTTGCACGCCCCATCTATGTAAGCAACTCACACACAAAATTTGGTTGGATTTCGTCCAATGGTTTAGCAGGAGATAGCGTGGCGGACAGACAGGTGGACGGACGGACATTTCTTTTGGCTCCTCCCAGGGCCTCTGGTGGCGGACCAAAAAGTATTGTTGCACACCCCATCCATGTGAGTAACTCACACACCAAATTTGGTTGGATTTCGTCCAATGGTTTTAGAGGAGTTAGCGTGACGGACGGACGGACGGACGGAGGCGATTGCAATATACCCATCGCTTTTTTAAAAAAGCGTGAAGATAAACATAACATATCTTTATTTATCAGGCTCAGATAACATTGTTGTGTCACCTGCGAAGCATGGTAGACACATAGGGATCATCAATCAGTTGGCGTCGTCTTCGTCCGCGGCGTCACACTTTTGGTTTCTGATCAATAACTGTGAAGGGATTCATCCATTCTATTCAAAGTTTACAGAAGGTAAAGCATCATAAAATACAGGTCAAGTTCGAAGTTTGAGACCATTTGCTTAATTTGACTGAGTCATGACCCTTTTTATTAAGTTTTTGGCAAAAATTTGGTGACCGATCAATAGCGTTTGAAAGGATATATCAATTTCGTACAAAGTTTACAGAAGGGCTAAGCATTATTAAATACAGATCAAGTTCGAATTTGAAGATCATCCACAAAATTTTGACTGAGCTATGGTTCTTTTCACTTAGGTTTAGGCTTATGCAAAATCTATATTCAGCTTTAATGTACGATGAACTTTACATTTCCGCAAAGCTGTAATATCTGACAACTTCGCAGTATAGGCCATGATTGCCCAGTGCCTGTAGATAAGCTCGACAGTGAGAAAACTTTTACCCCACCCCCTGACCCTTTAGACAGGATCAAAGGTCAAATGTTTATATTTTGCAACAACTATGTCAGTTTCAATATTTTTACCGAAATACGAGGGGCATTTGGAAGGTTCGTAGCATGGTATTTTGACTCAGTAACCGATTAAAAACCCCTATCATGTTTGGTATCATTTTAAAGAATTGTCTTTCTCCTATTTTATGGCAAAACTTTCATTAGGATGTTATTTTGCAGACATGACAAATATTATTGTGAATACATATACAGTTTGATTACTGGAAAACGCAAACTTTCAGTGGAAAATAGAACTTTTTTACCGTTTCAAAAGTGTAGCGAACATTTACAATAGTTCATGAAATTAGATAAATTTGCACTATTTGATAGGCCATAATCTGGTACAGTGATTATAGCGAGCAGAAGTGCGTTGCGATCGATGTGAGCTTTACGGCAGGGATATGGTCCATAAATGGGACAATACAATTCATCTTCGGTTTATGCAGAGTGTATCCTTACAATACCATTGGCCTATTTTGTTGTCCATGAAATTACTTCCGTTTCAGGTGAATCAGAGCTTTTCCAGTTGGCAATGGACAAGTTATGTGAAATCGTATTAAGACGCATTGTACCAGCTGATTCGTCACTGGCGAATTGATTGCAATGCGCTATTTTTAAAAACAAGAAACTTAAGAAATCGAAAATTAATTCTAAGTCAACTTATGTTTTTCTTGTCTATCACAAGCACTTCCATACATTTTCCATTTTTTATTCGAACAAAACTGACGACACTTCAGTTTTTAAGACGCAAGGTTCCAGCCAAGTTGAAGTGTGCTATTTGTTGATGTAGTTACAGTCAAAAAATGTGTTGTTAAAACACCATAATGCATCACTCTCTACATATATAAACTCCCAAGCACTACTAACCGGAACATTTTAACTCCCCAGTATTGTCGCTCCCTGTCCAGAAAGACCCAATGAACTATACACTACAGATTATATATAGCAAAACGTCTCTCTCTCTCTCTCTTTCTCTCTCTCTCTCTCTCTCGACTGCTCTTTCCCAGTCTCTATATTGGATTTTATTAAGTTTTAATGGTGTATTTGCATCTAAATATTTTAATATTGTAGTTCTATAGGCTTTTGACATACTTTCTCAAAATTCTGCAGGGGAGTGGGGGCAGTATTCCTTTTAATTTTATGATATCAGAGCAAAGTATAGTTGTCCC
Source organism: Loripinus fragilis (assembly GCA_964019695.1). Classification (NCBI taxonomy): domain Eukaryota; kingdom Metazoa; phylum Mollusca; class Bivalvia; order Lucinida; family Lucinidae; genus Loripinus; species Loripinus fragilis. The sequence continues at coordinate 4,859,886 of OZ026524.1, read as the reverse complement.
CTCCTCTGTCTCTCTCACTACACCTCCCTCCAACACCTTCACCCACTCATCCATTATCTATCTATCTATCTATCTATCTATCTATCTATCTATCTATCTATCTATCTATCTATCTATCTATCTATCTATCTATCTATCTATCTATCTATCTATCTATCTATGGCTGATCATTCCGACAGGGAGTGCTTATGGCTTGGGCAGTGACCAAAGAAGGAATATTTAAATGTGGAATAGTTCTGGTAAAAAATGAAAAAATCCCGGCATCACTATATTTCTTATATCTACAATATTGGGCTCTTTGTGGTGGCCTTTCTAACTCAGAGCAGTTGTCAAGTACTTGTCCTTTTTACTATACACATAGTGATAACAGTACGTGTCAGTACAATCTCGATGAGCTGCAATTCACCTTGATAAACTTTTATATCAGATAACTTATCTTAGTATTTTTGAATAAATAAAGTGCAAACAATCATTCAGTAATGTTCTTTGATCTCTTTCTTTTGATATCATCAGCAGTTTACCGATAGTTCATTATTATGGTGACTGAGTTGTACCAGAACACTAACTGTGTAAAAGGAGAAATGTTCTAAATACATTCTCTTAATATCTATTCTAATATATCAATAACTTTAAATGGTTTTCAAGAGCTTGAACTGCTTCAAAATTAAGAACTCAATTTGCAGGGGATTACACACATGTATTCTATACTGAGAATAATGTGGTATTGTCTGTTAGGTTTGATTCTTTGTGTCCAAGTCAACAATTTTTCAGCCATGTTGGGACTAGTCTTCCTGTGTTGAATAAATACCAAACGGCGGATAAAGTGTCTCGCTCAAGAACACAACACAGTGACTCCGCCAAGGGATATACTCAAACCAGCAACCTTTTAATATCCAGACTAACACTCTACCAACTGAGCCTCTGCTCTACGCATTGTACCACTTGACTAGTATTCTATGAAAGGCTAGAGATGCAGCCTATAAGACTAGTGGTTATAATATGTAATATATCAGTTTCTGTGGGGAATAAAGATAACGCATTTAACTGATTCTTACGATGTGCCCCACCCCTTCATCCTCGAACACACTTATTGCAACTCCTTAAACCAGGCCAGAAGTAACTGTAATTTTGAATGTTTCCTTGAAAGCATTTAGCTGCCACCCTGAGTTACCAGGTGGCTCTGTCCAAACCACTACCTTAAGGAAAAATCCCACCCCAGGAGGAGCTTGATCCTAATACAATCACTAATTAGTCGGTGTTCTAACCACCTGTTCAAACCACCACCTACATACACTACAATCTCCCTTTCATTTTTTGAACTGTCCGTCTGTGTGTGCGTCCATCCATACGCTCTAACCAGAGTCTTCTTTGGGCACAAATCACATACCATTGTCATTGTACACAACGGCAAATATGTAAGCAGGCCCTTTAACATGATTTTACTGGTCATGTTATGGGTTTCAGCAGACGCTGTCAACACAAGAACATGCAAGTGTGCAGATGTTCGTCCCTTCTCGATGTTGAACAAGACGTGCATCCACAGCTGGCTATAGCCACACATGTCTGTGGAACGTGATAGTTTTTCTAAGGAGAGGTTTTAACTGTCTATCATCTACATCAAGTTGACAGCCATTCTGAATGCGAACGCATGTGAATGTATCTGCTGTCTGTATTTGATTTTAAAGAATATTTCCAGACTGTAGCCAAGTCTGATTTACTGTAATAGGGAAGGGATTTTCATGCAAGACCCCTTTGGAAGTCATGAGATAGCCCCCACATCATGACTCCCAATGGATTATTTACATATCTATCATTGTATGCTGGAAAAACGGTTCGTGTTTCAGACACCAGACCTTCTCAGTGTACAATGGAATAGGCTTGGAACATTGATTCATCTGAACAGATGTTATTTTCTAAATCTTTAACAGCCGAGTTCGAGCTGCCTTGGCCCATTCTAACTGTTTTGACAGTACTTCCTTTTTGGGCAGTCTCCTAATAACAGGCTTTTGCTATGCAGCATCAAAGGACCAGTGTCTATAAGGCCTGTTTCACGGCCACTATGAACTTCCTTTAAACTTTGTGTAATAAAACTAGTATGTCTTAGCTGTAATATCATGAATTGTTGGATCAATAGATGAAGGTTTCTGAGTTGTATATTCATCTGAAGTGGGTGGGGCAATTCCACCCCAAACAGGGTTACGTTATGACAATGACTATATTTTTATAACCGTATGTAGCTCGGAATCAGGCATTTGAAGATTATTTATGGGATAACAGATATAAAAACTGACACTATGATATTATATAAATATTACATTCCCTGCGCGGGTGATAGTCAAAAATATCATCCCGAGGAATGTGATAATCAACCGAGGCGCAGCCGAGGTTGATAATCACATTTTGAGGGATGATATTTTCGACTTTCACCCTAGCAGGAAATGTAATATTTATTTTATTATACCGAACAGAACCTAAGATCCCTTATTTTCGGAAGTCATTCTCTTGCTTAATAGACCTATCATGGTAAGGGGAGATCAAAAAGGAAATTATTGAACAGTCTTTTAATTATGCTTGAATGAAATTAAATCTTTCACAAGACTGGTTCTTCTGCTCGACCTGATCACTGACGTTCCGTTAAACAAATTACGTCATAAAAGCTGATGACGTCAAACTTATTGCCGAGCAGCGTCATTTTTAAAGGAGATGCTGTACATGGGGCTGTTTGATGCAAAATAGAAAATTTCGCCTATTCTGTTAAAATTTGGTCTCAACTTGTTCCTCTCATCCTAACTAAGAAAACGAGTACCCACACTTTATGTTTCTGAGCATAAACAGCGAAGTTATTTGGAGTTTAAAGTCGCCAAATTATGCGTCATGTCCGCCATTGCTGTTGAACGTCTCCTGACGTGAACGAACCGTACGCGCATCGGCGTTGCGCATCATGTGACTGCCCTGATATTTTATAATATCTCCCGCTGCTATGGGAAACACGTGGCAGAGTTCGCCGTCGCTGTAGCAGTGGGTGATATTATATAAATATTACATTCCCTGCGCGGGTGATAGTCGAAAATATCATCCCGAGGAATGTGATTATCAACCGAGGCGCAGCCGAGGTTGATAATCATATTTCGAGGGATGATATTTTCGACTATCACCAAAGAAGGAAATGTAATATTTATTTTATTATACCGAACAGAACATTAGATTCCTTATTTTCTGAAGAACTTCTCTTACTCAATATACCTATCATGATGAGGGGAGATCCGAAGGGAAAATAATGAACAGCATCTTATCTATATGCTTAAATGAAATTAAATCTTTCACAAAAATGGTTCATCTGAATGCTCGACCTGATCACTGACGTTCCGTTTAACAAATTACGTCATTAAAGCTGATTACGTCAAACTTAATACCGAGCAGCGTCATTTTTATAGGAGATACTGCACATGAGGCTGTTTTGATGCAAAATAGAAAATTTCGCCGAATCGGCTTAAATTTGGTCTCAACGTATTCCTCTCGTCCTAACTAAGAAAACGAGTACCCACACTTTATGTTTCTGACCATAAACAACGAAGTTATTTGGAGTTTAAAGTCGCCAAATCATGCGTCATGTCCGCCATTGCTGTTGAACGTCTCCTGACGTGAACGAACCGCACGCGCATCGGCGTTGCGCATCATGTGACTGCCCTGATATTTTATAATATCACCCGCTGCTATGGGAAACAAGAGGCAGTATTCGCCGTCGCTGTAGCAGCGGGTGATATTATAAAATATCAGTCGTTCGTCTATGGAAGTTTTGTATGGGGAATTAACGTGAGGTATAATAATATAAAATATCAGTCGTTCGTCTATGGAAGTTTTGTATGGGGAATTCACGTGAGGTATAATAATTTAAATTATTATACCTCACGTGAATTCCCCATACAAAACTTCCATAGACGAACGACTGATATTTTATAATATCACCCGCTGCTACAGCGACGGCTAATTCTACCACGTGTTTGCCATAGCAGCGGGTGATATTATAAAATATCAGGGCGGTCACATGATGCGCAACGCCGATGCGCGTACGGTTCGTTAACGTCAGGAGACGTTCAACAACAATGGCGGACATGAGGCATGATTTGGCCACTTTCAATTCCCAATAACTTCGTTGTTTATGGTCAGAAACATAAAGTGTGGATACTCGTTTTCTTAGTTAGATCGAGAGGAACACGTTGAGACCAAATTTGAGCCCATTTGGCGAAATTTTCTATTTTGCAACAAAACCGCATCTTGTACAGTATCCCATTTAAATGGCGCTGCTTGGTATTCAGTTTGACGCCATCGACTTTTTATGACGTAATTTGTTTAACCGAACGTCATGATCAGTTCGAGCATTCAAACTGTTCAAAAGATACATGTTTGTGAAAGATGTATTTTCATTCATGCATATAGATAAGAGGCTGTGCATTATTTTCCTTTTGGAATAAGATGGTAGAAAATAAAAGATCTAATGTTCGGTATAATAAAATAAATATAACATTCCCTGATTGGGTGATAGACAAAAATATCATCCCTCGAAACGTGATTATCAACCTCGGCTGCGCCTCGATTGATAATCACATTCCTCGGGATGATATTTTCGACTATCACCCAATCAGGGTATGTAATATTTATATAATATTCATAAATGGTAAGTATATACTCACTCGAAAGTCATACCAAAATTTTAGTATTTTTTCTTCTCCAACTTTAAGAAAAACCACAACATCTTTTCACGCTTGAAGCGATTCAATTGATGTTTAGAGGTTACATAGTATATAAAATGCTTATTAAAAAATTATGAAGAATCGTTTCCATGGTGATTATTCTAAGAGTTATCTGCCCACAAAACCAGTGATTTTTTGGATTTTTTCAATTTATTTAGATGGGTTTACATGCATTGGAGATTTTAGATACATCATTGCTTCTAGGTTACACAATGATTGCTAATAGTGTGTTGAATGAAACAAAGGTTTCACATCGCTGATATGATCTGGTAGTCAAAGGTCAAGGTCACTAATACTTAAAACTTGTCTACGGCTCAACACGGGAACACCTCTTTCATTTTTTGACCTTGCATATTCATATTTGCTACAATAATTGCATATCATGTGAAGATTACAACAAAAATCTCAGAATATGGATATGACCTTGAAATCAAGGGTCAAAGTCAATATTTCTTAAAATCTGATACACTGCTCATAATACAAACTCCTCTTTCAAGCATTGATGAAGTATATTTATATTTAGCATATAATGTCTTGATTTAAATGAAAGGTTAAGATAGCTTGATATAACCTTGTGGAATACTTTTGAGTTTAAAATATTGGACATTTGACTAGAACACAGAGAGTTTCTTGTCATCTACATACCCCAGACAAACACTGTTGCAAATATGAATATCCTTCATCGAAAAAGTAAGAGGAAAGGCACTAGAAGCCAACCAATCTGATACTATATATAGGTCTTTTGCATTCATATAACCTCTATCAAAGAATTCAGGAGTTCTTGTTACGAGCCGTAGGACCGATTCTAAATACCTTGACCTTTGATCCCAAGGTCATATTGGTTCTCTGAAACATTTCGCTATACATGGACATCCTCTAACAAAAATGAAAAAGGAATTCACGTCAAAATTTTTTAAGATATATTTGACATAGACCTTTTACTCCAAGGTCATAGCAGTAATCTGAAGCTTTCATTGTAATCACCACACAATATGCGAGTGCAGTACCCAGTGGAAGAGTGCTTGAGTCGAGATACAGGGTTTGCTAGTTTGAGCCTCACAGGTGGAACTGCATATTGTCCTTGAGCAAAGTAAAGAAGGCAAAGATCAGGAATCGATACAATCAGGAACCGCACATGACCCAGGACACGGTATGAGAAGGTGACACAAAGACAAGAAAACATCACATACAAGGAAGCCAAGAGGTCAGCCCTTTCCCAACAGGTGACCAAAAAGCTGCAAGAAACATACATGAAAGGCAAGCCATATTAAATCCTGCTTAGTGCCAGTTCAACCCAGTATGAGCCATTCTGACATGACTTGACTGAAAAAATATTGACTGGAATGAGAAGGATCAAATCAAACAAACAACACACCATAGGAAATCATTCTGCCAAATATAAACACTCTCGCTCAAGAAATGATAGAGGAGCTCACAGTATGAGCTGTATATAGTTTTTAAGCAAGTGCGACATTGAATTTGACTTCAAGGTCACATCAGCGATATGAAACCTTGGTTTTAAACTACACTACATATGCAATCATTGTGCTAAATATGAAGGCACTCCATCAATGCATTAACGAGGAGTTTGTGTTATGAGCTGTTAGACAGATTTTAAGAAATACTTGACTTTGAGCCTTAGCTTCAAGGTCATAAATATATTCTGAGACGCTTGTTGCGATCTGCATATGATATGCAAACATTGTGGCGAATATGAACACCCTCATTCAAAATAAATGAAGAAGATATTTGTATTTTGAGCAATTTTAAAGGTTTTAAGTATGTGTGACCTTGACTTTGACCACAAGGTCATATCAGCTATCTGAAATATTTGTTTTAGTCTACACATCATACGCAATTGTTGTGCTAAATATGAATCAATCCCATCAATACACCAAAGAGGAGTTTGTAGTATGTGCAGTGTGACAGTTTTTAAGAAAATTTGACTTTTACCCTTAATTTAAAGGTCATATCCATATTCTGAGACTTTTGTTGTAATCTGCACATGATAGGCAATCATTGTGGCAAATATGTACACGCTTGGTAAAAAATACTGAAAGAGGTATTCGCGTTTTGAGCCATAGACAAGTTTTTAGTATGTGTGACCTTGACCTTTGACTACAAAGTCATATCAGCTATTTGAAACCTTTGTTTTAATCAACAGATCATACGCAACTGTTGTGCTTAATATGAACACATCCCATCAATACACCAAAGACGAGATTGTATTTTGAGCAGTGTGACAGTTTTTAAGAATATTTGACTTTGACCCTTGATTTCAAGGTCACATCCATATTCTGAGACTTTTGTTGTAATCTACCTATGATATGCAATCATTATGGCGAATATGTACACACTAGGTCAAAATTTGAAAGCGGTATTCACGTTTTGAGCCGTAGACAAGTTCTTTGTATGTGTGACCTTGACCTTTGACTACAAGGTCATATCGACAATCCAAAACTTTGTTTAATTCTACACACCATGACCAATCATTGTGCAATTTAGAAGCAATGGTGTATCTTAAATCTCTAATGCATGTATAACCACTCAAAAAATTTTGAAAAAAAATAAAAATCCCTGATTTAGCTGGCAGATAACTCTTAAAGCAATCACCATGGAAACAATTCTTCATAATTTTATAGTAACCATTTTATATACTATGTAACCTCTAAACATCAATTGAATCGCTTCAAGCATGAAAAGATGTTGTGGTCTTTCGTAAAGCTGAAGAAGAAAAAATACTAAAATTTTGGTATGACATTCAAGTGAGTATATACTTATCATTTATGAATGTTTTAAAATATCATAAGTGTCAGTTTTTATATCTGTTATCCCATAAATAATCTTAAAATGCCTGATTCCCAGCTACATATGGTTATAAAAATATAGTCGTTGTCGTAGCGTAACCCTGTTTGCGGTGGAAATACCCCACCTCTTTCAAATAAATATAAAACTCAGAAAACTGCATCTATTGATCCAACATTTCATGATATTACAGCTAAGACATACTAATTATATCACACAAAGTTTAAAGGAAATTCATAGTGGCCGTGAAACAGGCCTTATAGACACTGGTCCTTTGAACAGCCAAAAATGCACTTAACATAATCTTTATTAGGTACTTATGTAAAATAATCAAATTTGTGCAACCCACTAGCGCACATGTATTAATTTGAAAGTCATTCAAGTGATTCATTGTCGATACACACCAGTTCTACCCCTTTTTTAGCTCACCTGAGCCGAAGACTCCGAGGTTAGCTATTAGTATACCAATGACTCCGGCGTCCGTCGTCCGTCCGTCATCTGTCTGTCCGTCAATATTTTCAAACATCCCTTCTGAAACCACTGGGCCAATTGAACTCAAATTTCGTATGGAGACTCCTTAGGATAGGGGAGCTTAAGTTTGTTCAAATGGCCCTGGTCACATGACCAAGATGGCCGCAATGTCCATATATGATAAAACAACTTTAAAAACCTTCATCTCCACGACCAGAAAGCCGGTGACCTTAGGACTTGGTATGTAGTATTGGGGATGTAGGCCAACCAAGTATGTTCAAATGATGATCCTGGGTTGCCCTTGACTTACTTAATTTTTGAAAAGTTGATTTTTTGAAAACTATTGAAGCAAAAGTCATTATTCTCACTTGATATGTTTCATCTAATGTGACAATGGCTATAAATAAGTTCCAAGGCCGCTTATATTGAAGTTCCATCAATAAATTAAGGCATAGTTTTCTCAGAAACCATTGGGCCAATTGACCTCAAATTTCACATGAAGACTTCTTTCAATAAGTTAGGAAGAATTATGCAAATTGGCTTGGCCACGTGACCAAAATTGCTAACATGCCCATATATGGTAAAAACCCTTTAAAAACTTTTCCAGAACCAGAAAGCTGATGACCTTGGAACCTGGTATATAACATTCGGGAAGTGGGCCTACCAAGTTTGTTCAAATGATGATCCTAGGTTGACCTTGACCTACTTAACACCAAGGTCAAATTTGCTTCCTAATGCATTTAAATTGATCTTTTAAGAGTTGATTTTTTAATACTGTTGAAGCCAAAGTCATTGTTCTTACTCTATATGTTAAGAGACAATTCAAAAGGTCAAGGTTGAAAACACCTAACCTTTAAACGTACATGTATCAGCTATAATCATAATAGAGACAATTCAAAAGGTCAAGGTTGACCATTGACCTTTCAGCCAAGGCCACTCATAGATGAGGCCCATTAATATAATAAAACACAGTTTTCGCAGAAACCACTTGGCCAATTGAACTCAAGGGGACTCCTTAAGTTGAGTGGAGTAAATTTGAACCAAATGTTAATGGTCGTATCACCAAGAAGGCGGCCATGTCCATATAAGGTAAAACCCTTTTAAATATATTCTACTCTGGAACAAAAAGGCCAATGGCTTTGCGACTTGGTATATAGCATTGGGGATGTGGACCCTTCCAGGTTTGCACAAATGATGAATCTGGGTTAACCTTGATCTTTTTTACGGCAAGGCCAAATTTGATTCCTAATATTGGAAAATCTTGAAATGTTCATTTTTCTATATAACTACTTAAGCGGAAATCACAATACTTGCCAAATACAAATGTATGTTAAACCTATTGAGACACTGGTTTTTTATAATCACCATAGGTCAAGCTGACCTTTGACCTTTCATCCAAGGCCACTCATATTGGACTGCCTTATACATATCTAAGCATCTTTTTCTCAGAATTCATTAGACTGTTTGAACTCAAATTTCATATGGAGTATTCAGTAGATAAACAATATAAATAGGTCACTTGATCAAATTGACCACAGCATATATATGGTAATACGAAATATGTTTGAATAATAAGCCTAAGTTGACTTTGACCTATTTATAAATCATTAAGGAGATCAGGTGAGCTCTTCAGGACCTTCTGGTCCTCTAGTTATGAATAACTAACGAGCAATGTTCGTACATTTCTGAGAAGACCTTAATGAATGATTAACTTGTGTGGTTAACTTGACTAATGTTCAAGGTCATACAACTTATACAAAGTCAAAAGTCTTGTCTGCACTCTGTCTTCTGAACCAATTGCCAGGTTTATACCAAACTGACAGAGTTACATCATTGGGATATATCTTCACATAATTCGATTGTGTTGACCTTTTATAAGTATTCAAAGTCACCAGTGTCATATCACTATTAAACATATTGACTACACTATATTTTCTGAAACAATGGTCATATTTAGACTAAACTGGCACAGAAACATCACTTGGTAAGACCTAAATACATAACTTGATTTTGTGACCTTGATTTCATTTTCAAGGTCACTAATGTCATACATAATAGTAATAGGATGTGTTAATAAGAAGCGAGCCAGTATTGAGAGACCAGTACATATCGGTAAAGCAAATCAATAATGGTATAAATATTTAGACTGGGGACCGATTTTGCTTGCGGCCCACAGGCAGCAAATATTTGAAATGGAATAGTGATACTCTCAGCCAATTTGGTTTATTTATATAAACTAACCGCGGACTTGTGGGAATGGGTCGTCAATATCGATCCACGAGAAATGTTGTTAGTATTATGTCGGACGTAGACTTTTAACAGTATGAACTAACGATAACGTTGGGCGTAGACTTTTAACAGGATGAATTAACGCCCCAAGTCATAACGCCCTTGATTGACAAAACGTGCAAACGTGTCAACGTCCTTAACAGCATCAAGAAATACATGAATTGAGGTAATGCCTTATGACGGACATGAGAGAACGTTTATGCTGCCAAAGAGAGACATGCATAGTACTTAATCTAACTGTCTATACTAAGTGTTTGGGTATTCACAACGTGTCTGGAGCATGTCTCCTGTATTATTTTTGGTATGAATCCCAAATTCGGAATGCGGATGCAATTTGGGGTTGCATAGTGCTGTGTGCTAATATAGCTTCACTGTAAATGTGTCCTTGACCTCTGGCCTTAGTTCTGAATCTTAATTATGCCCCCCCCTGGAAGGGTCCAGAGACATATTGTTTTTCCCTTGCCTTCTTCTGTCCATCCATCCATCCATTCATCCATCCATCCATCCATCCATCCATCCATCCATCTGTCTGTCCATTCTCAAAATCGTGTCCACTCTATTACCAGATAACCGTAAGAGATATTTCAACGAAACTTCATCCATTTTTAGGCACATTCAGACAAAGTGTCATGCGCAAAAAACATAACTCTTGCACGTTAATTTTTCAAAGGATCATTGACGGTTTGGACCTTATACGCCTATTTTTCTGATTCCCAGAACGCTGCTTTTGAGCTTCTAGTGTGGTGCATGTAGTATCAGTGCAATAGGTAAATCTAATGGTAAGAGCCAGCTAGCAAAAAAATTTCAAAATTCCTACGCACTCGAGAGTTATGGCGGGTAAAAAGGGGAGGGGGACTGAAATTTCATAAAAATAAAAAGTGCTTTAAAAAGTGATTTCTGCACGTTTTCTTTATTTATTTGTAGACATTGTGATATCTATTGAACATTCCATATGCAGAGTATTAACGAACCACGATAATTGATGAAATTGTTTTAAAAACAAAATATGTTTTGTAATGAAATGATTTTGGGTAGATAATTTAGAAGTTGTACATTTTTGATTACTTGTACCGTAAATAATACAAAACTGAAAGCTCAACAAAAGAAAAATAAATATTTTTGAAGGAATGAAAGTGTCCCATTTAGCATTAGAAAGTAAAACTGATTCTAACTTGATCCTTTGAATATTACTTTTGCTTTGTTTAAAGCTGCATAGTCTGTAACTTTGAACTTTTTTCGAAAAATTTTCTTTTCATTTGTAAAAATAGAATTAAGTTATGTTTTCACAATAAATATGTTCAGTACAGCTGAAAACTGGATAGAAAAGTGAATTATCTTATAAAACAAGTGTTTTTTTTCTCTTGTTGGTAATTATTTGCGTCCCTCCAATAATTATAGACAGTCAAGTTTTAACATAAATACTGTTTTTTTATACTAATAATTTGTAAAGATTTACGAAATTGGTAAAATGTACACATGATTTTTTTTTTTACTGTATTCTTGAAAAATAGAAACATTACTTCAAAAATTAAAAGATCAAAAGTTACAGACTATGCAGCTTTAAAGGGCATTGCATGTTAAATGAATTTAAAGTGTCCGAATATTTATGGTATACATATAAATATATATCCCTATATCAGACAATATATTGAACACTAAAGTATTTACCTGTTATAGCTCTTTGCATGCCAGTGGATAATTTTGTCATCTGCCAATAGCCTTTTGCAAACAGTTTGAACCCAAATGAAGACCAACAGATTGTCCGTCTTGATCTGGATCCAAACTGTTTGACACTCCGATGGTGGTCCTAGGTGGTTTATTTTTAAAAACTTAATTTTGAAAAAAGTCAGCAGACGAAAATAAAAACATGAACAATTCCCTAGCATGCAAATAGATAAGTACAGGACGTTTGCCAAAGAATGTGCCATTTAATAACAGTGAGATTTTTTCTTATGAAAAGATGCATAAAACCTTGCTAATTCTACTTTTAATCTTTAAGTACTTTATATTAAACTAGCGCAGAATACAAAGCAATTTAGGTGGTTGGTTTTAGAGAACTTCATTACAGTCATTAATTTCTTATTTGGTAGAAAAGGCATTTTATGGGCTTTGGCCCTAGGTTTTTGGGCTGCTCAACATCTTTCCCTCCCTTGTGCCAGCAAGGCACTTCCATACAATGTGTAAAATATGGTAACACATAAACATGCGAAAGCTTTTGCTGGCACACAGGGGGAATGATATTTTAAAAAATGTTTTCGGATTTCTAAATATTATAATGTAAAACTGATTGTTCTACCCAAAATGTTTCATGTTTGAAGCATTTAATATCGAAAACGGATTTCACAGCCATAAAGTACTCAGGTCAGGGTTGATTCAATGTGAAGAAAGGGACGATTGACAAACATTTATTTTTACTGAAAAACGTAGGCATTTACCCATAGCAAGTGTCAATGATCCTTAATCGCCTTGTAACATAGCAAAATGCATTTTTGTCCGCACTGTAAGTTGATCACTGGTAAAGCTTTTTGTTTGAAACTTCATACACTTCTACAGCACAATGAGAAAATGTGTCATGCAAAAGAACAAGAACTCTGCTTTGGATATTTTTGGAGTTATTTCCCTTGATAATTTGCAATGCTGTTTCGTGTCGTCTCTATAACTTGATAATGATGAGAGGTATTTCAACGAACCATAACTCATGCATGCTTATTTTCAAATTATTCCCCTTGTTGCTTAACTAAATGCAATTCTAGTCTACTTGATAAATTGAACACTGTTAAAGCTATATTTTGTTGAAACTTCATACATTTCTAGTGCTCAATTAGACAATTTGTCATACCTAAGAACCATAACACTGCTTTGGATATTTAAGTGTTATTTCTCTTTCATCATTTGCAATCCTATTTCGTGTCCACTTTATAACTTGATAACTGTCAGAGGTGTTTCAACGAACCAAACACTTGCATGTTTAATTTTTAAATTATTTCCCTTGTAACATAACTAAATGAAATGTGTGTCTTCTTTGTAAGTTTAACACTATTAAAGCTATATGTTTGAAACTTAATATACTTCTAGAGCACAATAAGACAAAGTGTCTTTCACAAGATCCATAACTTTGCTTTTGGATAGTTGTCACGGATATCTCGTGATTTTATTTAGTTTTCGTTTTTATCAGGTTTATTTATTACTTGTCACTCCAGTAATTGCGCATTTATAACAGTTTAATTTATTATGGTAACATAACATTAATTCAAGTAACATTAGCTTTATTGACAATAACATAACGTCAGGCGACGATGACGTTGTATCTAAGGGTAAGTTACGTAACAACAGATACAGTTTATAGAAACAGACAGAATTGAAATCAGTAGCAGCATATCCAAGGATTGAAGAGACAATGCGAATGATCTGGACAGAAGCATACAAAGAGAATGAAGGAAAATGTTTGCACTGACATAGCAGCATGTATATACAGTATCAGTTTTAAATTTCACAGCAACAGTTGTACACAGAGAAAAAATCAGAGTCAGCAAAGAAACAGGATAAACTCAGTTATTTTACATATTGTGTAATATACTATGTTTTAATGTGGCATCAGTATAATATTTTTTTCATTTTGTTTTTTTACATTATAATCGGAAATTTCAATATATGATCTTTATTGCTTCAACCTGAAAATAGAAGGAAGATATCTAAACATGATAAAATAAACATGTACTTTGTACTTAGCTAACCAAACCGTTCTGATGAAATTATAGAAGTTAGTTATATTATATTTCAAATGCAGGTGATGAGCCCAAAACTCCATACTAACTATATTTTTAATTTATAATGCTAGGATTATGGCTAGACGTCTGTCTCCTAAGCGCGTCATGAGCGTCGGACACTGTCTCCAGGGCACCTGTGTCTTATCTTGCTTTCATGCTCATCTTCTCTCGCTTAGTACCGCACGTGCCCCCGTCCCAGCTCGCTTAGCCTATTGTGAGCCCAACGCTAATTTCTAAGATTCACCCTCCTCTCCCCAAGCTAATTCGTAAGCATACTATAAGAAGACGAAGACAAAAGTCATATATAGATATTTATGCATATTTATAACATTTTTTATTTTTATATTCCATACACTTCTATCGACCGCGAACTGCATTCCGCTTCGAGTGCGAGCCATTTGCTCCCGTTGCTTACATGCCTAACATGGCAGTACATATATGTATATACTTTACATTTAATATAGCCAAGCCGTTGCGGACAGCGGTTAGACTGTCAAGGGTCACGGATTGAATAATTGGTGGACTTGAAAGCTTTTTACAGCCAATGCCAGAGGTCCATAATGACAGCACAACATGTATAAAATAAAATAATATGACGGATCTGCCTGGGACGAGTTGTGCTTCTTGTTGGGTATGTATGTATTGCGTCGCCATGGGACCGGGACGGACACACAGACGACCCTCACTTGGCCTCGGAGATGTTTCACTTTTTTTTTAGTTTAATTTCCCAACATTCCCCCGGTATCCCTGAATCCACCATCCGGCGCCCGCTCAGCGCATCAGAGTAAGCTTTTTTAAAAAGTTTTTGCTTGTATTATGATAACTGGTTCTCCGCCTCTACAGGATGCACGCAAACGGGAAGAACCATTGAAAAGCATGCACATCGTGAATTTTTACACGTGTCATGATCGATCAAGACGCTAAAGATGAGCCCATCTCTGCAAACATGATATGGTCATTATTCTACATGCATTTTGTTGGTCTTTGTTCTTATTTATGCTTCACTGAGTACGGTTTGATTAGCTAGTTTAAGGTTTAAAAGATTGAAAAGTGCTTGAATGGGCATAGACCGTATTAAAGTTACGTCGGGTAAATTCAGACATACATTGCAAACTGCGGAAATGCAGACAAGTCGTCTCTCTCTCTCTCTCTCTCTCTCTCTCTCTCTCTCTCTCTCTGTTTGCCTAATTTATTTAGCAGTATATATATTTATATAATTTTAACAATGCTATGCACATGCATGGTTGTTGTCCGAATTTAACCAGCTGTCCGAGTTTATCCAAAGGACCTCGGACAGTCTTAATGAAGGATTGCCCATAAAAATCGCCAGACAAAAGTTTCAAAGAAAACGATTGTTTTTCCATCAAAAAGATAGTAGGTTAAACTCTCAAATAATCCGCAAAAGTATTATTCTCATTGGACAAGCACCTACTCAAAAATATGGGTTGAAAACCCTGTTTTTGCTATTCAACATATAGAAAATAGAAAAAGTTTTACTGAAGTGCTTTCCCCCCCGTGACCAAACTAATCCTTTTGCCCACTGTTGTAGTTTTACATTTCACACATCATATAAAAACGGCATGATTGGTCACGGGGGGGGGGGGGGGGGGGAACGATGTCAAAATGCTCAAAAACAATTTATTATAAAAACATATTAGGAACTTATTTTGTGCAAACCTGTAGGTAAATATCAATTTACAATGGCATGTATCAAGGGCTTTAGTTATGATTGTGTTCCAAGTAATCAATTGTCTTATTTCTCTACCAAAACATATGTTGAGGGTACTCAAAAGAACCGTCGCAATGAGACTGTTCTTTTAAGCACGAGATTATAGGTTAAATCTGATGATTAAGAAAATATTAAAAAAAAAATAAGCTCAAAAGTGTGTTTATCTATGCTCTGATATATACAGTATGCAGACATGATACAGCTCAGTGAACATGTCAAACTGGCTGAACCAAAGGTAATTGTCAAAAATTGTGGCCAGCACATTTATTTAGAAGAATGATGAAATCTTCTCAACCTGAATTTTATGCATACGCATCACTTTCGTCTCAAGTTTTATTCCCCAAACATTATATTTTCATGTATTTAGGTGAATACCCGGCGAAACTTTGACTTTCTGTTAAATAAAATTTGGTCACAACAAATACCCCCACCCCCTAAACCCTAATGTCCTGGCATAATCATGCAATATTTTCAAAATATTTTTATTTTGCTTGGTACACTAAATGTAAGGGTTTGATTTAAGCACAAAACTAAAGTTGTCAAATATGCATTATCCTAGCCACAGGCTGTCTATTTTTGGGCAGATTGAATACGAGACTGTTCGAGGTCCTTTTCCTTTACAAAGCTTCAGGTGGTTTACAAATAGCTAGAAATTAATGAATGAGGATATCAGGAATATCCTTGATTAAGATATGCAGGACCTTAGTTGAGAGTCTGTAACAAACATTTTATTTTCTTATGTTGTGGGTACTCAAAAGAACCGTCCCAGTGAGACCGTTCTTTTGCGCACACAAAACATATGTTGAAATTGATGGGTAAGAAAATATTTACAATTTTACCGCAAAAAAAAAAATTGTTTATCTAAAGTAAGTAATGTTATTGAGGTATTTATATATTGTTTTATCAATATTGGAGCATACCGGTTTTGGCAGTCCGAATCTACACGCCTTTAGTGACTTTACCATTGCATACTAGCTCTGGCTTAGAAATCGTTATTTTTTATTTTTTTTTACGTATGTACTATGAACAAGAAAAAAGCTTTTGACTTATTCCATTTGTGGTTTTGCTGTCTGTCTTCAATGGTCTTGCCTTTGCTTCTTTGCCATCATCTTTTGTATCTGAAATAGATTTACAAAAATAACTGTTTTAACGTTTTATAATTGAACAGATTCGTACATTTAATGGCCATATCATGGAACTTTAATTTGCACTAATATTTTTATTGTTTCCATATTAGACTTCGAGCTAAAAATGGTCCTGCTCCCCCCACTAGGGAATTTTGCAGACATATCCTATCTTGAAGAAAATTTCAAGCCGCATCTTTTAAGAGATGTTTGCACTCTGTGCTCCGGGGCGTTAGTCTCTGACAGCCTGTTACATTATGTTATTGTAACAAACTAAGGAAAAAATAAAAATGAAAGTTTTAGCTACAGAAAGAAGACATTAAACCATCTAATTATTCAAATTTCTTATGGAGTTTGCAAGCTGGATGCCTAAGCTACATAAAAGCAGCATTTAAAACAAAATTACAGACTTCAATGGTGTTATATGCGTTACATAGATTAAATTTCCCTTTGAAAGTTGAAATCGTAACTAACATCATTCATTTTACAGACGATTTGTGCATTTTTACAAGTGTTTGTAATCTTAGTTTACTAAAATACTTATTTGCCTAATAGAAAAAACGAAGTTTGCTTTTCTATTTCAAATACATTGTTTTATATGAGCTATTAAACAACCCTAACCTCAATTTTAAGTATCCAATTTTGGTATCTATTATTGAAGAAAAATATATGAAAATATTTGACGCTCGTGGGTCTTACATTTTTGGCACTGTCTTGCTAATGCAATAAAGAATCATACATTTGCAAGTTTGAAATCAGGATCCGAGCACTTATTAAAGTATGTAACGTATGTTACATGGCATAATGAATGAGCTAGGAAATTTTCTTGGAAGTAAGGGATGATATTTCAGAAAAATACCATTTTTCACATGTTTTCCTATTAATCTCTAGCCTCTGGTGCCTTAGTCTTAGTAATTACAGTCATTGCTGATAAAAAGCACATGGAATTGTATAACCTTTGTTATATATAACCGTTTTAATCACATATTGCCTAATGCCTATAATATCAAAATATATAGACATATAGATAGAAAATAATAGTTCTCATTTAAATGAGACAATTTAATGAATATTCCTAATATTCCTATTAAATGAAATTATTCAAAAACAATCTTTATTTAAGTCACCCTCACAATGTCTATCATTGTGTCTGCTTCTATGGCGAAATAATCACCCGCTTCATCACAACCAGTAGAATCATGGCATTGTATTAGGACTGCAAACTGGGTACAATCCTGTTCCTCTCCTTCCCCTTGGGAATTGTGCAGACATATCCTACCTTAAAGAACAATTCAAGCTGCATCAAATAAGAGGTGTTTGCACTCTATTAACTAGGGGGTTAGCCTGTAATGGTATGATACGTATGTTACCATATCAATTTAAGAATAAATTAATTGAAGGTCTGAGAAAAAGAAAGAAGACATAAAACTATCTATTTATTTGAATTATTCATGTAGTTTGCATGCTGAATACCTTTGATACATAAGAAAAGATTTTAACAAATATACAGCTTCCTATGGTGTTATATGTGTAACATAAATTAAGATTACTTTTTAAAATTGGTAATTGTGACAAACATCACTTATAAGCATTTCGTGTGATCCTCCTCTTTTGCCATCAAAAGATTTAAGATTCTTTGTATGTGTGGCCAGTGCCAGCGTCAAACAACTTGACTCAGCCAAACTTGAATCCTTAACATTCTTCAAAAGCAGAAACAGCATGTCAGTGTCATGGTATAAAACACCTAATTAAATATGGGTTTAATGCCATTTCACATATATGCATACAATGGAGTATGACTCTGGTATATATCTCTTCCTGTGAAGTGGATAGAGCAATCTAACTGCAGCTGCCTCTGCATCCGTGCTAGTCAAATGATAACTTTGCTCTGATTTTGCAAAAGCTATGTCTCTACCGTGTACCTCTAAGAATACTTTAAGATTTCTGACGTTGGTCAAACAGAAATTTGATAGGCTGCTTTTTTGCATCATTTGCTATGGAACCTATCCAGTCTTTTGGTGCTTAAGTCCTCAGGTCTTAGATCAATAGTATTTTGCTGCGCCCAAAGAACTTTATAAGTTTTCTTTAGTTACAATGTTGACTCTTGATTGTTTTGGCAGACTGTCTGAAACAATTTCTGTTACACCTTAAAAGTTATCTGGTATAAGAGAAAGAATATGAAGTTGGACATTGCCATCAATGATGTTTGCAGTTGGTTGTTTTTGATGTCAGTACATTGAAGCATGTCTTGAAATAATGTAAAACCTATGATTTCTCAGTTTTTGCAGCCATATCATTAGCTGTTGCATTCCAAAGAAGGAAAGTGGACTATAGATAGAATGGGATAACCAGTAGTTCTATATTATGCTCTATGGCAGATTTATACAGAGTAAACAAGTTGATTAGGTGCCTCATTTCATGATCCATTGAAAACACTGAAATTGAAAACACTTGCCTCTGACTGTGTAATCAAAAAGGATGTCACGACAATGCCCTTGCTCATTTATTATGACGACTTATATATGTTACATCCTTTAAAGCTGCATACTCTGTAACTATGAACATTTTTCGAAAATATTTATTTTCTTTTTAAATCATTTGTAAAAGTAGAATTAAGCTATTTTTTCACAATAAAAATGTTCAATACATCTGAAAATGCATGGAAAGGTGAATTTTCTTATCCAATAGGTGTGTTTTTCTCTTGTTGGTAACTATTTGCGTCCCTCCAATAATTCTAGATCGTTTAATTTTAACATAAATGCAGTTGTTTTGATAGTGATAACTTGTTAAGATTTACGAAAATGGTAAAATGTTTACCTGAATTTGAGTATTTTTACTGTGTTCTTGAAAAATAAAAACATTATTTTTAAAATTAGAAGATCAAAAGTTACAGACTATGCGACTTTAATAAGCGCTCTTATCTTAGAAACTTAGTGAAACATTGAATTGATGGGCCTAATTTGCGCTCTGTTCATCCTGCATTTCATTGCTTTACCTGCTGTGATACACCTAGTTCATTTATCTGAAGGGAAAGAGTTACCTCTGTTTCAGCACTTCAGAAGTACTAAGACTTTAAATAAGTTTTTGAATGCTTGGGGAAAGATAATAAGTGCAGAGACATTATTAGATGAAAATATATGGGTTGCATGTATGGAAAAGCTACATTTATAAAAGTTAACCAGCTAAGATATGATTCTTTATCACAGAAATATCAAGGTACATCAGTCCAGGTACTCATTGCTCTTAATGGCATAGTTTTCCTCCTTGTAAAGCTTTAGTCTTTCTCCTACTTGAAGAGTATCACTTGAAACACATACTCAAAGAGCCAACTATTAGGAATTCATATCAGTTTCCGAATGTTTCAAGCCATAAATGGTAAAATTGGAAAGTTGATAATGGCTCATCAATTTTGAGTGGACTGGTGGTAAAATTTAATAACAGTAAATGATTAAAATATTGTGTGATGATTCTACTAGTTGCAAGGAGGCGTGTGATAATAATGATAACTACAGAAGCAGACAACGACAAACGTTTAACATGAGTGTTAAATCGATGAGAAATAGTTTAGACTATTTCATTTATTGTATTTTCTTGTAAAAATGTAAACTATCTTTTCTATTTGTGGCTCTATATTTAGCATTATATGCACAGTATTAGGAAATGTGTCCAAAAGGTCATTGATAACATCCGTAACACCAGTCCATGGGCTTGATAATCAGAAATGAATATAATTTCTAGTGTTTTGGCACCAAAGACTTATAAGTACACATTAAGTGTCCTGATCTTAAACTTAATTTCATCTTGCAGATATATGAGCAAGACAGACTAATTTTGTTTGTTTTGTTTGTTTTGTTGCTTTACGTCCCAAGTCAACAGCTAAAGTCATTGTTGGACGGTCAGTTCACCTAACCACACTTTTTCCTGGGCAAGCTTGAACAAGCAGTTAACCAGTACTTCGTGCACATACTTTCGCTTGTAACTGACAACAACCCTTCTTGAATGATTCAGCGGAAGGGAGGAGAGTGACCGTAGAAATCATTTCATGATCAATCTCCATGAAAGTATGGGACCAGGGTCGAACTCGCGACCCCTGGATCTGCAGTCAGACTCGCATTTGTGCAGACACGTTACCGACTGCGCTACGCAGCCCGGTAAAAGACAGACTAAGAAAATGAAAAATACCCACACGCTGTAATCGCTTTCATGTGTTTTACTTAAATGGTAATAACAAAATTCGCTTCTCTGTATAACTGGGAATAGGGCTGTGTATTAGCTCCTATAAGACAATGTATTTAAGATAGAAAAGCAAACTTGATTTTTCCTATTCATCAATTGAGTATATGTTTGTAAAATCTAATAAAACGGTTTGAAACCAAGTCATAGTAGTTGATTAACTAAAGGACAATAGCCACAATTATAGCTTTTAAATTATAATTAGGTTCATGTAACGCACATAACACCACAGTTAGCCGTATTAATGTTAAACAGCTTCCATATGTAGTAAGGACATCCAGTATAAAGACTATAAGAATGTCAATTTATTAGATAATTTTAATGTCTTCTTTTGGTAGCTCAAATATTCAAATTTCTTATTCTCAAATTGATATAGTAACATATTTAACAAGCTGTAACAGGCTAACGCCCCAACTTACAGCGTGCAAACATTTTTTATTAAATGCACCTTGAATGGTTACATAAGATGTAATTTGTCTGCAGAATTCCAAAGGGGATTAGGATGGAGCAGGCCCTTACTCAGCTTGATGTCAAAATACTTTTTGATGATTTTACTTATCACGCTAACATATGTAACTCTCTCTTTAAAACTTGATGACAACTAGCAGATCTATAAGTCTTTATCATAAAAGCCAGTTTAAAATCCCTTAACAATGTAAGATATCCAACAGCTGCGAGTTTTTTTTCACAATTTTAGCATAAACTTTCAAACTACGTTTCCTTTATTTTGTATAGTAACGCATGTAACACGCTGTTTCAGACTAACGCCCCAACATAGAGAGTGCAAACATCCCTTATTCGATGCAGCTTGAGTTATACTATAAGAAGGAATATGTCTGCAAAATTCCCTCGAGGAGATTAAAACATTTTAGGCATATCTTACGTAAAGACAATTAGCTTGCCCATTTATTACATCAGGTAACATATGTTACAGCCTCTGATATTAAAAAAATTGCAACAAGCTTACAGATTTATGAGTCTTTTCATATAAGCAAAAAAATCCCAAACAATGAAACACATTCATCAATTGCAAATATTTTTAACTGTTTTTACTTTAGTTTTAATACCAAACATTTCACCTTAAAACTGGGTAAGGGTAGGGTTGTTTAATTGCTTCTTCCAGAAAAAAATATTTAAGCTAGGGAAACAAACTTTAATTTTTCTGTTAGCCAATTGCATAAGCTAGTCAGACATGGTTAAAAACATTTTGCAAAACACACAGAGAGATTGTGAATGTAAATGATGTTAGCCACACTTGCAAATTTTAAAGGGTTATCTGATTTATGTAACGCATATGACACCTTAGGAAGCCGCAATTTTGTTCAAATGGCTGTCATACGTAGTTAAGAGATCCAGTATGCAGACAATATGAATGATTTTTAAAAATAAATATTTTAATGTCTTTAATTTGTAGCCCAAACTTTCAATTTACTTTTTCTTAGTTTGATTAAGTAACGTATGTTACAGGCTCTTACAGACTAACGCCCCGCAGCACAGAGTGCAAACATCTCCTAAAAGACTCGGCTTTCAATTCCCTACAAGATAGCATATGTCTGCGAAATTCCCTAGGGGGGTAGCAAACCCATTCTCAGCCATCCATCTATATCGCCATGCGTGCTTTGCTCTGCCCCTTTGAAGAGTGCATATTGGAATAACCAGGATTCTGGCTAAACAGACTGATCGACTGATCTTGCTTATTTATTTATTTTTTCAGGATGTGCATCATGCTGATCTCTTAAGAGAGCTGAGTCGTAGATATCTCAACATTTTCTTGATCATTACCTGCAAGAATCTACTTTCAAACGGTAACGTTTGTACTTCCACTTTACTTTTAACTCCAACTAAGCTTCATCTGTAATTTTGTCATTTTCCTTGCTTTTATATAATGGTGTCTTATTCCAAAAAATGCCTCACTGAGACTATCCTTTTAAATCAGGTACTTACAAGAGTCGTCATTGAGTACATTTTTTATTATTATTTTTTTATATATAATATTGAAATATCTACACTTCTTATAATTTAATATATACTCAACAAAAAAAGTTAAGGAAATCTCAGAAAACCATGGACCAAAAGAACGCCAAAGCAAACAATTATTCAATTTTTGTTTATTTGTTTAGATACATTTTATCGGCTGAAAAAAGATGCTTCATTTAGTTTGCTAGCTCTAATACCCTTGTTGTAGCACTGTGTCAAGTAGCCTGGGGGTCAAAGTCATTTTTCGCAAAAATGTGTATACAGAGTATTCCCTCTTAAGACGCAAAACACATGAATAAGCTGTAAGTTTTCAAAACTTGAAATGCAATTCCTTTGCATGTCACATGAAATTAACACGATAGCCTTAATGTCACGTTTGGAAGATGAGAATGCCTTCAGTAACGAGTGTGTCCCCAGTCAGCCGCAAATTGGGACTTGCACTGGTTTTGCATGCTCCGAATAATTCAAGTGATTTTGTACCTAGGGATCAGCCTTGATTCCTCCTGTAACGTCACATTGAGGGCCTGTCGAAAATTTCCTTCACATTTGCAATTGTAGACATGTCTGATGAGGGTACTGGCCACTCAATACGCATTTCATTGTTCTGATAGAAAAAAAAATGCTGATTCTGGCGAGATGTGTTCTGGTTTTGCATCCTAGGCTTGGTACTTGCACCGGTTCAAAACACAAGAAATGCAGGACAACAGTTCACAACACCTCATCCATGTACAATTGACTCATCAAGTTTCCCACTATAATCTTCAGATCTGTCGCCATTGGTTTTTAATGGAAAGGCGAACGTTATTGCACGAAAATCTATGTTTGACCCGAATATTGAAATTTTGCGAAAAATGGAGTGAAGACTAGTCAACTTAAACATTGATTTTTGAAGTCGCTATAGGTGCTACAAATCCAAATAAAGCATCCATCCAAAGAAAAATAGACATATTATAATACTGTGAAATACAAATGTCTTTAAATTTACTAGATATTTTGTCATAGCCCCTCAAACACAATTTCCTTAACTTTTTTTGTTGAGTATATGTTCGCCACATTAATTGGCGCCAAAACTCGGGACCTGTAGGATTTTTTGGATAATGCGAATGACTGTCCTTCTAGCTTGCAAGCTCTACAAAAATGTGTATCAGAGAAAAAATACGCCTAGAAGAAACAACAAGTGAAACAGAACACCAGTCATTGCTGCAACAGCTCAATGGAAAAGAAAATCAACAAAATTATCAGGAAAACACAGAATATATAACATTATCAGCTAGAACCAACAAGGGTCCAAATGTATCAACTACATGTTCGATTCCAGCCAACCAGGATAAAACAAATAATTCGGATCCAGTAAAAGATTCTATTAGACAAAAGGGCTAAGAGCAGGGGAGGTAACAAAGGACGAAATACAAAAGCCAGATGTGCCTCGGAAGATGAATGTGCATGACGGTTATAAAAAAAACCCACAAAATTATCAGAAAAAGAAGAAGAAAGGACGCCACAACAAATTTAAGTCAGTCAAGGCAAAATCAGCGACAAAGACCATTTATAAGAATATAAAACTTGCAAGAAAATTGCACTACAAACATATGTTAAACAAAATCAAGCACACGTTCATGGAAAGATGTAGCAACAAACAAAAACAGAATATCAGGAATAAAGAAAATTGTAAATGAGCAATACGAGTGACACCAAGGATTTCAATTTTGCAATACATAGCATTACAATGGGAAAGCATGAATATGTGAATTGGCCTTATGACAGAATAAGGGCTGATAAAGGGCTGATATAGGAACAAACTTATAATGGATAAGGAGACTAGGGCTTATATATCAAACGTGCATTAAGATATACAAACAGTGCACAGAAAGAGACAATCATAATGAGTAGGGATAAAACCAGATACATCGTTAAAAGAGATACATGCAGTAAACAACACTGAGGATAAAATGAACATTATACCTATTAACAAAATCCATTGCAAGCTATTTTATAAGAAACTCTATGACGGGAGTGTCACGGAGGTCCCGTGATTTTATTTAGTTTTAATAATCATCATGTTTATTTATTACTTGTTATTCTAGTAATTGTGCATTTATAACAGTTAATTGATTATGGTAACATTACATTTATTCAAGTAACATTAGCTTTATTGACAATAACATAAAGTCAGGCGAGGTTGACGTCGTATCTAAAGGTAAAACTACGTTGGAAGAAGCTAAGTGTGTTATCAACGGTCAGGGCAGCATTTTCCACAGTGTGAAGAGGCAAAGTAACTGATCAGGGAGGAAGTTTATAAAGAGAAAGCAGGAAAGTGTTGTATTGGTATTTATATAGGAAAATACAGTTTAACTTAAAAAGGAAGATTTTCATACAATTGTGGTTGTTTGGCAATGTGGATGCTTTATGATTAAATGAAGTGTATAGTGTTTTGTGAACTAACATCTATAGTTTATATATTAACCACAATATTTTTAGAGTTATTTCTTTTTGCTAATTACCATGTTATTTCATGTCCGATCTATTACTTGATAACCGTTAGAGGTATTTTAACGAACCACAGCTCTTGCATTTTTAGTTTTCAAATAATTTTCCCTTGTAACAAACTCTAAGTTCAATTTTTGTCTGCTCTGTAAGTTGAACACTGTTAAAGGCTATGTGGTTGAATTTCATACACTTCTAGAGCACAATAAAACAATGTGTTTTTTACCTTAAGTGGTATTTCAACAAATATTTATACATTTGTTAAGCATATTCAGACGTGGTGTTATGCACAAAATAATAATTCTTGGATGTAAATATTCCCCTTGCATCTGTTCTTAGGTCTGTCCGTCACAAAATCGTTTCTGCTCTATAACTTAATAACCGTCAGTGATATCTCAATGAAATTTCATACATTTGTAAAGCACATTCAGGTGTCGTGTCATACACAAAAACCATGATTCTTGCATAGATATTTTTTCAAATTATTACCCTTGTAACAACTAAATGCAATTTTGTGATTTTTTACTCCTGAAATGGGGAAACATATGTTGTTTGTAGAAAAAACAATTCTAGTTGTGCCCTTGGTATATCTCCTGTATCTGTGTAATTTGTTGTAGGAATCTCAATTTTCGTGCGTGGACGCACTTTGATGATGTTGATTGTTGCATACTATTTTGGGGTCACTGTGACATTGACTTTGACCTCAGTTCTATTCAAATCGTTTACAGCGCATATCTTCTATACTATATAAGACATAGAAATCCCAAATTTGATTCGAGAATACAGATTCGGTTCTTGGAATGGTGCATGCTGTTTGAGGGTACTGTAACCTTGACCACTAGCCTTAGTTTTTGAAAACTGTATCCACAACATATTTCGAGAGTACGCAATCTCAAATTTCGTGTGGATGTAGCTTGATGTTGGAAATAACAGCGTACTATTTTGGGGGTCACTGTTGCATTGACCTTGATTTCACTTCTATAAATATCGTGTACGGAGCGTATATCCTATATAATATGACATAGAAATCCCAAATTTGGTATGTGGGTACATGTTTGGCCGTGATATGTTAACAAATGCTTCAGGAAATCCAAAATTTAGTTTATATATATATACATTTTGGGGTCACAGAATGTCACCTGGGTCATTTGACACTGAGCTCTGGCCTAGGTTTTAGAAAAATAGTGAAAAAGATATACACAGTGTCTTGCAAGCTAGATGCATTCTCTTGGAGAATTTGCTGTTACTGTGATATATACATTTTTTCTTATAGACATTAATTGGCCAGGCATCAGCCCGAGGCTAGGATCCAGCAAAAGGGTACTTGCTGGAGGCTGGAGTAGGATTTGTTCTTACTCTTATCATTATCAAAGTGACACTGTCAAAGTACAAATCGCCCCCTTAGTGGTAGAAGGTGCTATCTAGCATTTCAACAAAATTGAGTTATTTTAGTTCTTATGATTCTCAACATAGTATCTATCATCTCACAAATTATCATGGCTGTTTTCCTTGAACACAAATTATGGTAACAAAATTGCACTTTGGGTTATGTACATAACTATGATTTTGCTAGCGGCAAAAAGAATTTTTTGCTGCCAAATTCGCAGCAGAAGGTGCTATGTGTCACATAACACCTTTTAGTTGGAAGAAAAGTGCTGCTTTTGTTAAAGTTATTTAGAGTTAAAAGGTCTTACATGATAAATAACACCTTTTGCATTTACCAAAATGATTGCAACAATACAGGTTTGGGTGACAAAATGTACCATTTGACAGATAGCGCCTTTCTCTTTGTTTTGGAAAAGGTGCTATTTGTCAAATAGCACCTTTTTTCATTTAACACATAACTTATTCTTGTATGAAAATGTCGATTTAGTACATATATACGTAACATTCTGACATACAGATATCACAACCTTTCATAGAGATGTTATATTCTTACAAATATATGTCGCAAACTTACATACATGTCACATTCTTACATTACTCACATTATTACATACAGATATCACACTTTTACATAACGAAGTCACATCCTTACAGACAAATAAGAGATTCCTACATATTATATTTGTCACATTCTGACATACATATGTTGTTTTCTTACATAGAGTTATCGCATTCTTAAATAGAGACATGCCTCATACATATATAGTGATGTCATATCATCTTGCATAGAGATGCCACATTCTTACATACAGATGTCACATTCTTCAATAGGGGTATCACATTCTTACAGCTGAAATGCTCTTCTGCGATTAACATGAGAACTTATCAAGGTATATAGGAATGCATAGTGGTGTCCACCTTGGATTTGAAGGAATACATTAATTGCTTTATTAAATAACCGTGCTTTATTTTCTCCATTTTTATTTCAAAACTGTTTTCATTACTGCAATTTTTTTCAATAACTGGCTTTAATAACCTTTGAGCTTAGTAACGAACGGCATTTAATACCTTTACTCATCAAAGTATCAAATTATGAAATCAAGAAATTTAAAGAAATACCATAGTCTTACAAAGAAATTCACATCCTCACATACAGATGTCTTATTCCTACATATAGATGTCAAATTCCTAAAAGGAGCTGTCATATTCTTACATACAGATGTGGCATTGTCACATTCTTACATAAATATGTCACATTATTGCATTGTGATATAACACTCCTGCATACAAATATTATAGTTTTTTACTTAGAGATGTCACATTCATATGTACAAATGTCACATTCCTACATACATATTATGTTACATTTGTATATACGTGTCACATTCTTTCATAAACATGTTACACTCTTACATAGACTTGTCACACCTTTTATAGTGATGTTGCATTCTTAAATGTTGAGATAACACATTGTCATATATAAAGATGATCATTCTTACATTAAGATGAAACATTCTAACATTAAGATGTAACATTTTCGAGCTGAACATTTTTGTACTTCAACAACAGCAGAATCTAGGGCAAAGATTTGGTACCAGTAAAATGCATTTGAGCCCCCTCCCCCCCCCCTCGTGGCTTAGACTGCTCTCCGAAGGCGGTGGTTCTGTTGTTGAGTCGTTGTTTATTGTTATTACCATTATGGGAGTATGTATTTGTTCGATGTTTTGGTGTACACTACTTTATTTCCATTCTAGTTTTGCAATTATCTTTATGGGGTAGAGAGAGCCGGTTGCTTGGCTTAGTTTGTTTTCCTGGTATCTCAAAAGTGTTGTGTGGCTCTTCCTTGCGGTGCCATGGCTTTTTCTGCAGTTTGCGATTGTGGTATTTCCTGATCATACTCACTTACTATTTTACATAAATATTTACATTATTACATTAACATGTCAAAATTCTTATAAATAGAGGTTTACATTCTTAAATAGAGATGTTGCATTCTCACCAGAGATTAACATTCTTACATAGAGATGTCACATGGGAAATAATGATGTCACTTTCTTACATAAAGATGTCTAGTTCTTACAAAGGGTTGTCATATATTTAGATGTGTTTCATTTTTACATAGAGGCATAGCATATTAAAAAGGAATGACACATTTTTACACAGAGATGTCATATTTGTACATAAAGATAGTGCATTCTTATATAGAGATAGCTGCATATTCTTTCATAGATATGTCTCATTTTTACATAGAAATGTCACATTCTTAAATATAGAATGTAATAGTCTTACCTTGAAATTTCATATATTTACGTATTGGTTTATATAGATGACATATTCATATATACATATGTCACAATCTCACATAACAAATTACACCTTTTGCTTTAACCAAAATTATTAGAGCAATACATTATTTTGTGACAAAAGGTACCATTTGACAGATAGCACCTTTTTCTTAAAAGATAGTATATAACTTAGATTTTAAAAAAGGTGCCATTTGTCAAATAGCAACTTTTCAATCAACCCATGACCTTAATTCCATTGGTTAAAAGGGTGCTATTTGACATATGACACCTTTTCATCCCAAATAATTGAGGATTTGCAGTACGGTAAAAAGAGGTATCTCCAAAAAGGGATAATAACTCTTTATTTCTTAACTAAATTGTTTTAAACTAGTTTCATTTGAAACTATACACTCATACACTATTTTCAATATCAACACCAAACATTTATATTGCAAAACTAATTTTTCAGGAGGCTGCAAATCTTTAAACGTGTTTTTCTCAAAAGTATGAAAAGTGCACATAGCCCCTTCCAGCAATAATCTAGAAAAAATGGATCCTATAAATCTACAATATTAAAGCAGAAAACGGCAAACTCTGTTTTATTGAGTCTGCTCATGAGAACTAATAGAAAGTTCAGCAACTCTCAAGTCACCTAACAGCACCAGTCCTAAAGTATAAAAGAAAACAGCAGACTCTATTTTATTGAGTCTGCTCATGAGAACTAATGGAAATTGCAACAACTCTCACGCCACCTAACAGCACCAGTCCTTAAGTATAGTAGAAAACAGCAGACTGCTTTATTGAGTCTGCTCGTGAGAACTAATGGAATTGCAACAACTCTCACGCAATCTAACGGCACTTGTCCTTAAGTATAGTAGAAAACAACAGACTCTTTTTTATTGAGTCTGCTCATGAGAACTAATGGAAAATGCAACAACTCTCACGCCACCTAACAGCACCAGCCCTAAAGTATAGTAGAAAACAGCAGACTCTGTTATATTGAGTCTGCTCATGACAACTAATGGAAAGTGCAACAACTCGCACGCCACCTAACACCACTAGTCCTAATGTATAGTAGAAAACAGCAGACTGCTTTATTGAGTCTGCTCATTAGTACTAATGGAAAGTACAAAAAACTATCACGCCTCCTAACTGCAATAGTCCTTAAGTATAGTAGAAAACAGCAGACTCTGTTTTATTGAGTCTGCTCATAAGAACTATTGGAAAGTGCAATAACTCTTACGCCACCTAACAGCACCAGTCCTAAAGTATAAAAGAAAACCGCAGACTATTAGCAGGTTTAAGCCCTCCAGTAAACTATTTTAAAGATCATTCCAATTCGGTACTTATTTTGTGGATTTTTTATGATTTTTCTGTCTTGTTTTTGGCTTTATGCGCGTCTGCTTATATGTGCTGTGTGGTCACCTGCTCGGAAAAGGCTGACCTCTTGACTGTCGTTTGTGGTGTCTATCTGAGAGTTTGTCACTTCCACATTGGTATCCTGGGTCAGGTGTGGTACTTGAATGTATCAATTCCTGATCTTTGCACCATTTCTTACTCTGTTTTATTGAGTCTACTCATGAGAACTACTGGAAAGTGCAACAACTCTCACGCCACCTAACAGCATCAGGCCTAAAGTATAAAAAACCCAGCAGACTCTGCTTTATTGAGTCTGCTCATGAGAACAAATCGAAAGTGCAACAGCAATAACGCCACCTAACAGCACTAGTCCCTAAGTATAGTAGAAAACAGCAGACTCCGTTTATGAGAACTAATGAAAAGTACAACAAATCTCACGCTACCTAACACCACCAGTCCTAAAGTATAGTTGAAAACAGCAAACTTTGTTTGAATGAGTCTGCTCATTAGAACTAATAGAAAGTGCAACAACTCTCATACCACCTAACAGCATCAGTCCTTAAGTATAGTGGAAAACAGCAAACTCTGTTTTATTGAGTCTGCTCATGAGAACTAATGGAAAGTGCAACAACTCTCACGCCACTTAACAGCACCAGTCCTAAAGTATAGTAAAAAACAGCAGACTCTGTTTTATCAGTATGCTGATGAGAACTTATGGAAAGTGCAACAACTCTCACGCCACCCAACATCTTCACATCTTAAGTTAGTAGATAACAGCAGACTCTGATTTATTGGGTCTGCTCATATAAATTTATGGAAAGTTCAACAACTCTCACGCCACCTCACAGCACCAGTCCTTAAGTATAAATGAAAACAGAAGACTCTGCTTTATTGAGTCTGCTCATGAGAACTAATGGAAAGTTCAACAACTCTCACGCAACCTTACAGCACTAGTCCTAAAGTATAAAAGAAAACACCAGACTTTGTTTTATTGAGTCTGCTAAAGAGAACAAATGGAAAGTGCAACAACTCTCACGCCATATATCACCACCAGTCCTTAAATATAGAAGGAAACAGCGGACTATGTCTTATTGAGTCTGCTCATGAGATCTAATGGGAAGTGGAACAACTCTTAAGCCACCTAACAGCACCAGTCCTAAAGTATAGTTAAAACACAGCAGACTCTGTTTTATTGAGTCTGCTCATGAGAACTAATGGAAAGTGCAACAACTCTCACGCTACCTAACAGCACGAGTCCTTACGTATAGTAGTAAAAATCTGACTTCTTTATTGAGTCTGCTCCTTATGACTTATGAAAATGGCAACAACTCTCACGCCACCTAACAGCACAAGTCCTTAAGTATAAAAGAAAACAGAAGACTCTGTTTTATTGAGTCTGCTCATGAGAACTAATGCAAAGTGCTTCAACTCTAACGCCACCTAACAGCACCAGTCCTTAAGTATAGTAGAAAACAACAGACTCTGTTTTATTCAGTCTGCTTGTGAGAACTATTGGAAAGTGCAACAACTCTCAATCCACCTGAAAGCACCGGTCCAAAAGTATAAAAGAAAACAGCAGACTCTGTTTTACTGAGTCTACTCATGAGAAATTATGGAAAGTACAACTGGTCTCACGCCACCTAAAAGCACCAATCCTAAAGTATAAAAAACCGGCAGACACTGGGCAGGTTTAATCTCCCCAGTAAAATATTATAATGACCATTCCAAGGGGGTACTTCTTTTGTCGATCTTTTAAGTTTTTTCTGTCTTGTGTTTGCCATGTCTTTGTGCGCGTCTGTTTATATGTGTTTTGTGGTCACTTGCTGGGAAAGGCCTGACCTCTTGGCTCTGGTTTGTGGTGTCTAACAGAGAGTTTGGCACTTCCCCATTGGTATCCTGGGTCAGGTGTGGTACTTGATTGTATCAATTCCTATCATTGCACCCTTACTTACTCTGTTTTATTGAGTCTACTCATGAGAACTATTGGAAAGTGCAACAATTCTCACGCCACCTAAAAGCACCAGGCCTAAAGTATAAAAGAAAACAGCAAACTCTGTTTTATAGAGTCTGCTAAAGAGAACTAATGGAAAGTGCAACAACTCTCACACTACCTAACAGCACCAGCCCTAAGGTATTGTAGAAACAGCAGACTGCTTTATTGATTCTGCTCATTAGAACAAATTGGAAGTGTAACAAATCTCACGCCACCTTACACCACCAGTCCTTAAGTATTAAAGAAAACAGCAGACTCTGCTTTATTGGGTCTGCTCATGAGAACTAATGGAATGTGCAATAACTCTCACACCACCTAACACCACAAGTCCTTAAGTATAAAGGAAAACAGCTGACTCTGTTTTATTGGGTCTGCTCATGAGAACTAATGGAAAGTGCAACAAATCTCACGCCACCTTACACCACCAGTCCTTAAGTATAAAAGAGAACAGCAGACTGTGTTATATTGAGTCTGCTCATTAGAACTAATGGAAAGTGCAACAACTCTCACGCCACCTAACAGCACCAGTCCTTAAGTATAAAAGAAAACAGCAGACTGCTTTTTTGAGTCTGCTCATGAGATCTAATGGAAAGTGCAACAACTCTAATGCCACCGTCAAGCACCAGTCCTTTAGTATAGTAGGAAACATCAGAATCTGTTTTATTGAGTCTGCTCATTAGAACTGATGGAAAGTGCAACAACTCTCACGCTACCTGATAGCATCAGTCCTTAAGTACAGTAGAAAACAGCATACTCGGTTTTATTGAGATTGCTCATGAGAACTACTGAGAAGTGCTACAACTCTCACGCCAACTAAGAGCACCAGTCCTTAAGTATAGAAGGAAACAGCAGACTCTGTTTTTTGAGTCTGGTCATGAGAATAAATGGAAAGTGCAACAACTCTCACGCCACCTAACACCACTAGTCCTTAAGTATAGTAGAAACGGCAGATTCTGTTGTATTGAGTCTGCTCATAAGAAGAAATGAAAAGTGCAAAAACTCTTACACCATCTTACACAAGTTTTTAAGTATAGTAGAAAACAGCAGACTCTGTTTTACTGAGTCTGCTCATGAGAACTAATGGAGAATGCAACAACTCTCACGTCACCTAACACCTCCAGTCCTTTAGTATAGTAGAAAACAGCAGACTCTGTTTTATTGAGTCTGCTCATGAGAACTAATGGAAAGTGCAACATTACTCATGCCCGCTAACAGCACCAGTCCTAAAGTATATAAGAACAAAACAGTCTCTGTTTTATTGGGTCTGCTCATGAGAACTAAAGGAAAGTGCAACTAATCTAATGCAACCTAACAGCACCAGTCCTGAAGTATAGTAGAAAAAGCAGACTGTTTTTTGGATTCTGCTCATGAAAACTAATGGAAAGTGCAACAACTCTCACGCCACAAAACAGCACCAGTCCTGAAGTATAAACGAAAACAGCAGACTGCTTTATTGAGTCTGCTCATGAGAACTAATGGAAAGTGCAACAACTCTACTACCACCTAACAGCGACAGTCCTTAAGTATAGTAGAAAAAAGCAGACTCTGTTTTATTGTGTCTGTCATGAGAACTAATCGAAAGTGCTACAATTCTAACGCCACCTAACAGCACCAACCCTTAGGTAGAAAAGGAAAAAGCACAATGTGTTTTTGAGCCTGGTCACAAGAACTAATGGAAAGCGCAACAACTCTCACGAAACCTTACACCACAAGTCCTTAAGTATAGTAGAAAACAGCATACTCTGTTATATTGAATCTGCTCATGAGAACTAATGGAAAGTGCAATAACTCTCACGCCACCTCACATCTCCAGATCTTAAGTATAGTAGGAAAAAGCAGACTCTGTTTTATTGAATCTGCTCATGAGAACTAACTAAAAGTGCAACAACTCTCACGCCTCCTAACAGCACCAGTCCTTAAGTATAGAAGAAAACAGCAGACTCTATTTTATTAAGTCTGCTCATGGGAACTAATGGAAAATGCAACAATTCTCACGAACTTACAGTCCAACTTATCCACCTCATCCAACTTACAGTCCAACTTATTCAACGTATCGAACTTACAGTACAACTTAGCCAACTCATCCAACTTACAGTACAACTTAGCCAACTCATCGAACTTACAGTACAGCTTATCCAACTTATCGAACTCATCCTCAACTTATCCAACTCATCGAACTTACATTCCAACTTAGCCAACTTATCCAACTTACAGTACAACTTATCCAACTCATCGAACTCATCCTCAACTTATCCAACTCATCGAACTTACATTCTAACTTAGCCAACTCATCGAACTTATAGTACAACTTATCCAACTCATCGAACTCATCTTCAACTTAGCCAACTCATTAAACTTACCGCCCAACCTAGCCAATTCACTGAACTTATAGTAAAACTTATCCAACTCATCGAACTCATCCTCAGCTTAGCCAACTTATCGAACTTACAGTCCAACTTAGCCAACTCATCGAACTTACAGTACAACTTATCTAACTCATCGAACTCATTCTCAACTTATCCAACTCATCCAACTTACAGTTTGACTTAGCCAACTCATCAAATTTACAGTCCAACTTAGCCAACTCATCCAATTTACCGTCCAACCTATCCAACTCATCAAACTCATCCTTAACTTATCCAACTCATCCAACTTACCGACCAACTTATCCAACTCATCAAACTCATCCTGAACTTAGCCAACTCATCCAACTTACAGTCCAACTCAGAAAACTCATCGAACTTACAGTACAACTTATCCAACTCATCCAACTTAACTTCCAACTTATCCAACTCATCGAACTCATCCTCAAAGTATCCAACTCATCAAACTTACAGTACAACTTACTCAACTCATCGAACTCATCCTCAACTTAGCCAACTCATCGAACTTACAGTACAACTTAGCCAACTCATCCAACTTACAGTACAACTTATCTTAATCATCAAACTCATCCTCAACTTAGCCAACTCATCGAACTTACAGTCCAACTTATCCAACTCATCTTACTTACAGTACAACTTATCCAACTCATCGAACTCATCCTCAACTTATCCAACTCATCGAACTTACATTCCAACTTAGCCAACTCATCGAACTTACAGTACAACTTATCCAACTCATCGAACTTACAGTACAACTTACCCAACTCATCGAACTGATCCTCAACTTAGCCAACTCATCATACTTACAGTACAACTTAGCCAACTCATCCAACTTACAGTACGACTTATCCAACTCATCCAACTTACAGTACAACTTAGCCAACTCATCAAACTCATCCTCAACTCATCCAACTTATCCAACTTACGGTACAACTTAGCCAACTCATCGAACTTACAGTACAACTTACCCAACTTTTCGAACTCATCCTCAACTTAGCCAACTCATCGAACTTACAGTACAACTTAGCCAACTCATCAAACTTACAGTACAACTTATCCAACTCATCGAACTCATCCTCAACTTATCCAACTCATTGAACTTACATTCCAACTTAGCCAACTCATCGAACTTATAGTACAACTCAGCCAACTCATCCAACTTACAGTCCAACTCAGCCAACTCATCGAACTTACAGTACAACTTATTAAACTCATCCAACATACCTTCCAACTTATCCAACTCATCCAACTCATCCTCAAAGTATCCAACTCATCAAATTTACAGTACAACTTACTCAATTCATCGAACTCATTCTCAACTTAGCCAACTCATCGAACTTACAGTACAACTTAGCCAACTCATCCAACTTACGGTACAACTTATCCAACTCATCAAACTCATCCTCAACTTATCCAACTCATCGAACTTACATTCCAACTTAGCCAACTCATCGAACTTACAGTACAACTTATCCAACTCATCGAACTTACTGTAAAACTTAGCCAACTCATCCAACTAACCGTCTAATTACTCCAACTTATCGAACTCATCCTCAACTTAGCCAACTCATCGAACTTACATTCCAACTTAGCCAAATCAGCGAACTTACAGTACAACTTATCCAACTCATCGAACTTACAGTACAACTGACCTAACTCATCGAACTCATCCTCAACTTACCCAACTCATGGAACATACAGTACAACTTAGCCATCTCATCCAACTTACAACACAACTTATCCAACTCATCGAACTCATCCTCAACTTAGCCAGCTCATCGAACTTACAGTCCAAATTATCCAACTCATCCAACTCATCTAACTCATCCTCAACTTATCCAACTCATCGAACTTACATTCCAACTTAGTCAACTCATCGAACTTACAGTACAACTTATCCAACTCATCGAACTTACAGTATAACTTACCCAACTCATCGAACTCATCCTCAACTTAGCCAACTCATCGAACTTACAGTACAACTTAGCCAACTCATCCAACTTACAGTACAACTTATCTAAATCATCGAACTCATCCTCAACTTAGCCAACTTATCGAACTTACGGTCCAACTTATCCAACTCATCTTACTTACAGTACAACTTATCCAACTCATCGAACTCATCCTCAACTTATCCAACTCATCGAACTTACATTCCAACTTAGCCAACTCATCGAACTTACAGTACAACTTATCCAACTCATCGAACTTACAGTACAACTTACCCAACTCATCGAACTCATCCTCAACTTAGCCAACTCATCGAAATTACAGTACAACTTAGCCAACTCATTAAACTTACAGTACGACTTATCCAACTTATCAAACTCATCCTCAACTTATCCAACTCATCGAACTTACGGTCCAACTTATCCAACTCATCCAACTTACAGTACAACTTATCCAACTCATCGAACTCATCCTCAACTTATTCAACTTACCCACATTACAGTACAACTTAGCCATTTCATCGAACTTACAGTACAACTTATCCAACTCATCCAACTTATCGACCAACTTATCCAACTCATCGAACTCATCCTCAACTTATTCAACTTACCCACATTACAGTACAACTTAGCCATTTCATCGAACTTACAGTACAACTTATCCAACTCATCCAACTTATCGACCAACTTATCCAACTCATCGAACTCATCCTCAACTTAGCCAACTCATCCAACTTACAGTCCAACTCAGCCAACTCATCGAACTTACAGTACAACTTATCCAACTCATCAAACTCATCCTCAACTTATCCAACTCATTGAACTTACATTCCAACTTAGCCAACTCATCGAACTTATAGTACAACTTAGCCAACTCATCCAACTTACAGTCCGTTTCAGCCAACTCATAGAACTAACAGTACAACTTATCCAACTCATCGAACTCATCCTCAACTTATCCAACTCATTGAACTTACATTCCAACTTAGCCAACTCATCGAACTTATAGTACAACTTAGCCAACTCATCCAACTTACAGTTCAACTCAGCCAACTCATCGAACTTACAGTACAACTTATCCAACTCATCCAACTTACCTTCTAACTTATCCAACTCATCGAACTCATCCTCAAAGTATCCAACTCATCCAACTTACAGTACAACTTACTCATCTCATCGAACTCATCCTTAACTTAGCCAACTCATCGAACTTACAGTACAACTTAGCCAACTCATCCAACTTACAGTACAACTTATCCAACTCATCGAACTTACTGTAAAACTTATCCAACTCATCGAACTTACATTCGAACTTTTCCAACTCATCCAACTTACAGTCCAACTTATCCAACTCATCGAACACATCCTCAACTTATCCAACTCATCCAACTTACGGTCCAACTTATCCAACTCATCGAACACATCCTCAACTTATCCAACTAATCTAACTTACATTCCAACTTAGCCAACTCGTCGAACTTACATTCCAACTTATCTAACTCCTCGAACTTACAGTACAACTTACCCAACTTATCGAACTCATACTCAACTTAGCCAACTCATCGAACTTACAGTGCAACTTAGCCAACTCATCCAAATTACAGTACATTTATCCAACTCATCAAACTCATCCTCAACTTATCCAACTCATCGAACTTACATTCCAACTTAGCCAACTCATCGAACTTACAGTACAACTTATCCAACTCATCAAACTCATCCTCAACTTAGCCAACTCATCCAACTTACCCAACTCATCGAACAGCTCAACTTATCCAATTCATCCACTTTATCGAACTTATTTTTTAACTTATCGAACTCAGCTTGCTTAGCTTACTCAACTCATCGAACTTAGCTTGCATCTTGCTGCATATAATGGTCCAATGTTGTACTCATGACCAACTCATCCTAACATATGCGCAGCTATTATAACTTACAGAACTTAGCTCAGCCATTGAAGCATCTGCACACATATCAACAACTCATCCTAACATATGCGCAGCTATTATAACTTACCGAACTTAGCTCAGCCATTGAAGCATCTGGATACATATCATTGTTTGAAGACCCAACTTACCGAATTCATCTGCTATAATAGACAGCTATGACAACTTACTCAACTTAGAACTTAGAATATAGGGACCTATCATATGTATGTTTGTTATATATATATATATATATATATATATATATATATATATATATATATATATATATATATATATATATATATATATATATATATATATATATATATATATATATATATATATATATATATAAAAGGATATAAATCAAAAAACAGTGCTAGATTTTTTGAAACTAAGCGCTTTCGGCTTTCGCCTTCATCAGAGTTTCAAGACACAATAGATTAGGTGAATAGTTAACAAAATATAACTATATACATGAATTATGTGATTATTTGAACGATGCAGTATATATATATACAATGATTACCGAAAGCGCTTAGTTTCAAAAAAATTTAGCACTGTTTTTTGATTTATATCCTTTTATATTTATTTCTCAAATCAATTTAGCATCCTTTACTGGATTCAGTGCCACAGGAAAGATATCTCATTTGGTGCATTAGCCTGGACAGGAGGCTTTTAGCCTGCATTAAGACACTATGATTATTTGGACGTTGCGTCATAAACGTAACGTCAGTTTGACGTAATATTTAACGTTAGTTGCTAAGTGAAGCAGAATAGTAACGGCGCCATTGATCCCTGGGCGTCATTGTAGAAGAATAAAGTGTATCGTTCAACTCACAATTGGAGTTGTTTGTTTTATTTTTGGTTTCGTATTCCAACATCGGGAATATCGTCATTCCAAAACGGTAGCAGAGCGAGGTTTCAGAAGTTTAATCGAGAAACAGAGAATCGTTACTATGACATTATCGGCTCATAGAATCAGCACAGAAGATCGTCGAGAAAATATCGATAGTATGATTTATCAGATGGAGAATTTAGAACAAGAAAAGGTAGAAGCAAATTCGAACTATCGTCGAGCTCAGAATAACTTGTTATTATTTATAGAAGGCTACGAGTTACCAAGCCGTAAAGAAATTCTAGACGCTTTAGGGAGCTTGGACAAATGGTCTGAAAGCGCTATTGAAATACTGTACACTTAATTTGACTTGTATTTCAAAGGCTGTCAACTGGATAAAGGTCACATGATCGTAGACGAGATGGAAAGAATAGAAGAGGACTATTCTAAGGTTATCGAAGAAGCATGGGATTATTTAAATTTACTTAAATCAAGTTATTTGCCTGGTCTCTCACAGCGAACAAATAAGATAGGGACCTCTCTTAAGGTAGGAATGTTGAAATTTTGCAATGATATACAATCATGTACGCAAAGTGGACAATGTGCTAGGATTGAACAGAAAAAACAACAATATAGAGACGTTTCGGTGAAATCCGATTGTAATCGCCAATCGGACACGACATGTACCGTACAAATTTCGAGTGCATCAAGTCTAACTGAATCAAAGCTTGGCAACATAGAAGCAGACAGCATCCCCACCACTTTGACTTGCAAAGCTGTAGATAAAACTCTTTCTGGCACGGAGGGGAAGAGGAGAAAGTATCAGAGAAGCAGTGCATTTAATGAAAGCACGTCGTTAATGTCTCATCAAAACGACGTCCGCAGATCAGCAGAATATGCAGAGGCGGTACTGCTATCGATTTCCCGCGTTGTAAGAGAAACTGACAACTACAACATATGTCAATTCAAGTCAAGCAAGGGGACCAAGTCAACCGAGATGTTAAAGTCTAGGAAGAAGTTTACGTTCACCAAGTGCTCTAAGTTCAGGAAGAGGCCTAAGTCTTTGAATCCATATAAGTCCAGGAAGAGGCCTAAGTCCAGGAAAACCCCTAAGTGTAGGAAGAGGTCAAAATTCAGTATGAGTTCTAAGCCTAAGAAAAGGCTTAAGTCTAGAATGAACTGTAAGTCGAGGAAGAGGTTCAGGTCTAAGAAAACAGCCAAGTCAAAAATAAGGTACATGTCTAACATGTGGTCTAAGCTGAAGAATAGGTCAAACTTGATAAGCTTCAAGTTATGGGAAGGGCCTAGGTCTAGGAGAAGATGCATTTCTTTGAAGCGGTCTAAATCAAAGAAACAGCCCAAGTCTAGGAACAGGTCGAAGTCAAAGAACGGGTCTGTCCAGCGACAGGAAGACGAGGAAAGTGGCTCATGGGTAAAATGCACGAGTCGAAGTTACCGAGTTCCAGTTCGGACATCATACATTGATGAGATAGAAAAACTTTCCCCTGTTAGGAACTCTCGTTTGTTTCACAAGAACGATTTTTAGTGATTCATCAATTCATACAAGAAACACGCCTTTAGTGATTAATTGCATCGCAATGTTTTACCTTATGCTTCCTGGATACTGATTTGGACATTCATAATTTTAATCTTGCAACTTGGGGAATTGAACCTAGTTTTTTAGAAGATATTTTAATTAGAGAGTGATCAAATTTATAATATTTTGAGGAGGGGAAAATGGACAGGAGGCTTTTAGCCTGCATAAAGACACTATGATTATTTGGACGTTGCGTCATTAACGTAACGTCAGTTTGACGTAATATTTAACGTTAGTTGCTAAGTGAAGCAGAATAGTAACGGCGCCATTGATCGCTGGGCGTCATTGTAGAAGAATAAAGTGTATCGTTCAACTCACAATCGGAGTTGTTTGTTTTATTTTTGGTTTTATATTCCAACATCGGGAATATCGTCATTCCAATATATATATATATATATATATATATATATATATATATATATATATATATATATATATATATATATATATATATATATATATATATATATATATATATATATACTGACCGCTGACTTACAGTTCAACTTATCCAACTCAACTTAGGTAAGTTAAGTAGCATAAGTTGTAAGCTGAGCTGGATGAGTTGAGTAACCTGAGCTCGGTGGCATGGTTAGTTTCACTCGAAAAGGGCCAAATATGCTTGTTTTGCTCAGCTTGATGAGTTGAGTAAGCTGAGCTGAGTTGAAAGATCATGCATATCTTATAGAAGGGTAGGAGGGAGGATAGGCGCACGGAGTATCAATATATATGTAGGCTACATGCAGGCGAATTTCGGGACCGGGAGTATGAAGCTTAAGCCCAAATAATCCATTGGTTTGTCTTTTATTTTGATTACGCATATTTAATTAGGCCAAGTGACGTCACTAAGCCTACAGTATGGCCGCTTCCATTACAGTCCATTTGCAAATATTCAAACGCCCATAAACTCCAAATGTTTCAACCGATTTAGACGAAACTGATATCAAAATACATGTTTTTTTAAGATCTCTCATATAAAACATATAGCCTGTGAGTTGCTTATAGACCCCCTCCCCCCAGGGGGAATTTTGTACACTATAATTTTCTAAAACTACACTATATATGAAGCAAAATGACACATGTTAGCCCTCTGGCAGTTGGGGCGTTACTGTGTTACAACCTTGTTAACTACGTTACCATACAACATCTTCTAATCCTCTTGTGCAAATACAAACCTATACCTAAATCTTATTTATCAACATGCCAATGGCCTTAAAATCACTAAATTAAACGCAGCAAACAGCTGGTATGCATCAAAACAACTTATGTCCATTATATTGCAGTTATATACGCTACTTACTTTCAAATATACTACTATTTAGTGTTGTGTTTCCACTAGAACATGAACTGCCAAATTACATCTGAGGGGGAGTTTTATACACTATAATTTTCTAGAACCACATAGCATAAGTCACAAAATAATGCATGTTACCTATTTATGGGTTGGGGCGTTACCCTGCAAAAGCAGGGTTTAATACGTTACCCTAAAATTATAGGAACTCTATAGTATATATATCAAGCTGTTTCTTATTCTTACATATCAATATTATCTTGTAATTCAAATCAAATGACTAGCAGTATAAGTTCAACACATTTAGGCACCTTTTATTACTGTTACATACGTTACATTTCATTAAATACATTATTTTGTGCAATATTAGCATCATATGAGGTTAAACTGCTAGAGGATGTGGATAATTGCCATTTGAGGGCTCAATTAGATGAGAGAAGCAATAAATATTACCTTTCAAGTGGAATTAAACTCTGACAAGTGGAATTAAACTCTGACAAAAGTATGGGTTATGAAAAGGAAAAACAACTTGAATTCAAATCAAATAGAATGTCGTTACAATTAAAAGGGTTTTATCGAATATATCTAACAATTACTTACAGAAAATGCTTAATTCAATGATCAAATAATGTTTCTTAAATGCTAAAATAATATCACTGTACTGTCTAACCCTTATATATGTTTAATTACTTTTGTACATGAAATGATACAATGTATATGCAAGACATTTCCCTCACTGTCTATAGTTCAATTTAAATGAAACATGATATTAAGCATGTAGTACTTTAGTATGATCACTTGACCATTATGTAAGCCAACAAAATATATATATAGCTCATCAGCTATTGTTTACAACAACTATATTGATAACAATCAAGGGAAGCTACCTTACAATTTCTAAAATTATAAGTCATTTAAGCATGGTCAAAATCGAGAAATGAAAAATTAAAACAGGTGTTTATCCTTTGAACGAAAACTAAAGGTTTTTTTTAAATCATAGTGATTGATTGGACTTAAATAAATTCATTGGTAATTTTGCTTTGACTTATTTCTGTCAATTATACTTAGTCTAACAGTGAAATTTTATTTTATTCCTATATCGCATGTCAAATGAAAATATGATCATCGTTACAAAATTGCATCCTTCTAATCATTTGCATAATTCAAATCAAGCTAAAACGATTATAACTAGAAACGCAAAAAAATAAATCAAATGAGCCAGCACGTTTGATTTTGGTACATGTACTTATCACAGTTTCAAAAAATGAAGGCACATGTTAGCCTGTGTAAATGTGTAGACTCACCAGAGCCTTTGCTGCCTGAATACACTAAGTATATATGTAGACCAGAATTAAGATAGCTGGCTCCACTGCATCAGCATGGATGATTAATGCTAGCTTTTGCCAATATGTGATAAGTACCAAAATCTCACATGCTGGTCAAATCTTCATTTGAGCACTTTATATATTACATTAAATAAGATAAGCAATTATTGTTTCCATCTAAATGCAATAATTTTCATACTTTTGCTACTGTCAAAGAACAAATCTGAGATATGGTTTCAATATGTGGTATACTATATATTACACACATGTTACACAGATGACAATAAATACACTGCAATATATTTGATATTTATGATATCTTTTTCATTGTGAAAGAAATATGATTTCTTTTGGAGATAATTGAGGAAAAAGACCCATGGAAATCAGAAATGCATAGATACTTATCAACAAAATCATGTATACTCTGTTAACATTGCATGTAAGTTTATCATGGTAACACTGTTGATAGTGACTAGGGTGGCCTCTCAATGCTATTTTTGTCAGAACATTTGACTTTTTCGTATGTGTCCTTTTTCCAATCTCTGGTGTGTTTACAACTCATTCTATTAGTTTAATATTCATATAAAACTTTGCTGTTGAGAATTCCTGCAATAATTTGTTCATGCCACATTCTGTATAGGGAAATTAGCATCAGTTGTTTTGAAATTAATTTATAAAACTAAGTAAAATCTCAGCACTGTTTTATATGTTTTACTTTTTCATCCCACATGCTAAAAGAACATTGTTAAATCTATTTAACATTAACTTGAATATCAGCTGGCCAAATCTGGTCTGCCCTTATTCTGGTCGATACATTCTTATAAATTTAAATTGGTATCGTAAATAACAACTGGCCTGATTCTGTGGATATGATCCTATCAAATGCGATCATTGTCACGCACAAACCCATCATTAACACTTATTTATCCCATTTTCATGGAAGTATTTGTTCTTTGTAAATCATTTACTTATTTATATCAAGTTTACATTGCTTGAGCAAATGATCAGAAATAATAT
This sequence comes from Loripinus fragilis, assembly GCA_964019695.1. NCBI lineage: Eukaryota > Metazoa > Mollusca > Bivalvia > Lucinida > Lucinidae > Loripinus > Loripinus fragilis. The sequence continues at coordinate 4,814,904 of OZ026524.1, read as the reverse complement.
GTTGATTTCATTTACATATTCATTCATTAAACAGTGAAAGATATGCTGAAGATAACAAAGTCCATTTAAAAGCTAAAAATAAAGATGTGTGTCTCCATCTGCATATGCAAAGAAGATGTCAGTTTAAAATTTATTTGAAGACAAATTCTTTAAACAATTTCTTAATACATTCACTTATAATGCCTAGTATCTAATATAACAAATATCAATTTTATCTTACCAACTTATATATGCTTGATTCTATCTGGATTGTTAGCACACACTTTTGTATGCTACCACATCCAACACAACATTCAGTTAAAAAGTAGTTTTTATTACTGTATATGAGCATACATATGCAAGGAGGAATACTAGCATGTACCTTGTTACTGACTATATTCGTATAATATGAACAACAGTTAACTGGTTGCACTAAAATTATTTGGTTGCTGTTAAATAAGTAATTGAATAAAACTAAGTACCAAAAGTCTTCAGATAAGTATTACAAAATCTAAATCTACCTTTAATTACCATTTCAGACTCAATTTATACTGTCTTTGACATCATTTTGGACACACATAGTACCTTATAATATATTTAATATGGTAATACACGTTACTTTAACAGTTTTGACAAAACATGGGAATATATATTTTTCACTCAGCTGTCACTTGATAGCATTAATAATATTTGTAAAGGAAGTTTATAAGCTATAAATTTTGCCAAGTTGGTAAAAAAGATAAAAAAAAGTCAAAAATATATTATTTCACAAAAGCTGATATGCTTTGACAATTTGATATAGTCTCTGATATAGATATGCTTTGACAATTTGATATAGTCTCTGATATATAAGCTGATTCCATTTCAGACAAAATATCTTCTTAATATCTATTAAACACACAAAAGAAGTGTTGAAATAAATTAAAATGCCAATTAAATGCATCATGTAGGGTATAAATCAATATATAGCACACACTTAAGTTCATGTAACATACATAACATATTGACAATCAAACATCAAAATGATATTTTACACCAGAAACAATGTTTAATATCCCCTTTCAGTCTTGCTTATCAATAGAATGCTCATATATGATGTTTAAAACCATACAGATATAACTGCATGCTGTATTTTAAAATGAAAAGATTCTTACTTTACATAACGTTTTCTTGAGGGTTGTCATATTCAACAGCTTATAACTCTTCGAGTTTTTGTGATAGAAGCAGGCTGTTTGCAGTTTTTAAAATGGTCAGTAAATTGTCTTTCAGAGACATGTTATTTTAATCTAAAATATGTATTACAAAAAATATCAAGTGAAACTATTTAACAAAATTTTAATGATTTTACAGGGTGTAGTTGAAAATGTAATGTAAATGACACCGTAATGGGCCTAAACACATTGACAAAACATCAATATCTGCAGGGAAATAACTGTTCTTGTAAATTACATGACTATTTGGCCAATTTGAACTGTTCATGTACTACCTTTACAGCCTTAATTACATATTTTTTAAATGATGGGTAACGTAATTAACACGCTGTAACACCCAAACGCCCCAGTCGCCAGAGGGTTAACATGTTGCAAAAAGCTCGTTAGATGATACGCTTTATTTTATTAATTTGTTTTGTGGGCTCCTCCTCCCCTTTCACCCACTCCTTTTTTTTTATTTCCTCTCCTTTCTTTTTTTTCTTTGTTGTTGTTGGCATTTTTTTGACATTTTTTTTTACATTTTTTTTTGTCATTTTTTTTTGTCATTTTTTTTTTGTCATTTTTTGGGTCATTTTTTTTGTTTGTTTTTTTGTTTGTTGTTTTTTAACATACTTGTAGAACATATTTTACAGCAAAAAATTACTTTACAGTGAATTTCAGTGTTGTTTCTGGTAGATCTAGGTCTTTCTTGGTGCAGGTTCTGAAAGAGAAAAAGTAAATGCAGCAGAGAGTAGTTAAAAGCTTAGTAAATATTTGTCAATTATAGCTTAAAACCTGCCGGTTACTCACAGGAGTGTCAGTAAACCGACGGAGGAATTTAAGAACAACAACGGAATAGTGCCCTTGAAGGTATGGTGTGTAAACTCCGTATATTTTGTGTAGATTGTTAGCGTGTTTGAGCTGTTAATTGTAACGGTAAATGAATGCGTATTTTGTTTGTTTTTAGCAGTTAATCAGAGCAGATGAATGTAAGTTCATGATATACATGTTAAAAGGGTATAGAAAGTAAAGAAAGAAGGAAGTAGGAGAGCAGAGAAGGGAAGGCAGAGATGGAGGGGCGATAACTCGTTGTATCCATCCAGTTCTTCTTCTGTCTCGATCTGTACAGTATCTTAGTTTCCTCTTACAATCTGAAGTGATAAAAATATAGTGTTAGGCTTTTTTAGTAGTTTGTTAGTGTAGCCCCTGATGGGAAGTCCTTTTAGTCAAAATAGGCCACTCCCATCAGGGGTAACACACCGTTGTGTAAACTTTAGCTGAGGTCAAATTAATTTTCTGTAATGTTGATGGAAGTATCCCGGGGGAAGTATTAGGGCAAAGGCAGGCAGATTCCGACATCAGGCAAACTCGGACACACATTTGCAACAGTGTAAATCCAGATGAGACGGCTCCTAATGATCCGTCGCATCAGGACTCTCACTGTTTGCTTAGTTTTTTGTCTATTCTAATGTTTGAAATATGAAACAAACAAGATCGCTGTCCGAATTTAGCTGTCTGTCCGAACGTACCCGACTTTACCCCATAGGCTCCATCCACTTTGATATTGAAAAGGTTTTTTTATTTATTTATTTAATTTTCAGAGCCTGGATTGCTTGCTATCATCATGTATCGGTACTATAGGACTGATTCAGTTGAGAGAAGCTTACTCCGGTAAGTAGTGTCTTGCAAATCTCACTTTGATATCTCTTTTTGGGTACTCAAAAGAACTGTCTCAATGAGGTAGTTCCATTGGGCACACAAATGGCTAAGTTTATTAGGTTAAAGCCGAATGTAATAATGTGCACTTACCTGTATCTTCATCTGCGACCATTCTATAAATAATATTGTTTCGTTATATTTTATTTGATTAATTTCTTGTTGGATTTTCTATTTGTTTTTATTTTCTCACTTTTTGCTGAAGTTTATAGCCATTTTATGTATGATCTTTAAACTCGATTTTTTATGTTTTTCACATTGACCCCGGCGAAAACCTTCCCATCACCGATTTCAGCAAACTGCGCTCGCGATGAAAGTTGCAGAGAAAAGCCAGCGCCGATTTCTCCAAGAGATCCTAAGTTTGTGGCACAAACATATTTTTGTGTACATAGGTGAAGATTTTGCAATAAATTGAATTCAGTCAAATTGTCCAAGTCTTTTATTGACAGGTAAATTTCGTAGAGGCGTGACAAAAAGGGTTCGTCTCAAAAGAATATTCACAAGGGGTGTATATACAACTATTCAACGGTTGTTTGTAGCATAATCCTGCCGTATGTAGGCTCAGAATATACCGTGCATATTCAGAATCTACTATGAGTATGATCATTTGTAGGTACAGAAGCTGTGATATCGCATGACGCGCCATTTTTCTCATATGCACGTGCTCCTAAATAGACAGGATCGAGATGACCAAACTAGCTTAACGCACGGGCGAATCAGGCGCGATTTCCAATATATTTGAATAAGCCATCCGTCGCCTTTCTTATTGAATCGGGGCGGTGCAATGTAACTTTTTGACTGACATATTTGACTTAGTTTATTTGGGTTTTTCTTAAAATACTCAAAGAGTGCATTTATGCACAGAGTTAATTGCAACATCTATGATGTTGGAACCGCTTGGAGAAGTCGGCGCCAACCCCCCTCTACAACCCTCATCGCGAACGCAGCTTACCAAAACACACAACAAAAAAGCTATCGCCGAAAAATCAATGTGAAAAACACAAAAATCGAGTTTAGTTGTTTATTTATTAAATTCTGTCAATTTTGCTTTTATTATTATTATTTTTATTATTATTTTTATTATTATTAATTTATTTATTTACTGTAATATTTTGAGTTTTTTTTTTTCGTTTTGTTTTTTTTTCGTTTAGGGTTGGGTGTAAAGGATAGTTCAGAAGGCACACATAAAACGTCACAACACACACATGTATAATAAATGGAGTGTTAGTATATACAATGAGGGTTATATTCTTCGTCTCAGCGGCGACTATGATGATACGCTTTATGAAAAACTTAGTCTACAAAATTCCCCCTGGGGGGAGCAAAACCTTTAGTAGCTCATAGCCTAATAGAAATCATCAGGGTTGCCGCCCCCTTTAAATACGATAGGAAACAGCGGACTATGTTTTATTGAGTCTGCTCATGAGATCTAATGGAACGTGCTACAACTCTCACGCCACCTAATAGCACCAGCCCTAAAGAATAATAGAAAACAGCAGACTGCTTTATTGAGTTTGGTCATGAGAACTAATGGAAAGTGCAACAGCTCTCACGCCACCTAACAGCACCAGCCCCAAAGTATAGAAGAAAACAACAGACTGCTTTATTGAGTCTGCTCATGAGAACTAATGGAAAGTGCAACAACTCTCTCGCCACCTAACAGCACCAGTCCTAAAGTATTAAAGAAAACAGCAGACTCTGTTTTATTGAGTCTGCTCATGAGAACTAATAGAAAGTGCAACAACTCTCACGTCACCTAAGAGCACCACTCCTAAAGTATAGTAGAAAACAGCAGACTCTGCTTTATTGAATCTGCCCATGAGAACTAATGGAAAGTTCAACAAATCTCACGCCACCTTACAGCACCAATCCTAAAGTATAGTAGAAAGTTGCAGACTCTGTTTTATTGAGTCTGCTCATGAGAACTCATTGAAAGTGCAACAACTCTCACGCAAGAGCACCAGTCCTTAAGTATAGTAAAAAAAACAGCAGACTCTGTTTTATTGAGTCAGGTCATGAGAACTAATGGAAAGTGCAACAACTATCAAGCCATCTAACAGAACCAGCCCTACAATATAGTATAAAACAGCAGACTCTGTTTTATTGAGTCTGCTCATGAGAACTAATGGAAAGTGCCGCCTAACAGCACCAGTCCTTCAGTATAGTAGAAAACTGCAGACTCTGTTTTATATAGTCTCTTCATAAAACTTAATGGAAAAGGGCAACTACTCTAATGCCTCCTAACAGCACCAGTCCTTTAGTATAGTAGAAAACAGCATACTCTGTTTTATTGAGTCTGCTCATGAGAACTAATGGAAAGTGCAAAAACTCTCACGCAACCAAACAGCATCAGTCCTTAAGTATAAAAGAACACAGCAGACTCTGTTTTATTGAGTCTGCTTATGAGAACTAATGGAAAGTTCAACAATTCTCACGCCACCTAACACCACCAGTCCTTCAGTATAGTAGAAAACAGCAGATTATAATTTATATAGTCTGCTCATGAGACTTAATTAAAAAGTGCAACACATCTAATGCCACCTTACAGCACCAGTCCTTAAGTATAGCAGCAACCAGCCGATCCTGTTTTATCGAGTCTGTTCATGAGTTCTATTGGAAAGTGCAACAACTCTCAAGCCACCTAACAACACAAGTCCTTACGTACAATAGAAAACAGCAGACTCCATTTTATTGAATCTGCTCATGAGAAATAATGAAAAGTGCAACAACTCTCACGCCACCTAACAATACCAGTCCTTAAGTATAGTAGGAAACAGCAGATCCTGTTTTATTGAGTCTACTCATGAGAACTACTGGAAAGTGCAACAATTCTCACGCCTCCTAACACCACCAGCACTTAAGTAAAGTAGAAAACGGCAGACTCTGTTTTATTGAGTCTGCTCATTAGAACTATTGTAAAGTGCAACAACTATCGCGCCACCTCACAGCACGTGTCATTAAGTTTAGTAAAAAACATCAGACTCTGTTTTATTGAGTCTGCTCATGAGAACTAATGAAAAGTGCAACAACTCTCACGCCACATAACAGCACCAGTCCTAAATTATAAACGAAAACAGCAGACCCTGTTTTATTGAGTCTGCTCATGAAAACTAATAGAAAGTACAACACCGCTCACGCCACATATAAGCATCAGTATTAAAGTAAAAAGGAAACTGCAGACTCTGTTTTATTGAGTCTGCTCATTAGAACTAATGTAAAGTGCAAAAACTCTTACTCCACCTAACAACACCAGTCCTTTTGTTTTATTAAGTCTCCTCATGAGAACTAATGGAAAGTGCAACAACTTTCACGCTATCTGACTGCACAAGTCCTTAAGTATAAAAGATAACAGCAGACTCTTTTTTATTGAGTCTGCTCATGAGAACTTATGGAAAGTGCAATAACTCCCACGCCTACTTACAGCACCAGTCCTTTGGTAGAGTAGGAAACAGCAGACACTGTTTTATTGAATTTGGTCATGAGAATTAATGGAAAGTACAATAACTCTCGCGCCACCTAACACCACCAGTCCTTAAGTATAGTAGAGAACGGCAGATTCTGTTTTATTGAGTCTGTAAATGAGATCTAATGGAAAGTACAACAACTCTTACACCACCTTACACCACAAGTCCTTAAGAATAATAGCGAACAGCAGACTCTGTTTTATTGAATCTGCTCATGAGAACTAATGGAAAGTGTAACAACTCCCACGCCAACTAACAGCACCAGTTCTTAAGTATAGTAGAAAACAGCAGACTCTGTTTTATTGAATCTGCTCATGAGAACTAATGGAAAGTGGAACATCTATCACGCCACCTCACAGCACAAGTCCTTAAATATAGTAGAAAACAGCAGACTCTGTTTTATTGAATCTGCTCATGAGAACTAATGGAAACAGCAACAAATCTCACACCACCTAACACCTTCAGTCCTTGTGTATAGTAGAATACAGCAGACTTTGTTGTATTGAGTCTGCTCATTAGATCTAATGGAAAGTGCAACAACTCTTACGCCATCTAACAGTACCAGTCCTTAAGTATTGTAGAAAACAGCAGACTCTGTTTTATTTTGTCTTGACGTTGTCATGAGACCTAATGGAAAGTGCAACAACTCTCACTCCACCTAATAGCACAAGTCCTTTAGAAAACAGCAGACTCTGTTTTATTGAGTCTGCTCATGAGAACTAAATGAAAGTGCAACAACTCTCAAGCCACCTAACAGTACAAGTCCTTAAGTATAGTAGAAAACAGCAGACTCTGTTTTATTAAGTCTGCTCATGAGAACTAATGGAAAGTGCAACATTTCTCATGCCACCTAACAGCACCAGGCCTAAAGTATAAAAGGAAACAGCAGACTCTGCTTTATTGAGTCCGCTCATTAAAACTAATGGAAAGTGCAACAACACTAACGCCACCTAACAGCACAAGTCCTAAAGTATAAAAGAAACCAGCAGACTCTGTTTTATTGAGTCTGCTCATGAAAACTAATGGAAAGTGCAACCATTCTCAAGCCAAATAACTGCACCAGTTCTTTAGTATAGTAGAAAACAGCAGACTCTGCTTTATTGAGCCTGCTCATGAGAACTAATGGAAAGTGCAAAACTCTCACGCCACCTAACAGCACCGGTCCTTAAGTATAGTAGAAAACATCAGACTCTGTTTTATTGAGTCTGCTCATTAGAACTTATGGAAAGTGCAACAACTCTCGCGCCACCTCACAGCACCAGTTCTTAAATATAGTAGAAAAAACAACAGACTCTGTTTTATTTAGGCTGCCTATGAGAATAATGGAAAGTGCAACAGCTCTCACGCCACCTAACAGCACCAGTCCTTAAGTATAGTAAAAAAACAACAGACTCTGTTTTATTTAGGCTGATCATGAGAATAATGGAAAGTGCAACAACTCTCACGCCACCTAGCAGCACGTGTCCTTAAGTATAGTAGGAAACAGTAGATTCTGTTTTATTGAGTTTGTCATGAGAACTTAAGTAAAGTGCAACAACTCTCAAGCCACCTAGCAGCACCAGCCCTAAAGTATAGTATAAAACAGCAGACTCTTAAGAAGTATTTTTGCTTTCTGTCTGTACTCCTTAAGACAATTGATGCTTGGAATGCATACAAACCAAAATAGCCAAATTTGTTTTGTACATTTTTAACATCTTCTCACATTCCATTTAGCCAATAAGCTTATCTCATCTGCCTCGGCATGGAGACAGAAAAGTTTGTATAAACTGCCCAAGTTACATCATCTAGATGGTCGTTATAACTATAACAGGTATAAACCATAAACAATTTATGTCATGTGTTCGACTCTCACAAAAAAGATGGGAGCGCAGTGGCGCAGTGGTATAGTGCTTGTCTCGAGACTGAGTTGCCACTGGCCAAGTTCGAGCCTCACTGGCGTCAATGCGTTATGTGCTTGAGCAAGATACTGGGTTAACCCAGGAAGACCCGTTCCTACATTACTGAAAGATAGCTGATTTGAAGTAAAGAATCAAAGCAAACGAAAACATTTATACAATCGACGAATGTATAACCAAAAGTCGTTAGAAACAGAGTTTTCGATTACCGAATGGCGACAAATGGCAATCGAAAACACTGTTTCTAGCAATGTTTGACCCAAGTTCGTCGATTGTTAAGAGCGTTTTTGATTGTCGCCTATCCGGTGTCTGTCTCCATATATAGCCTTAGCTGGTAGTTGGACCAACAACAAAAGATTCACTTAGTTTACTTTTAAAAATATAATCTAATAAAAGTGCGACATTTCTATTGGTTTTGTCTTAGAAAATGCGGATATTTTACAAAATATGAAAATTGGCCCCGAAGCTATAATACTTTTTTATGTTCAACTCAAATGAGCATGACAAATATGATGCTCATAAATGTAAAAATACTTACATTTGTAAGCATGATAAATATAACCTCTGAGAGTTTGTAAGCAATAAAAGACTTATTTCTCAGCATTTAAGATTTATAAAATTTCATGCACAGTTGAGGTGAGCATGATTTTTTTTATAACCTCGGGGTCTGTATTCCTAGTTGGCACTTTTCACAAGGTTTATTCATCTTTCATAAGTGAAAACAGTTATTGATTTATGTTGAGTGGAACTTGAAGGTGGATACGCGTATTATTATGTTCGAGGTCTTGAGCTGGATCCATACCGTTTGACACCTAATAGTGTTTCTGAAAGATTTTTAAAAACATATTCTGAAGAAAAAAGTCAGAAGACTACAACAAAACATAAAAATTACCCATCATGCAAATAATTACAACAATTATATAAGCAGACTCTCTCAGCAATACAATACAGGAGCAGTGTCTATAAGGCCTGTTTCACAGCCACTATGAATTTCCTTCAAGTTTTGTGTAATAAAAGTAGTATGTCTTAGTTGTAAAATCTTGAAATCTTGGATCAATAGATGAAGTTTTCTGAGTTGTATATTCATTTGAAGTGGGTGGGGTAATTCCACCTTAAACAGGGTTATGTAACGAAAACGACTATATTTTTATAACTATATGTAGCTGGGAATCAGTCATTTCAAGATTATTGATGGGATATCGGATATGAAAACTGACACTAATAATATTTTAAAATAGTTATAAATGATAAGTATATACTCACTTGAAAGTCATACCAAAATGTTAGTATTTTTCTTCTCCAACTTTGCGAAAAACCACAACATCTATTCATGCTTGAATGGATTCAATTGATGTTTAGAGGTTACATAGTATATAAGATGGTTATTATAAAATTATGAAGAATTGGTTCCATGGTGATTATTTTAAGAGTAATCTGCCTGCAAAACCAGGGGTTTTATTTTTTCTTTATTTTCTTTAGAATGGGTATACATGCATTAGGTATTTTAGATACACAATTGCCTCTGAAATAAACAATTATTGGTCATGGTGTGTAGAATAAAACAAAGGTTCAGATAGCTGATATGACCTTGTGGTCAAAGGTCAAGGTCACTAATACTTAGAACTCGTCCATGGCTTAAAACGTGAATACTTTTTTTTCATTTTTTGATCTAGTGTGAACATATTCGAAAAAATGATTGCCTATCATGTGTAGATCATAACAAAAGTCTCAGAATATGGATTCGACCTTGACATCAAGGGTCAAAGTCAAATATTCGTATAAACTGTCACATTGCTCAGAGTACAAAATCCTCTTTGGTGTATTCATGGGATGTGTTCCTATTTAGCACAACAATTGCGTCTGATGTGCAGATTAAAATGAAGGGTTCAGATGGCTTATATGACCTTGTGGTCAAAGGTCAGGGTCACACATACTTAGAACTTGTCTATGGCTGAAACGTGAATTCCTCTTTCATTTTTTGACCTAGTGTGCATATATTTGCCACAATGATTGCCCATCATGTGTAGATTACAACAAAAATCTCAGAATATGGATATGACCTTGAAATCAAGGGTCAAAGTCGAATATTCTTAAAAACCGTCACACTGCTAATAATACAAATTAAGAAAGGTTGCAAACTCCTCTTTTGCGTATTCATGGGATGTGTTCCTATTTAGCACAACATGTACGTATGATGTGTAGACTAAACAAAGATTTCAGATAGCTGATATGACCTTGTGGTCATAGGTCAAGGTCACACATACTTAAGACCTGTAAAATTACTCGAAATACAAACATCTTCATTTATTTTGACCTAGGGTGTTCATATTCGCCAAAATGTTTGCATATCATATGTTGATTGCAACAAACGTCTCTGAATATATTTATGACCTTCAAGTTAAGGGTCAAAGTCAAATATTTCTTAAAATCTGTCTTACAGCTCATAACACAAACTCCATATTCGTGCATTGATGGAGTGCCTTCATATTAAGCACAATGATTGCTTATGAAGCGTTGTTTAAAACCAAGGTTTCATATTGCTGATGTGACCTTGAAGTCAACATCAAGGTCGCACTTGCATAGAACCTATATACAGCTCATACAGTGAGCTCCTCCGTCATTTCTTGAGCGAGAGTGTTCATATTTGGCAGAATGATTCCCAATAGTGTATTGTTTGTTTGACTTGATCCTGTTCATCCCAGTCAATATTTTTTCAGTCAAGTCATATCAGGATGGCTCTTTCTTGGGTTGAACTGGCACTAAGCAGGATTTAATGTGTCTTGCCTGTCATGTCTATTTCTTGTAGCCTTGTGGTCATCTGTTGGGAAAGGGCTGACCTCTTGGCTCCCTTGTATGTGATGTTTTCTTGTTGTTTTTTTCACCTTCCCATACCATACTGTGTCCTGGGCCATGTGTGTTACTTAATTGTATTGATATCTTACCTTTGCCTTCTTCTTTACTTTGCTGACGAACAATATGCAGTTCCACCTACGAGACTCAAACCCGCAACCCTTCTATCTCGACTTGAGCATTCTACCACTGGGTACTGCACTCGCATATTGTGTGGTGAACAGATGAAAGTTTCAGATTACTGCCATGACCTTGGAGTAAAAGGTCTAGGTCAATAAATCTTAAATTGAATTCATTTAATCATTTTTGATAGAGGATGTCCATATATACCAAAATGATTTCTTAAGGCGGGTACATTAAAATGAAAGTTTAAGGTAGTACCGGACTCATCGGCATGTGTCCAAACAGTTACCATCTTTTGATATGTTGAAAAATAGCTCAAAACTCATCTATTTTGACAAAAATAGCAGGACCTTACCGTGCTTTTTAAAAAGTTATTAAACTTTAAAAATCGTAAAATATGAGTTTTTCAAAATATCAATTTCTCATATTTTAAAAAAAATGAAAGTGAGAAATGCCATATTTTTTCCTGGGAATACGCTACATGCTATTAGCTAATAAAAGAAACACAAAAAACAGCGGAGAAAAGGCACGTAGCTTATTTTTTTAAGCTAAAATCTATTTTGTAAAAAAACATTAAGGCCCAAAAATCGTTTAAATCTTGAATAAAAAATGTCACACAATGTAACTACAGAAACAAAAAAACTTATTATTTTGAAGGAAATTTTACATAGAAACTTATAATTAATTAAAAAGCATATGTCACCGTGCTCGTTTTTCTTTTTTGTGCTATTTTCTTTTTTTTACCTCTGAAATAAAGACAGTCATGGAGTGCCATACCTGCTTCATTGTATAATTTAGGTCCGTGTGCGTAGACAGTGTATTGTTTGAGTTGCTGTTGTTTAATTTAGGTCCGTGTTCGAAAAGCCTATTATTTGTCTACTCCTCATTTGGCACGTTCTAGGACCCCTTAAGACCTTTATAAGTGCGTTCGTGTGCGCGTGCTTGTGTGTGTGCCAAATTGAGGGTGAGCGTATCAGAGAGAGAGAGAGAGAGAGAGAGAGAGAGAGAGGGATAGAGAGAGAGAGAGAGAGAGGGAGGGGGAGGGAGGGAGAAGGGCAATTCACGTGCTGTTGATTCATAGCATTTATGTTGTTGCTTTTATTCTTTTCTTTTTTTTATTTACTTTACTTTACGTACAGTATATGTATTCTGCGTTCGTTACAAACTTGACACCATCAGCTGTAACGCGAATAGATGTGTCGTCAGGATGACGCGTCTTTGATCTGGAAAAATGTTCTATTTTGAAAACGTTGTTGCAAGTTTTCAAGCGAGAAAATGACCTTATATTTTGCAATAATGGTTTTCTAATATCTGCTAGACCCCTCAGGGGTAGTCATAACCCTCGCCTTTCTGGTTTGGGTTTCAACACCACCCTGATGTTCTAGCAGGTGGTAATGCATAGAAAATCGCTTTTGCTCCCAATATTGAAGTTATTAAACGAGCTGCTAAAAGAGATGAAATGCGAGGCTTGACAAGGATTTTGTCACTTATTCGTGACAAGCTTAATAAATTTAATAATACAGGAGCACGACTGTTAGGTTCTATTTATTGTATGCCCCTTAAACTACTTTTTAATCACGTTCAGAAATTGCGTGGAACTATGCTTTGACGTTGCCATATAATTATGTGAGAAACCGTTACGGACGTCATTACATAGCGTTACCAAAATTTGTAAACCACTAGTGGTAAATGTCGTTATGTCACTCTCATGATAAACACAAACGAACAAACAAATAAGTAAACAAACAAACAAGCATTAGGGCTCAAACCAGGGACTAATTGGTCTCAAGATGAACATTTTACCACTGCAGCAATGGGTAAAGAAGGGATGATACACGAGTTTAGTTCTTTTCATAAATGCAATTAGTTAATGCTAAGACAAGCATGCCTATGAGAACGGCCATATTAGATTATTCACAGCTCGCATATATATATATATATATATATATATATATATATATATATATATATATATATATATATATATATATATATATATATATATATACAAATAAGCCTCAGTCAAAAAACTTCCCACTACACTGACTAGCTAAAAATAGCGCAAAGGCACGCCCCAGCATTTGGCGACCGCTCTCACAGTGTCCAATATGTTGCTCTTGGGTTTCATCCAAGCTAAAAAGAAGGAGCCCTCTCACCTACGACGTCATATTTACAAAGAAAATGGACTTAAGAAGCACAGTGGCTCAGTTTGTAGAGTGTTAAACTAGGGATTGAAGGATTACTAATTTGTGAATTACCAGAGTCATAGTGTTGTGTCATGGGGCAAGACACTTTATCAGCGAATAGTACATACATTGATTACGCATGAATATTAACTTTTCTAACCAGAATTGCCTGACCAGGTATTAATAGACTTTTCTCTTACTGTAAAGGCGGTGACTTTAATATTCGTATCCGGGCGTTGTTCGGCTAGTTCATCTGCTAAACAAGAGAAATCAGGTTCTATTTTTAATTTGGTGAAAAATTAGTAAGTTGCTTGGGCCGCCCAAACGTGCGTGCATTTTATGAAAATCCTAACCGTATACACACTGAACTCACATTTATTAACCCTTAAGGCGCATAATCACAAAATGTATGTTTTTGTCGTCCACTAATATGCGAAGCCTAAACGACAAACAGTGCGGACCAAGATCAGACTGCTCCTGAAGGAGCAGTCTGATCTGGGTCCACAATGTTTGCCTCTATCCTTATGTTAAATATACATTTTCAGATGCAATTATTTTGCTGGCGTTTTAAGGACTAAATAATGTGTTTTGGGTCTATACTGAGATAATGGCGCAAGATAATACAGTTCCTTTCGAATAAAACCATGCCTCATTTTCAGCTTTACCTATGTCTAAGGTTGACCAGTCCTAATTACGCATTCATGAGGCTCCGCCTTTACAGTAAACGAAAAGTCAAAGAATATAACTCGAAACGCATTGAGGGGTGAAACTGGACTAGACGGTCAAAATATATTTGGTCATACAGATGTGTTGATAAATGATATTTTTTGTGAACGCCAATACTTGTACATTTTTAGACAATAAATAAAGATAACTCTTACTTTTTTAAAAACACTCGGTTATCTTTTGACATGGGTCCCGTACCACCTTAAGAGCACCAATATGACAGTGGGATCAAAGGTCAAGGTATTTAGAATTGGTCCTAAGGCTCCTAAAATGAACTTCTGTATTCTTTGATAGAGAATCTATCGATTCAAATGACCTAAAAATATATTATCAGGTTGTTTGGCCTCTAGTGCCACTCCTCTTACTTTTTCGATGGAGGATATTCGTATTTGCAACAGTGTTTGTCTGAGGTATATAGATGACATGAAACTCTCTGTGTTCCAGTCAAATAACAAATATTTAAAACTAAAAAATATTCAAAAATATTTAAATCCTCGTTCTATGGCTTGTAAAGTGAGTATTCTTTACTACAGGGATGAGAAAGTTCAGGATTGATCAGGATTTCCTGATTGATCACTGGCATATGATTTATATAATGTCAGTTGTTTTTTGCTGAAATATATGTTTGAATGAAGTTAAAACTCAATTTTAGATATAAAATAAGCATAAACTGACTGGTTTCTATTGATATATTGTTATTTTAAGCCTTTAATAAGTGATTTAAAATGGCTTTTTCTCCATTTTGGAGTCAACCAACATATTTTCCTGGTTGAGAATGGCTGCCTGTTACTAGTTTCGATGAAGATAATATATATTTTGGACACTTATTGCCTTAATGTGTAGATATCATCAATGGTTTCAGGTCGCTGTTATGGTATATTATTCAAAGGTCAAGGTCAAAATATTTGCATTTAGACCAATTGACAGGTTTTAAGTATGTGTGGTCTTGACCTTTGACCTAAAGGTCATATCAGCTATCTTAAGCCTTCATTTTAATCAGCCCATTATAAGCAATTATTGTGCTAAATATAAACACACCTCATCAATGCACGAAAGAGGAGTTTGTATTATGAGCAATGTGACAGATTCTAAAAATAACTTTGGACTTTGACCCTTGATTTCAAAGTCATATCCATATTCTGAGCATTTTGTTGAAATCTTCACATTATATGCAATTATTGTAGCAAATATGAATATGCGTAGTCTAAAAATGAAAGAGGTGTTCGCGTTTTGAGCCGTATACAAGTTTTAAGTATTAGTGACCTTGACCTTTGACTTCCAGATCATAGCAGCGATGTGAAACCTTTGTTTTATTCTAGACACTATGAACAACCATTGTGTAACATAGAAGCAATGCTGTATCTAAAATCTCTAATGCACGTAACCCACCCTAAAATTTGGAAAAAAATAAAAAATACCTGATTTTGTGGGCAGATAACTCTGAAAATAATCACCATGGAAACAATTCTTCATAATTTTATAATTACCATCTTATATACTATGTAACCTCTCAACATCAATTGAATCCATCAAAGCATGAATAGATGTTGTGGTTTTTCGCAAAGTTGGAGAAGAAAAAATACTAAAATTTTGTATGACTTTCAAGTAAGTATATACTTATCATTTATAAACATTTTAAAATATCATAAGTGTCAGTTTTTATATCTGATATCCCATAAATAATCTTGAAATGGATGATTCCTATCTACATATGGTTGTAAAAATATAGTCGTTTTCGTAGCATAACCCTGTTTGGGGTGTAATTACCCCACCCACTTCAAATGAATATACAACTCAGAAAACTTCATCTATTGATCCAACATTTCATGAGTTGGCAGCTAAGACATACTACTTTTATTGCACAAAAATTAAAGGAAATTCATAGTGGCCGTGAAACAGGCCTTATAGACACTGGTCCTTTATTAATAAAGATGCTCTCTATATAATAAAACCTGTTCTGATGTCTTCTAATTTTATAGGGTCTCTTTATTTCTGAAGGTTCCGTTTTCCATAATATTTTTTTGTGTTTGGACCTAACAGTCATCAACATTTTTGTACTTCTATGCATTGTATATTTAAGCAGCTAAGGATCTGACGAGACTGGGCGAATGTGCAGGCTCGTCTGATCCTTTGCTATCCACATTTGAGATAAATTATATTCTTTATATAAAATAACCAGTTTATAAATATATATTATGTTGTTTCAGATTCAAACATGACCTCATATAATAGGAACTCAGCGGCGCCTAGACAACTGTCTCTGTTTGTGTATGTGCTCCTGGATCAATTTGGTCTCTCAGAGGAGATTAGAGAACGGTATAGGGAATCTGCTTACACAATTGAAATATATCATAATATATTACTTGGTCACCTAAAGAGAGGTTATATCTTTGGAAGTGCGATTGAGGGCACACAGACCCCAGGAATGAATTCAGATCTTGACACTGCCACTGTTAATCCAGCAATAAAAGTATTAACAAAATGCACCAGCGGTCGTGGTAAAATTGGTTACATTGTAGTTCAGGATGAGAATACACCACCTGGACTTGTAAAACTTCAGATGGTATACGATAATAAGCCTGTGCAGGGGACACGTGGACCTTGTGGAATACTCATAGATAAAATGAGCACATTACTATCAAACAGTGGATACCATTGGCTTCCTGATGACAAAGGTAGGCTTGTATTAGCAGTAAACCCAGTATACAAGATAGCAATTCCAAATGGAACAAAACATGGTGTCGCCATCAAACAGGACAACAAAGGTGTTTGTCCAGATATAGATTACGTTTCTGCCTTCCAGAGTAAAGTTTTACCAGACTGCGTCACTGATAGCTTGATGAGAAAACGAAACTCACATTTCCTAACTCCTAAAGTTGTCGAAGTTTGTAAATCGTACGGATGTTTGTTTGTAGGTAAGGAACATTGCCAGAGTAAAGATTCACGTCTACTATGGCGAATATCTCCCTCACACCAGGAAAGATTCCTGATGTTCAACTTCAACTCTGTTCAACATAAATGCTATGTTCTTTTGAAGTTAATCAAGAAAGATATCATCAATCCAGCTCTAGGAAGTGAGGTACTCACATCGTATCATTGTAAAACAGCAATGTTACATTTGATAGATATGACACCCTCTCAGTTTTGGAGACCAGACAATCTATTGTTCTGCTTAAATACAGCGTTACATTGCTTATTGTTGTGGAGTATGAACAGCAATTGTCCAAACTTTTTAATTCCAGATGAAAATATGTTCCGATGGCGCATTTCAAGGCACTTGCTAAAAAGACTTAGTGATGAGTTGTTCAGGTTGATGTCTTTGGATTTCGTTTCCTTGTTAAGATCCATAAAAACAGATTATTTTAATCATCATTTAGAAACGGTTATAACAGGCACCAGTCAGTATCACCGTACTCTCTTTGATTTTGCACCACATCTCAAACGTACGCTTAACTTTACGATACTTTTAGCCATAATGAATATGAGATATACGATTGTCTTTGAATGTTACAGCCACTATACTAAAGATCTGGTTGATAATTTGTCCCGCAAACTTTCTATCTTGATACATACTGATGGAACAGATATTCACGTGCCAGTTAACCACACAAGGCGCACTATAGCCTTGCTAGTACCGTACATAGAGATATACCGTATGTCTAATATTGTTGCGTTGTCTGTGAAGAGAGGAGATGCCAGAGAGACAACATGGGGTTACCTAACAAGTGACAAATGGCAGGAAATCAGTCATTCGTCCGATCCATTTACCTCAAGGTTGAAGCAGGCGAGTCTAATGAGTGCATTAGGATGTCACCGTCACTCGTTTAATGTACTGAGTACCATAGAAAACAAGGAGCGTATTAATGGGTGTAGCTGTTATCGTACATATAAATCGAGCGAATGTCTGACTTTAGAAGAAATGAGAATACTTGCTGTTGCTACAGTTGATGAAATACTCCACCGAATCTGGATACCGTGTGTGTTGTTCCTGCCAACAGAAAAGGAGGTAGTGCCATCGGCTCTATGCTATGAAATGTCTATTCCTGAAGCACCTGCAGTTGTAAAGTCCTGGCATGATCACTGGGCCATTGTAGATGGTAAATTTCTTCTTCATTTCTTGTTGTATTTGAACAGGAAGAATCTAGGCTTCAGTTTTGAGGCTGATATACAAGAAATGGAGGCATATATAAAGAATGATAGACGTGAAAGTCACAAATACACAGATCTGAATCTTTTAGGCTGGGTTTACAAAGAGGAAGGAAAACGGAACAGAGCTTACGAATGTTTCAAGAAATCTCTGCACTTTCGACCTCAGCAAAAAGCTGCAATCTGGCACATCTTATGCTTGATTAGTAGCTTAAGATTATGAACCTTTAAAAGTATATAGTCGCAGAGTGAAATGTAAATTATAAAAATCCGCAATTATGCACAGGATTCAAATTTGAGTCGCGACTTGAGATCTTCATCAAAATGGTATGTGCGACCAGTAAATGGCTCAGATCAGCCTGCGCATATGCGCAGTCTGATCAGAGCCTTTAGAAGTCGCTTGAATATTCAATGAGTATTAAGCTACGGACGGAACATAATTTGGAATTTCGAAGCTTAAAAGAGGCTCGTCAGCGTCAAGACAAGCAAAATATCACATTAATGGAATTCACATGTCGTGGCTCATTTTGCAAATTCCGGTGCCTGTGATACCAATATAAAATTGTTGTGTCACCGCTGAGCAGGGGATGCAATGCTATTCGCAAATACCATTTATAGATTTTGTTGTGGTTCCCTTCCTTCGTCGTTGAGCTGAAATGTTATAGACGGACAGCTATCCCCCTTTGTCGTGTCACAATACTGGGCAATTCAAAATGACGAACATTGTACAAAAACAATGACATTCGTTAAAACTTGTTTGGATCTATTAACCTCAACGACGCAACAAATGAGTTTATATGTAAAGGAATAATTAAGCAACCTGACGCTAAGATTTTATCAAAAAAAATTGTCTCAGTCAGCGACAAAACGCAAAGACATGCATAAAAGTGCTACCTGCATGTACCAGTGGCGTCTGCCGATAAGTTTACATGTAGCAAACAGTTTGGACCCAGATCAAACCCGACAAAACGTCGGGCCTGATTTGGGTCAAAATTGTTTTAAACCTTTGTGATGGTTGGAGAAATTTTTCGAAAGGGTTCAATTTGAAGTAAATAAAAAAGTCGGTGGACGACAAAAGGGCGTAAAATGACCCAGTAGGCAAAAACTTGGCATAAATATAGGAATATTTTGTCTCTGACTCCTGAATTATTGCTATAACCCGTAACCTTAAGATTGAGATATTATTGCTTTTATGACTGTATGATCTGATTCTACACTGCGTGACGGGTCCCATCTATTCGAGATTTGGGAAGGTAGCACATATGTATTACGAAAATGACTCTGTATCGACGTAACAAGTAGTGAGTCGATGCCAGCATTGCGGACGTTGAGTCAATGACAGCTATGCGGAGCGTTCGTTTCATTTTGTTGCTTTACGTCCCAAGTCAACAGCTATGGTCATGGCGGGACGGTCAGTTCACCTAACCACACTTTTTCATGGGCAAGCGTGAACAAGCAGTTAACCAGTACTTCGTGCACATACTTTCGCTTGTAACTGACAACAACCCTTCTCGAGTGATTCAGCGGAAGGGAGGAGAATGGCCGTAGAAATTACTTCATGATCAATCTCCACAAAAGTATGGGACCAGGCCGGGATCGAACTCGCGACCCCTGGCTTTGCAGTCTGACTCGCATCTGTTGCCAGACACATTACCGATTGTGCTACGCGAACTGGTTGTGTAGAGCGTTGAATCAATGCCATCTTTGTGAAGCGTTGAATCAATGCCAGCTATGTGGAGCGATGAGCCAACGCCAACTATGCGGAGCGTTGAGTCAATGCCAACTATGTGGCGCGTTGAGTCGATGCCAGCTATGTGGGGCGTTGAGTCAATGCCAGCTATGTGGACGGCTGAGTCAATGCCAGATATGTGGAGCATTGAGGCAATGCCACTTATGTGGAACGTTGAGGCAATGCCAGCTATGTGAAGCATTGATGCAATGCCAGCTATGTGGTTCGTTGATTCAATGCCAGCTATGTGGAGCGATGAGTCAATACCTGCTATATGGAGCGTTGAGTCAATGAAATTTTGTGGAGCGTTGAGTCAATACCATCTTTGTGAAGCGTTGAGTCGATGCCAGCTATGTGGAACATCGATTCAATGCCAGCTATGTGGAGCGTTGAATCAATGCCAGCTACGTGGAGTGTTGAGTCAATGTCAGCTCTGTGGAGCGTTGAGGCAATGCCAGCTACATGTATGTGGAGCGTTGAATCAATGCCAGCTAATTGGAGCGTCGAGTCAATGACAATTCTGTGGAGCGTTGAGTCTATGACAATTCTGCCAGCTATATGCAGCGTTGAGTCAATGCCGGCTATGTGAAGTGTTGAGTCAATGCCGGCTATGTGGAGTGTTTAGTCAATGCCAGCTATATGTGGGGCATTGAGTCACTGTCAGCTTTGTGGAGCGTTCAGGCAATGCCAGCTTTGTGGAGCGTTGAGGCAATTCCAGCTTTGTGGAGCGTTGAGTCAATGCCAGCTATGTGGAGCGTTGAGGCAATGCCAGCTATGTGGAGCGATGAGGCAATGCCAGCTATGTGGGGCGTTGAGTCAATGACAATTTTGAGGAGCGTTGAGTAAATGATAGCTATGTGGGGCGTTGAGTCAATGACAATTTTGAGGAGCGTTGAGTAAATGATAGCTATGTGGAGCGTTGAGTCAATGACAATTTTGTGGAGTGTTGAGTCAATGCTAGCTATGTGGAGCGTTAAGTAAATGATTTTTTTTGGAGCGTTGAGTCAATGCCATCTTTGTGAAGCGGTTAGTCAATGCCAGCTTTGTGGAGCGATGCGTAAATATCGGCTTTGTGGAGCGTTGAGTCGATGACTTTTTTGTGGATGGTCACATTTTCTCTCACTAAACGGACTAACGATGGTTTATGAGATTCATTTGAGACAATAATCGCATATATTCTGATAGTGCATCATGAGCCTCTGAAAGCTTGCTGTTTATTGACATGTGTTATATAAATGTTTACAAATGTAAACAGAATGCTCTTTAAGGACATGTGCTGCTAAATTCTTCCCAAGTTCAAATGTGTCCAGTACTTTACATACGGGTTTTTGTATGCATGGACTGTCAATTTATAAAAGAACTTGGTAATCTCTACATCCCCAATGTAACATACCAAAGCCCAAGTTTATTGGCTTGTTTAGTCAGGGCCCTTAGGGACAAAAAATAGGTCCCGTGCAAATTTTGTGCCGATTTATGGTGACCTATATCAAAACCTTCAATGATGTCTTACCTTTAATTTGAAGGAAGGTCATCTCAAATCCGCGTCTGAGGCTAGTTATGACGTCATCAAAATGACGACCATAAATAGAAACTGTTCCTTAATAAAAGCTTTAGTTTGTGTTGATATGGTCATATTAAACCAACACGAGCCCTTTTTTAACACAATATCAATTATTTTATTCATATGAGGGTTAAGTCAAGTCTTTACATGACTTTGATAATAAATTATTTTGGCGAGAACTATATTTTGCATGCCAAATACCGTAGATTTCCTATAAATACCAAGCTTATCAGTAGACCAATATTTATGATAACCAAAACACATGACTGGTCAGTTCTCCGTAAAAAGTAAGTTTATAGTGTTCATTAGAATCGCCTGATTGAAAAGTAATAAAAAAATGCCATAATTTTCATCAAATATGCATCGTATCTGTCCTACTGTTGGTATTTGCGCTATCAACACAGTGGCCCATATGACGTCTTATATACGTCACTGATCAACAGATCGAACAATACGTTTATTCGTGATAAGATGTATCAGGACAAAACTCATATGACTCAATCCCTTTCACAACGAACTTTATTCTGCATTGATGTATGTTTATTTCCCTGTTTGTATCGCATGCGCAGATCTTAAGATCTTTAGGGTCAAGCAACAGGGTATAATTTTTGAAATGTTTAACTTTGTCGGGCACATTTAGACTGATGGCTAAGAATGTTTTGCTCCCCTTTGGGAATTTTGCAAACGTATCCTATCTAAGAGAGAATTTCAAGCTGCGTCTTTTAATAGCTGATTGCACTCTGTACGCCGTGGCGTTAGTCTCTGACAGCCTGTTACATATGGTACCATCTAAAATTTAGAAAAAATAAAAAAATAAAACAGAAAGAACAGAAAAAGTCTTATTATTTTAATTACACATATTGTCTGCATCCTAGCTACTTAAGCTATATATAAAAGCTTTTGGAGCAAAGTTACAGCTCCCTACGGTGTTATGTGTTTACTTTTGTTAGATTACCCTTAAAATATGAAAAATGTGACCAATATCATTTACTTTTATAGCTGATATGTGCATTTTTCAAAATGGTTTGAATATTTTGTACTAACAAACTCATTTGGCTTCAAGAAAACTCAAAGTTTGCTTTTATAATTTAAATATAGTGTCTTATCCGAGCAATTAAATAACCCTACACCCATTTTTAAGGAGCCGACTTTGGTTTGTATTATTTAAGTAAAATATATGAAAACATTTGCTATTGTTGAATATCTTGCATATTTGGGATTGTCTTGCTCATATAATAAAAAATTATAGTTTTTGAAGGTTTAACAACATGATTGAAGCACTTGTTAAAGGCGGTGACATATGTTACGCGGTATAATAAATGAGCAAGGACATTGACTTGGTGTAAGAGATGATATTTCAGGAAAAAATGAACACATTTCGCATGTTTTCCTATAAGTCTCTAGCCTCTGGTGCCTAATTCTTAGGCATTAATTAATTGGTGATTATTAAGACCCTTAACCTTTATTACAGATGTTATAAATATTTTTTTCAATATTTCCTACTATGAATAATACTAATATATATATATATATATATATATATATATATATATATATATATATATATATATATATATATATATATATATATATATATATATATATATATATATATATATATATATATATATATATATAGCCTAGAAGAACATTGAAAATAATAGTTTCTAATTTAAACATGACAATTTAGTAAATGCACCTTTTAATGTAAATATTCTAAACTACTCCTTATCGAAGTCATATACAATATCGATTATTTCTGCTTCTCTGGTAAAATAATTGTCCTCCTCATCTCATCAAAAAGAAGAAGAATCATCAAACAAGATTTTGACTGCAAGCGGAGTAATGGCCTGCTCCGTCCCAAATCCATTTTGACATATTCTATCTTATGTAACAATTCAAGGTGCGTCGAATAAGAAATGTTTGCACACTGTAAGCCTGAGCGTTAGCCTGTAACAGCTTGTCACATATGCTACTATATCAATTTGAGAATGAGAAAATTGAAAGTTTGAGCTATAGAAGGAAGACATTAAAACTAGCCAATCAATGGACATTGTAATAGTCTGCATACTGGATGTCTTTACTACATATGACAGCTTCTTAATATTAATTTGTTTGTTTGATTTGATTCTTTACGTCCCATCAGCAATCTTTCGGTTATAGAAGGACGGGTCTTCCTGAGTTGACCCAGTACTAATCTAGGATTAATGTGTCTTGCTCAAAGACACAACGCAGTGATGCCAGTGAGGCTCAAACCCGCGGCCCCTCGGTCTCGAGTCAAGCACTCTACCACTGAGCCACTGCGCTCCCTATTCAACATCAATATGACTACAAGTTGTATTATGTGCATTACACGCACTTAATTATAATTTATAGTGATAATTGTGGCTATCGTCATTTAGTTAACAACTGCTCTGAGTTGGTTTCAAACCGTTTTAAATTAGGTTAACAAACATATATTTTACGCAATTGACAAATACAAAAAAAAAGTTTACTTTTCTATCTAAAACATTTTGTCTTATATCAGCTAATGCACAACCCTACCCCCAGTTTTATAGAGGAGCAAACTTTGTTTTCGTCACTTAAGTAAAACACGTATCAAAATAATTGCCGAGTGTTGATATTTTACATTTTCTTAAACAGTCTTGCTCATATAACATCAAGTTTATACCATCAGGACACTGATTTAAGATATCAATTTATCAGCCGTTCGCTTTGCCATTGGTGATGTCACAACCAGGGCTCTGATCGAATACTATGCACTTTCAGGTGCTGATATTAACTAGTTCAATGTCAGGAAAGGGCAAGATATTTCAGTAGTGCTGGAGACTCTATCCAAGAAGCATTCTGTCACCTCGGCTCAATGCCCTTGCTAAGCACTGTGACGGATGCACTAGAGGAACACATTTGTAAGTTGTATTAGCTAGTCACCGATATTATTCGACTCACTGAGTTGAGGTGGTGGATACTTTGGAGAAAAAAAACTGAATTGCAACAACTACCACTTTCAAGAGCTGTGTTTCTTGAAGGTGTCAAACGTGCGCAATATCAGTGCATCATTTGGAAGTCCTCACCTGTTATCAACCCTGACAAATCAATGTCTGACAATAATGGTTAGAAGCGGGACTGTGATAAATAGATTCCCGTTATGACGACATTGCCTCTTGACCCCGAAACCCCTCTGCAGCTGATACAATGTGTTTGTAGCAAGTCTGTATGCAAAGCATATTGGTAAGTGCAAATCTAACCATTTATACTGTACCAATTTGTGTTGCTGAGGAGCAGAAGAGGACATGTAAAAATTTGCCAGTGATCAATATGCTTATGACTTTTGAACAATTAAGTCATGTGGGTTCAGACATTTCTTTAGCCGCATCAACAGGAATACATGTATTTCTTCATGGAAGACAGCCATTATCCACTTCTGCAACTAATTCATATATACACAAAGTAACTATCACCGCAGCTTAAATAATTGTGCTGATCAGGTTGTGCGAATGCGCAGGCTGATCAGCACCATTTTTGTCAGCACCTTATGCGGATTTCTCTATATGCGACACGTATCAATTAGACCAAAACATGACTCAGAGGTCCCTATACACTTAAAATTCACGTATTATGAAATGCTGCTGTCATTGTATTGCAACTGTGTTGTGTTCAGTGTAACTCGCTATCCTGTATTGTATTTGTATTTGTGTATATGCTCATGTGCCAGTATGGCTTCATGCATTATCTCAATGATATACACTGTGGCGTGAAATGCATGATTTGTTTGTCCCACTGAGAGATAAGCCTGTCTCGTTAGTTTAATAATGCTACGCAAACAGAGAGGCGCCGTTCTGCAGAGTATGATCCGAGTCCAATCTGTTGGCCTATGTTCAATTTTATAAGACACCAGTGAAGTGTTAGAGTTCAACCCCTTTTCATATCTTGGCGGAAAATGATGATCCGTATGTGATTCGGCTGTATGCCGCATTCCATATGTATGCCCTGATATAAACACTAAAACAGCCTTCAGTGATTGACTTGAGTTCAATAATTCACTCGGATCGGATAAACAGGTATCTTGGTGAAAAGTAACGATCAGTATGAAAACGGCCGTATCCCATGTGGGTCTACACTGTTTGCCCTGGTGAATATACTATCATACTCGACAAAAAAAAATTATGCCTCTCGTTTCTTCCCAAACAGTATCGGCCCTGATCGGGCGCCGTACCTGCTGCGTGTGATTTGAGCCCACATTGTTAGTTTATGTGCAATGTATGGAACCAAAGTGGAGAAAAAACCCGTTCTCAATTTGGACAAAGGCAGTGGTGATGACCCGGGTGGGATGCAGCCGTATTGTTTTCCTTATGTTTCTTTATAAGGCTTTAACAGTATGTAAACTCTTAACATTGTATGGTCAAGTTTAACCGGTACTTGGAACACCATCGGGGACCCCGATGGAGTGCAACCGTGTACTGCATTCCATCCGGGTCCGCCCTGATGCTTAGATAAAGCAGCTCTCACGGACAGAGGCTCGCGGCCAGATGGACATTTAAGTCGGTACACAATTTAATTCCCCGTTTTGTTGTATTGTCGTCTGATGCACAATCAACCAAAATGAGGGGGTAAGACAGCCAAGCGTTGATATGACGTCTTCAATTTAGATCAGTATACTTCTAATCTTACAATTATCGAAATATTTACTGTCGTGCCAACCAAAAGTGACAGTGAGGTAGTACTTTTTAACAATTGCTGAGTGAGGCACTGGCGTGTACGCGTCATTTTAACTGGCTCGAATCGATGGATCACTTGTGTATTGGTCCTATCCTGAGGATAGGATCAATACGCGGGTGATTTATCGATTTTAGGTCCCTGATAACTTCGAAAACAGAATATGATGTCATTGTCACTTTTGGCTGGCAGGACAGTACCAATACACGGTTTCTATTGTTGTACAGGTAAACATTCCTCACGACTTCCACGTGACCTCCCTATGGAAAATTCTTGCCTAATATGGGCTGCTTTAGGACTCTTTTTACTCTGTCAATTCTTCTCTTTCAACACTCCTTCCACACTTTCAATATATACAATTTTTATATGTTAACGTCGTGTGTATGGCATGTCAAGCGTTGCAATATTGTATGTGGAAATATATGTGTTGTATATCGAAATATTTATGGGCTAAAACATATATTTGTGGATTAAAAAAAAATATTTATGTGCTTAAAAGAATATTTGTGGACATAAAAATATATTTGTGGACATAAAAATATATTTGTGGACATAAAAATATAATTGTGGACATAAAAATATATTTGTGGACATAAAAATATATTTGTGGACTAAAAGATATATTTGTGGACATAAAAATATATTTGTGTACTAAATATATATTTGTGGACATAAAGTATATTTGTGGGCATAAAAATATATTTGTAGATTTAAAAATATATTTGTTAGCTAAAAAATATTTTTATGGACTTAAAATATATTTATGGACTAAAATATATATATATTGTGTATAAGAAATATTTGTTGTGTAAAAAAAAAGATGTGTTGTGTAAATAAATATGTGTTGTGTAAAAAAATATGCATTGTGTAAAAAAATATTTATGTTCTAAAATATATATTTGTTGTCTATAAAAAAAAATATGCTGGGTAAAATTAGCATTGTGGGATACTAGCTATTTCCTTAACGGTCGTGTGACTGTTTCACTGACGATGCTAATACGGCTATCTCACGAGTTCCTCGATGTTCGCAAATGAAAGCCGCAGTCTTTTCACGGCAGCCGCATGACAGTCGTGAGGTAGCCCCGCAAACTTGCAAGACTGTTGTCACAAGGCAGTTTCACAGAAATTGTGAAACATAGGGCTACGTTACGATGTCTTATGAGGTTTGTGAGTTCATCGTGCGTTTCGTCATAAATTTTCAAGTACTTTCTTTCCCATGAGTTTTGGGCACTCAAAAAAGCGTCTCCTGAAGAATGCTTTGAGTATTCACAACATATGTTGTTTTTGGTGCCTAGAATTTATAACGGTTTATTTGAGTAGCAATAACATCATCTACATGCCTGTAAAAAGAGAATCAATGAGCAGGAACAAAAAAAAACCCAACTTATGCCCATCTATCTAAATTTGAACCGATCCGAAGTGCTCAAAACAATTAAATAAATTTTGGGGCCATCGCCTTCTCTGTCTAAATTATGGATAGGGGAGACCGGGGCAAGTACGACCCCGGAGCATGTACGGCATATGACTATATTGAGCATGCAGATTAAGATATGATGCTCGGAAACATATTTGGACATTACTTGCGAAGAGTTTGTTTGCTTGAGCATAGAATGGCTGCATTATAGAAGGATGCGCTGATTTGTAACCGAAAACTCGTTTTCTTAATGATGCATCAGTAAATTTTTCATAGTAACTACATTTTTTTTCATTTTTCTAAAGATGTGTTATTATTCTGATTTAAATTTTATATGATTAGTACGAGAGGATAATGTTCTTTGGTATATAACACATTTTTAAATTCATCTCTTGCAACCTAAAAGGAGCTGTCACGTGCTATTTGGAAATAGTCTGTCAGGGGCTAGTTCGGCATCTTACGTCGGGACAGGTTCGGTGATCCACGCGTACAAAACTATTTGCCAGCGTACTTTGTGGCACTTACCCACTTTGTAAAGGGAGAAAAATTGTACATTTTTCTAAAATAGGGCCGGTCTCACCCCGGTCTCCTCCAAACTCGGATGATGGTATGGTGCTAGTTAATTTGCCTTTACTCGCGTTTGCCTCAGGTAGGCGCGAAATTGTGCTGTTGTCTTACATTTCGTAGTATACTAGCGACTGCCATGTGACAGTGACATATATAAGATATGTCACTGCATGTGACAAACGCAAGACAGGCGGGGTCAGTCACTTTATTTACATACCCTATACTTAAAAGTAACAGAGCAAAGATCAGGAATCTATACAATCAAGTAGTACACCTGACCCAGGATACCAATGGGAAAGTAACAAACTCACAATTAGATATCACAAACGAGAGCCAAGAGGTCAGCCCTTTCCCAGCAGGTGACCACAAGGAATCAATAAACAGGCGCACACAAAAGCATAACAAACACAAGACAGAAATAACATAAATGATCCACAAAAGAAGTACCGCCCTGGAACGGTCAGTAAAAATATTTTACTTGAGGGCTTAAACTGGTTTCATGGCGCCAACCTCACCCTTAGTTCAGATGTGGATCAATACACATAGATGTTAGATTGGCATGAAAGACCTCTAACTTATCAATTCAACATCTCCTAGAACATATAAATCAAGATATAAAAGGAGATAAAAGCCAGCACCTGGCGGCGAACTCTTAATCTGAATCGCAATCTTAGCCATAGCATTATTAATCATTAAAATCACAATTCTATCTGACGTTTAGGCGATTTTCCCGTATTAAAGCACAGTAGATAATCACGTGACTTGCGGACAGTGAGCTAATCGGATGTTGCAAAGGATTTTGATGAAAAATCAATATATTTTGGCGTTTTGAAGGTGAGTGACCTCTATATTTTCGTGATTTAATACTCTTTTTGCGCATCATTTGATCATATCCAAGCATATACACTCTTGCCAATGGTCGTGCTTGTTGTCTATCAGCAAAATAATGCATTACGACCATCTCTGCTTTGAAAAGCGACTTATAAGCGTCGACTCTATCATTTTAATTATGACATAATCTACCGCCAGACCACTGTAAAATAATGAATAAAATCAATATTGCATATGCATTTAATGTTTTTTTACTTGGTATTTACACGTTAGTAAAGGCCCTTGCCCTTTGCATCCTAGTTTTAGCCAAGTGAACCGGGTTTCTTGATTTGTCAGGGAAAATAGAGGCAGACCCCCTTTTGGAAAAATGACCGCAATACCGCTGGTAAGTAGTTTTAGACTGGCCGCAATATCTCGATTCAAGTATCTGTATGCTTCCTTTAAAACTGGTAGTTTTCTTAAGGTTACTGAGACAGGATATATACATGGTGTTGAAATCTATGGCGCAAAAGATATACAAGTAACTCAAATTTTAAAACCAATTGATGAAGGCGTCAATGGGCTTTACTGATTAGAGAATTATAGCTCTAAAATTTACAATATTGGCAAGTTCAAATATTTAAAGATAATTATAGATCTATCGAATGGTGGTGTGAGGGTTGCTATTGATTAGCGAATTCGTTTGCCTAGCGAATTTTGCGAGAAAAATAGCGGAATGACGCATTTTAACGGTTAGCGAATTCAACGAATAAATGTGCTATTGTCCCACAAAGTGTCTGTTCTGCTGCAAAGAGCAGCTAGAATAACGAGATTTTACTCGTTTAAAGTAGATGTACAGTTCTTTATATAAAGGCGCTGATCAGACTGCGCGGCTACGGAGGCTGTTTTGCGCCTTTGTTATCTGCATGTAGCAAGTCAGGTCTTCGCGCGACCAGACATTTCAACTTTCTACCTGCCAGCCACATTTTGCCATCTGCTGATATCCTTTTGAAACAGTTTGGACCAACGTCTGGCTTGACAATGTAGCAGTTATACTTGTATGCAAGAGGGGTAATTATCGTAGGACTATTTTTGTCATCTGCACATGATGCATTTAGCTTACGCACAACCGTTCGTCTACTGATAACATTCACGCAATCAGTTTGGACCCAGATCAGGTCCGACAAAACATTCGGCATGGTCTGGATCCAAACTGCTTGACAAATATATCTAGATCTCTGTATACTTTTACTGCCTCATCAGGATGAGTTCATGTCTAAATTACCGTACGGTTCTTTGATCTGTTACACTGGTACAGGGAGTGACTTTTCCTGTTCAAACCAGGGTCGTTGCCGCGTATTTGAAAGTTGTCCGGCAGATGAGACCATCGAATGCCGAAAGATCGAGACTTGGGAGAGCACAAAGAGACCCCCTCTCGTTGGTAGCGTTTGTGAGACCTCCCCGGAGAAAAAGAATCTTGACCGCCTCTTTGTGTGTTTTAAATGCTTTCTTTGCTGAGTTTGGGACCAGATTTCAATCTTTTTTGGTCACGAATTGTCTCTCAAAAACGCAAGGAACAATCTTCCGAGTTAAGGCAGTCACGATTGTGTACGTTTCTTTGACATATGTGTTATTTCACATTCAACACACTCTGTCGCCCGACATTTTCTTTGATTTAGAATAATTAGGAAACACGCCCCATGCGCGGATCTAGAAAGTTTTGTCAGAGCTATAAATCTAGAAAGTTTTGTCACCGATATAAATGGGCCATTATCGGCCCGACAGCGAAACGCCATTGAAATGGCGTTTTGCTGGCGGGCCGATGATCGGGGGATCCAGACCAGTATTGTAAAGAAACCCTACATTTTTTGTGCTTTTTCAGGGGAGGGCGTCCAGACCACATGTCTCCCCTCTGAATCCGCACATCCTGATTTTGATTGACAGGCCCCATGCGAGAAATCTGTCTTCGGGGCTCGAGCTTCGACCATTTCCGACCATGTCAGAATCAAACTGCTCAGATAGACGTACCGAAAAGTCTAGCATTCAATTATAATTTCCCAGAGAGCGAAGATCAGACTTCGCAGATGTGCAGACCGGTCTGCGCCTTTGTTGTTCGCATGTAACTAAGTCATTTTTCTCGCGACACGTTTAACGATTATGCAAACGTCATTCTGATAATTACGGAAGCCTATATGTGACATTGTGTTTTGTGTTATGTCGTTTTTATTTCGGTGTTTTGACTTTTTACTTTCGTATTTTGAGTTTCTTGTTTATGCGTTCTGTGTACGATATTGTTCATTTTAAACGGCGCAATTCACGAGGTAGAGATAAGATATAGACAAAAAGACGGGGGTGAAAAGCGAAGTTGTAAGTATTTTAAAGCATTCATTGTACATGTAATGTTAGTGGGGTATTTAACATTTGAAAACCATGCAGCCGGTAACTATACTGAACAAAAGTGAAAACGCTACACTGCAATTGCAGCCGGTAACTATACTGAACAAAAGTGAAAACGCTACACTGCAATTATCTATATTTTATGAGAAAGTATTGCGCAAAAAGTATTTACTTAAGCTTTATAATGTTGCCCAGACATCCAGCAAACGATTCGTCGAAACTCCACCAATTTGTCTTGTTTGATGTATGAGTTATGCTCCTTTAAGTGTTTAAAGCTTTATTCACTGAAATTTGCTATTGCGCATGCGCAAATTAAAAATGTTATGCTTATCAAAATTGGCCTTAACTGTGTTGTATAAAAACACAAGAAAACTGCTTAATCACTTGAAACAAGCTCAGAAATCAATTTCGAATTGAACGAATTTGTAAAATATTGAAAATTATCTCCATTTGACAAAAACAAATAGGGATTATTAAAAATGTTCGGTAATCTTCGATTTATCACGATATTCGATAATTTTCTTTTGCCAAATCAGGTAGACCTCTCAGCACATTGTTTCTACCATTCCTCGACCAGTAATGTCCTCATACTAAGATGCAACAACACATTGATTTTCCTATGGAGATTTCAGTGTTAAATTTTTTAACTTGGCAATTGGAGTGAAAATCCGCCTTTTAAGATTGCTTTTCTTAACGATCAAAACACACTTGAGATAAGTCCTTCACATTTCTGGTTGTCACATGTCTAGACTACCATTTCATGCAGTCGGATCTCGTAGGTAGTGGATTTCTGAAGGCCTAAATTGTGTAAGAATTCTGTTCAAATTGGCTACCTGAAAAAATGGACCCCTGTCACATTTAAATGGCTTTCATGTGTTTCCTCGTGACAACATCCGTAAAACTTTTACTGTTATGCTTTACCCAGTATTTGAACATTTAGATACACTTTCAATTGCATTCTTGGTTAGCATAATTTTGTATATGGATAGCAAACAATTCATGTGTAGCGTTTTCACTTTTGTTCAGTATATCACAAAGTCAAAAATATACAGGTCATGCTACAAAGTGGGTTCTCTATCTCTGTGAAAGCATTCAAATAGACCTAGGACAATTCAATACGACACGATTTGGTCCCTTGTAATAGTTTGACGAATTTAAAATGTATTATCTATCTACGTACATGTATATTTACTGTATATATCTATCTATCTATCCATATATTAATCTATCTATCTATGAGTGTATCTGTCTTTCTGGAGATAACTAAATTGTACTCAATCACTGTTTGTGAGCGCAGTGTGTCTTACTGGAGATCTTTTGTTTTACCATTAAAATGCAATAATTATACCTATGAGAACCTTAAAATTTGGTAGTTTCACTGATATCAAATCAGTTGTTCTTTGCTAAAAACACAACTTAAATAGTTGTTTAAATGCATGTATATTATGTGAAACCAGTCAGCAAAACACAACGCAGAAAAACATATATTTGTGCACCCGAAGATGGTTTACTATTAATAATTAGTAATATTCATAATTTATCATTTTTATTTTCAGGTTAAATCAGGTCTCTGCAAGATTAATGTGGTAATCTTGCTACAAAGTGTGGAGTTGGTTATTTTGTTCCATTATACCTCCCTTCAATGAATGGCCAATCTAGAGTACAATTAATTCTGGTATATTTTGACAAATGATTAAGTTTGTGCATCATTGATTTACATTATGTAGACGACAATTAATATGTATCCTAAACATACGAAAAAAAATCACGACAGCGATTTCAGCATTCAGAACCCATCTCATATTTAGATGTTTTGAACTATTCTAGATAGCAACAGATGATCTACGTTGTGACCGAGGCACAAAGAATTATGCTTCTGCAACCCTTTTTATACACACAGCTGCAGACTTAGTTGTTGGATTTGACATCTTCATGAACGGAAACTGTGTTTCTAATCAGCGAATAGAGCCATGGTCGGAAACGCTGAGGCGCCAGGGATTACATTGCTTGATATGCTTTTATAAAGACCTGAGAGATACAGGATAATTTCAAGACACTTACCCCATTTTATGTTGAATGTGTCCGACTCTGTTTTATTGATCTCTTTAAGCAGAACTAGATAGAATGGCCCAAAATGATGAGTAAGGCCAAGAAATTCCACAAGCATAGACCACAGACTAACCCATGACACCAGAGGAGAAGATACAAAGAACACTGACAGCAGCACGACAACAAAATTGAAATTAAGCAACCAGCTCTCTATACCTCAGCAAGATGACACCAAACTAGAAAGGACAATTAGAAGTAAACTATAAAATAAAGACCCAACACAATGGAAGCAACAACAAACAATGAATCATCAACAACAGAATCACCACCTCAGAACAGACAAAAGCCGAGGCCACTGGGGGTGGAAACATCTATGTGTATTGATCCACATCTGAACTAAGGGTTAGGTTGGCGCTGTGAAACTGGTTTAAGCGCTTGAGTAAAATATTTTACTGACGTTTCCAAGGCGGTCTTCTTTTGTGAATCATTTGTGTTATTTATGTCTTGTGTTTGTCATCCTTTCGCGTCTGTTTATTGCTGCCGTGTGGTCACCTGCTGGGAAAGGGCTGACCTCATGGCTCTTGTTTGTAATGTTTAA
This sequence comes from Loripinus fragilis, assembly GCA_964019695.1. Taxonomy (NCBI): domain Eukaryota; kingdom Metazoa; phylum Mollusca; class Bivalvia; order Lucinida; family Lucinidae; genus Loripinus; species Loripinus fragilis. The sequence continues at coordinate 4,780,788 of OZ026524.1, read as the reverse complement.
TTGTGTTTTTGTCACTTTCCCATGTGGTATCCTGGGTCAGGTGTGATACTTGATTGTATCGTTTCCTAATCTTTGTCTTCATTCTTACTTAGATATATTTTACTGGCCAAATATGTGCCCTAGTTGTTGCCGTTGTTAAAACACAAAGAGTGTTTAAGCCCTCCAGTAAAATATTTTACTGACCTTTCCAAGGCAGTACTTCATTTGTGGATCATTTATGTTTTTGTTCTGTCTTGCGTTTGCTATGTCTTTGTGCGCATCTGTTTATATGTGCTTTGTGGTCACCTGCTGGGAAAGGGCTGACCTCTTGGCTCTCATTTGTGGTGTCTAACTGTGAGTTTGTCACTTTCCCATTGGTATCGTGGGTCAGGTGTGGTACTTGATTGTATCGATTACTGATATGTGCACCCTTACTTACTTTAGCTCACATGGTGGCTTCTTAGCTTGTGTAAAACTGGAATCTCCATTAAATAAGACCGCAGAGAAAATGTTGATATACAAGAAGTATAGCCTGATATACTATACTCAATGGTCACATAGAGTTTGGAACACTGGTAGATCAAGTTGATCAAATTAAGAGGTTTGCTTTGACGGTTCCAAATTAAAGACTTATCTATAAATGAGAGGGTTTAGGTCTGATGCTTTGTCTGCTGTCAGGCCCATCAGGGTTTAACTGTTTGATTTCTTCTGCTGCGGTATTCAGTTGTATGTTTTATTGAGTCCTTATTTGTGTTTTATCTCCTTTTTGTATCTTGATTTATATATACTAGGAGATGAGTCATGGATAAGTTAGGGATCTTTCATGCGAACCAAACATATATGTGTCTTGATCCACATCAGAATTAAAGTAGAGGTTTGTACCATGAAACTAGTTTAACCCTTTCCAGTATTTTTTTTACTGACCATTCCAAGGTGGTACTTCTTTTGTGGATTTTTTATGTGTTTGTCTTACTTCTTTTGTGGATCTTTTTATGTGTTTTTCTTTGCTATATTATCTTGTCTGTGTCATGCAGCCTTGTGGTCACCTGCTAGCAAAGGGCTGACGTCTTGGCTCTCCTGTATTTAATGTTTTAGCGTATTTGTCACCTTTTCATATGGTATCCAGGGTCAGGTGTGGTAATTGATTGTATCGAATCCAGAGCTTTGCCTCCTTTCCTACTTTTCATTGCATACACATGTCAGACACATTAAGCATTGAAGCTTATACATCATCCATAGAAGAGCAACGAATTGTAATCCTAACTAATTTTATTTTTGAAAACTTACATTAGCTTAAAATATGAAATTAGCAAGAGTTGTTGCACAAATTAACCGTTACATGTACTCTGTGTGTTGACATGATTCAATTTATGGCTTTCATTCCCATCAGTGTTCCAGTGGCCATGTGAAATGTCAGAGTAAGCGTTGTTACTGTTAACTCTTCATCCTTGAACCACCATGGTTTTACCTATGATTTATTTGTTGTCTGTTTTGATTTATTGATGGGTTGGAAACCTCCACGTGGGCCATTCAAATGCATGTTTCAGAACCACATCGAAAGTGAGGATTAGGACTGAACCCTCGTAAAGTTATCTTAAATCCACTAGTAACGCATTGCTGACCGTTCCGTTGATGCTTTGTTATGGTAACTTGCTGTTCTGTTTTATCATTTCATTGTCCTATTTAAGCTGTATTTTTTATTCAGCTACATTCGAATTCTGAGTCACCACCTGTATGGAAAATAACTGCTTACTTTGTTCATCATATGTCATTTGTTTACTTCCATCAATCTCGTTGTGACTCTTTAACCTTGTGGTTTTATGGGCAGGGTTTAGAAACTAATTGTATCCGTTCCCGACATTGCTTTGCTTAATTTCCAAGTAAATAAATATTTGGTTTATTTAGAGGTATGAAATCTTCATTCTGAATTAAGTTACTACAGATTTCTTCAAGAATAGTAAGTCAGTATGATCAGGAAATACCACAATCACAAACTGCAGACAACCCCTTGGCACCGTGAGGAAGAGCCGCTCAACCATCACAAGACACCAGGAAGACAAATTAAGCAAAGCAATCAGCTCTCTCTTCCCCATCAAGATGATAGCAATACTAGAATGGACATAAAGTAACGTACAACAAAACATAGAACAATTACAGACTCCCACAATGGGAGTAACAATAAACAAAAAGTCAACAACAACAGAACCACCGCCTTAGAACGGACAGCAGCCTAAGCCACCGAGGGGCTTAAATGCATTTAACTGGTACCAAATCTTCGCCCTAGATTCTGCTGTTGTTGAAGTACAAGAGCTGTTTAGCTCGCATGGAGGCCATCTAACTAATGCAATGTATCATCATGAAAAACACTCTAATCAAATTACTACACCATGATGAAACAAAGAAAAGGGCTCATGACTCACAGATAGTCAGAGCTAAAAAAAACCTCAAGTTGAGCCACGGTGGGTCCAGCTACAGATAAGCATCAGGCACCATCCCACCGATTAAAGCTTTACGTCAGAGCCGTCATAGAGTCTGAGGCTTGACCCACCGTCGTGCAATTAAAGAGGAAACCATAGCTATAAACCGTGATTGGGTTTAAAGCTAGGCATGCAGACTGTCCCATGATATCCAAGTTATATCCAACCCTTATATAACGTTTTGCTATCTTTTTGAATTGATCACTAAGATTAGGTTTTCAAATAAGGATTCGTTTGAATTTATAGACTTAATCACCATAAAATATAGGTTCTGATATGCCTTGTTGCAGAAGAGTTTTTAACCAAATGTTGTATTTAACAATTAACTCTGAGTGTCTGTGGTAGAATTTAGAAAATGCTTTTCGAATTTTATTATATCTATAGCCTTGTTTTAATAATTTAGCAGTTAAAAATAAGTTTCTTTTGTTGAAATCATCAACATTAGAACACACTCTAGCAAAACGAATAAGCTTAGAAATATATACACCATAGGAAGGAGAGCGAGGAAAATCTCCATCAAGAAATGGGAAATTACTATTTCAAAATTAAAATCATAACGTTTATCATAAATTTTAGAAGAAACTATTCCATTTGTTATTGACAAGTTCAAGTCCAAAAAAGGAGCTTCAGTATCAGAAGAATTCGCCTTATTTAACTGAAGTTCAGTGGGATATATCTTACCTACCATTTGTTCAAAATAAGGATTATCAATATTAAGTTAGTCATCTAAATATCTGGAGGTAGAGTTAAAAGCTTCAATAATCTCAGCTTGATTATTGTCTGACAGAGACAACATAAAGTCTCTCTCATAACAAAACAAAAACAAATCTGCAACCAGAGGAGCACAATTAGTACCCATTGGAATACCGACAATTTGTCTATATAATTTTGAGCCAAATCTTATAAATATATTGTCTAAAAGATAATGGAGCGCATCACACAATCTCTGACATGACCACAATTTATATCGTTTAGGTTGTTCAGAAGTTAAAAAGGCATTTTTATCATTACAAGCCAAATAAAGTGAGCACTCTCTGTTAAATGTTTGTTCAATTAATTCTGTTAGTTTTTCTTTTATTAGATTATGAGGCAATGTAGTATAGAGAGTAGAGAAATAATATGTAGACAAACCAGATGCTAGAAAACCTCTAGACTTCAATTTATTAAGAATTTCACCTGAAATTTTAATAGACCAAAATAAATTTTTACCATTTCTTTCATAAACTGTTGTGCAATATTTAATGACATGGTTTTTAATTGCAGTGAGGCAAGAAGTCAAAAGAATAGACAACTCAGTAGTTGTACATGCACTAGAATTAGCAATAAAATGCGACCTATAGGGCCGTTTATGAAGTTTAGGTAACCAGTATAACGTAGGAAGCTTGCTATGGTCCTCATCAACAAACAACCCAAACTTAGCTGCCATATGGCATCGATGCCTATCAACGATAGACGTCTCATCAAGCCTGTTATGCTCATATGTTTTTGCAGTGCTAAGTTCTTGCTTTAGGGTGTTAATATTGTATCTTTTTCAAACGACCACAACATTGCTAGCAGCCTTATCTGCAGGGGCCAAAACAAACTTCCTATGGAATTCTTGGATCCCTTTCTTCATTAGGTTTATCTACATTACTTGAAATTTTGATGACGTGTACGTGTTATTTAAATTTAAATTAAGAAAAACATAGATGGATTGGCACAAATGTTTTTGCATTCTGACTTTGACGCGATGCACTTTGGCTACACAGCCACAACAAAGTAATTAGCATAAATGAAATGGGGGTGTCTTGAAAAGAACAATATTCAATGGAAATTGGTGCTGCATCCGCTGGTGGAAGAGAGACAAAGTCATTGGGCCTTTTTTGATAAAGCATAATATATAGATCATGGGTCAAGGTGTTGACCAAATAGAACTTGGTTTCAGTTAAGATCAATGTCTCTGAACCAACACTGGATTTTGATGAGATGCCTTATGGTTATAGACACAATATTTAACGAGATCTTGAAGATGGACATAAAATGACAATGTCAATGGAGCTTGAAATTTAAGTCGAAGTTATCAGATTGAGATGCTTGCTGACTCAAGATGTTGAGGGGATGCCTTATGCCTTATGTTTGATAGCGTTAAGCATTATGTTTGATGAGAGCACAAGGGTTGACATAAAAATATAAAATACTAGCCATTGGAGCTTGTAAAATATAAGTCATGGTCTTTGGTTTAATGTGCTAGCCAGTTCAGCATGTCAAGCAGATAATTTACTGCAGATTTGATGGTGGTATACATTAAAATAAAAATCACATTTGATGCTCTTTTATTAAAATTAACTTTTACTTTTTGCCTTAGGACCTGTTCTTTACAAGTTAGAGACAAATGAAAAGTGCCAGGTTTCCTCAGTCGTTAGAGCTAGGTTTCGTTAGTCGTTCAGCGTACCTGCGTTAATTTTGTATTCTTGTAAAATAAAAGTAAATTGTGTAATTTGGGATCAGTAGTTTTCACGCCAAATATGAGTAGCTGCATTGTATAATCTTTGACATATGAACCTCATCATGAGAACGCCTGGCTTTGCGGATTTCTAACAGGTCCAACACAAACTTGGCTGTGTAGCTATAGACAAAAAAATGTTTATATTGAAAATGAACTGATCAAAGAGATGTCCAACACAAGCTGAATTACATTTTTACACATACAGAAGACAAGTGCGCAGATCACCTGTGCACCCAGCGGGAAACTGATAAAGCATTGAAACAGTGACAATTAGCCTTATCGCTAGACATCTCGTTTTCGAATTTTCCAACGTTCTATTTTGGGCTCGAATTGACCTTGCTATAATTAAGAAATAGATCAGCTCTAGCAGTGAATTGCTGAGTAAAAAATCACTGTTTTGAGGTCAGTTGTAAGAAGATCAAATCATGAGCGCACAGCACGAGTGACTTATCTTCGTACAACTGACCGACAAACAGTGAATTATTACTCAACAATTCAAGCAATAGAGCTGATCTTTTTCGATTTTAACACAAAATAAACGACGAAAATACATTTGAAGTCTTCAGCTTCTTCCAACTTTCCGCCATTGCACTGAGGAAATCCCGTCAATAGTTGGATGTTGCTGCATATATTTACATGTATAAGTTACGTCTTTCAAGCGTAAAAGCGACGTTAAACCGTCTTACGCCATGACGTCATTTTGCAGTAACAAATGACGTCAGCTAGCGCGCGTCTTCCTCGCGATTTCAAAGCTGTGAATTATTGTTTGATATATCATGTTTTTTTAGCATTGGCTCTATAGGCGAGGTGTGTTAGAATCTTGAAATAAGATATTAAACTTTAAAAAATGTGTGGACCAGTATGTAAGGACACATCTAATCAGTGCCTTTTTGTTCGCACATTTCAAAATGCAGGTTTTCATATGACGTGGCTCATATATGGATTTGCATACATATGTATGTTTTTTGTATGATGTTGTACATCACTTTAAACAACACAATTCATAGGGGTAGAACCAAGATGGAAATAAAAAAAAAGGTAAGAAAGACAAGAGCAAGTATTTTAATGTATCCTGCGTAACGTTTTTTTTTAACATTTGAAATCGATGAAGCTGGTAAATATCTCAGTCCAAAAAGTCTACTTTAGGTTTTCGTTCAACCATGCTATCTGTGAAAGTATTCAAATATATATGACAATTCTGTACACGACAGTTCGACTCATTTTAATAGTCACAATTTATTTATTCTGTAGGTCGAATAAAGTGCAATCGAAAATTAGATGGCATTAAATGCAAAACGTATGTATCTATCAATTTTTTTCCATCGCCTTCCCATATCCGATACGTTATCAATTGTCTGTCTGTCTGTCTGTCTGTCTGTCTGTTTGTCTGCTGCCAAAATTTGAAGAGGTACTAGGATGCCTTTTATCATAGAACTAGCATGCGAAAACCCAAAGCCAAATTACAATATACAAAAGTTTAAAAACAAAAGACAAAAGTAAAAAGCTGAAAGTTAAAACGCAAAAGGCAAAAGACAATAAAGGAAAGGAACCTTTCTGAAGACAAAATTTAAAACACAAAAGGCAAAACACAAAAGATGAAGTAAAAGGGTCAAATATAAAAGTCATTTGATTAGAAAAGGATATAAGTACACATATAGCCTTGTAATATAACGATTGTCTGTTCACGCCACCACATAAGACATAAAGACAGACAGTCAGACAGACAGACAGACAGACAGACAGACAGACAGACAGACAGACAGGCAGGCAGGCAGACAGACAGACAGGCAGGCAGGCAGACAAACAAACATGTTGATAACCCCAATAAACTTATAGGGAAGTGGGTGGGTATAGGGTAGGCAATGGAAAACAGCTTTATGTACAATAGCAGAATCTAGGGTGAAGAGCCCCTCCCTGATGATCTCGACCACTGTCCGTTCTAAGGCATTGATTATGTTGTTGTTAATTCATTATTCCTTGTTGCTCTCACTGTGTGTTGGGTTATTGTATTGTCTTCTAATTCTGTGGTGAAGTTCGTAGTGATTTTATACATGTAGTTTTGCAGTCATTAGCCAGAAAACTGACTGATTAACTTTGAATGCTTGCTTGCTGTCGTGTGACTGTCTGTGTACTGTGTCTCGTCATCATAGTGATAATGGAATTTCCTTGTAATACTTACTTGTTTTCTTATACAGACAGACAAACAGACAGACTGACAGGCGGTAGGACAGACAGACAGACAGACCGACAGGTGAATAATCTCAATCATTTTTTGTAGGCGGGGGGGGGGGGTTATGGATATGGGGTAGACGGTAGAAAAATGCATTTAGGCAAACAGATAGGTAGATAAACCCAAGAAATTTATATGGCAGTGGGTGTGACGTTTGAAAACAGCATTTAAACTGACTGACTGACTGACTGACTGACTGACAGACTGACAGACAGATAACCTTACGATAGATAGATAGATAGATAGATAGTTAGATAGATAGATAGATAGATAGATAGATAGATAGATAGATAGATAGATACGTTTTGCCTTTAATGCCATCTTATTTTCTATTGCACTGTATCAGATCTATACCTACAGAATAAAATCTCAGAATTAATTTCTGTAACAATTTAAATGGGTCGATATAAATGGATCGAACTATTATAGTCAGTCGAACTGTATTATATTGAATAGTACTGGGTCTATGTGACTACTTTCACAGTGAGAACCCAGAATGTAGCATAATCAAACGGAAAGCCTCTGGTCGACTTTTTGACTGTGATAGTTACCGGCTGCTTCTATTTCAAATATATAAAAAACTAACATTACGACGGATGAATTAAAATACTTATACTCTCGTCTTTCTTTCCCCATTTGTTCTCCATCTTGGCTCTACCTCGTGTATTGCGCTGTTTAAAATGTGCAACATTGTACACAAAACAGAAAACTCAACATACAAAAACGCCGAAATCAAAAGGACATAACACAAAACACAATGTCACATATAGGCTTCCGTAGATAATCAACAAGTATTAGTTTTTTTTTTCAAAAAAGCTGGCGGTTGTTTATCCCTGTCATTGTATATGTATTCTTGCACACTAGATGCTTCCATTTTGAACTTTATGTTTCTTCTAAACTCTGAGCTTTGATTTATTTACCATTTACACATGCTTCCAGCGAGTACAGGTCTACCTTTTTTATGTGGCTGAATCTTCAGCACCCGACCATTTATTGTCTATAGTGGACAAGATTTGTTATGAAAATTTATCTAGCAAGGAAAGCTGGTAAGCCCACTTTTTACGATTTTTTTCCCTAAAACTGTGGCTAGAGACCAAGGTCACAGTGACCCCGAAACTATATACGACACCATGTTACCCCAAGGTGTGTCCACAAACCAAATTTTAGATTCCTATGTCAATTGGGCCGCGTCGAAACAAAACCTGTCTTCGGGGTTTCGACAAAGTGATATTCAAACCAGCCTGCTAAGCTGCAGAGACCAGCTAGAAAATTGAAATTTCGCTTTAGCAAGTCTAGATATGATACTTTTCATTAAGCGAATAGCAAAGACGCTGATCAGACTGCGCATATGCGCAGGCTGGTTTGCGCCTTTGTTGTTCGTAAAACCCCGAAGACAGGTTTTATCGCGTCGAGACCCATATAATATAGGATTTATGCTTCTACATCTGAGGGCAGAGCATACGAAGGACTCTGCAATTATTTTGTGTCATCAAACGGACATCAATGGAACCGTCTAGTGAGTGATTTACATAAAAAAGCTTTTGCTGACTGCATTATAAATAATAACTGAAAATTTCGATGATTTTGAAGAAAAACGTCGAAAGTTATCAAGTACCAAAGGGGTAGGCTCTGAGCATTTCTTATTAGTGATGAAGAGTATAAGCCTACTATCTGAGAGATTCTTATAAATATCCATGATTTATGATTTTATGGAGAATGTATGGTAATTTGGGAGCGATGTGGCTCAGTGGAAAAGTGCTTGACTCGAGACCGAGGGTCGCGAACTAGAGCCTCACCGGCGTCACTGCGCTGTGTCCTTGAGAAAAAACATTAGTCCTAGCTTAGTGCTGGTTAAACCCAGGAAAACCAGTCCCTTTATAACTGAAAGACTGTTGATGGGACGTTAAGAATCGAATCAAACAGACAAGAATAATAATTACACCATCAAGCTACAAAAAAGTGTCATTAGTCTGGTGATGTTTACGCAATGTGGTTTTCTTTCAGGCACCGAGTATGGATGTTGATAGCAATAATGAGGGGCTTGTTGTAGAGCATGCGAGTTTTAGCTGCTCTGCCCCAGGATGTAAATACATTTCTCATTGGAAAGCTAATGTTCGTCGGCATGAAAAACAGCATATCAATATTGATGCGCCGAGTCCAGCTGACTTAAGCGCTAGAGAGTTCATCGCGAGCATTGTGGTAGCAGCTTTAAGCGCCTCTCAAGCTTAAACAATTACAGAAAGACGAAACGCACGGAAACATTTAGATTAACATGTGAAAGATATAACAGGGGGTTTATACAGTTATGGGCCAATCGTGGCCATTTAGCAACCCATGATATCACAAATCGATTTTCGATATCACAAAATGAGCTTGATTTTTCGAATCACAAATTCGATTTTTTATATCACAAAATCGAATATGAAATAATACAAAATCAAGCGCATTTTGTGATATCAAAATCGATTTAGTGATATAAAAATATATCAAAAACTTTTGCACAAGGTCGCCTATAGCCTTCGCCACTCGACAATGTTACAACGTTACCAAAACCTCTTGCTCGCAATATGCGTGCCATTTATGCGAGAAGTGAAGGCTCTGTCGAGTCTGCATATTTGCACAGGCACGCCTGAGCCTTTGGCACTCGACAATACGATAAGTACCACAACCCCATGTGCTGGCGCAAACAGCGATTTGAGTGACACATATGCGGTCAGCGAGTACGCTGGCGAGTCACATTTGCACAGTCTGAGCCTTTGCAACAGTATCTAAATCTCATGTGCTGGCTCACATGATTTGTGTGCCATTTCAGTTGGCGACTAGCTTTTCCAGCGGATAAGAATTCTTAAGAACTAAAATGCCGAAACGATCTTAAGATATCAAAAAATCTATTTTGTGATATCAAAATATAGTGATGGATTTGTGATAAAACCCAAATATCACTGCGTGTAAGTAAATTTATAAAAAAAAAACTTTTCCTACTAAAATTATAGCGTTTTTTTTTCACACCCAGCTTGAAAAAAGTACCCTTTCTCATCGTTTTTTGTACACGAATCGTTACACAAATGACCAGCGAGTCCCACATTAGGTGCGGTATTGCGGTCAGTCAAAAAATTACTTTAGCAGTACTTGATAGGGTACAGAATCGATATTGCGGTCAGTCAAGAGGCAACGGATGCATAACAGTATTGGAGTTAAAAACACCTTTTTTGGAAGATTTGGCCCAAAAGTTTGTTGTTATATAAGGGGGGGGGAATTGATTTTTCTTCACATATTTCTAAAAATAACCCTTTGGTTTTGCCTTATTATGCAAATAAACAACAAACGTTTGATGCAGGCTGGGATTATTTTACCAAGTTGCCGATGATAACCTGCTACGATTTGATGTTTTATGAAACATCTACAAGTTTTCTCACATCTCTACTTTGGTACAAACATTTTTCATAGCACGTTCTTGATGAACATTTGTCGTTTTGGAAATTTCATTACCGCATGTATGCAGAAAACACAAAACAAAGCGGTCACTCACCTTCAACACGCCAAAATATATTGATTTTTCATCAAAATCCTTTGCAACATCCGATAAGCGCACTGTCCGCAAGTCACGTGATTATCTACTGTGTAAAGGAAAGGAATCAAACACGATAAATGCATTTCCTCCTCCGTCGTAACATGTTTACACAATGTGACGTCATCAAACATTTGGCGCGACGTTATTTGCTACCGTAACGGCATCACAACGTCACGTCACACAGTATCAATTTTGGTGAGTTAATCGCTAAACTGAAATGATTTTCGTTGTGTTATGTAGGTATATAATAAAACATTATTACTTGAGTAACTTGGTCGGATGGGTCGGATCACGTCTCGTGGCTGCGCCAGGAATTACTGGATCACACTCGACTTCGTCTCGTGTGATCCGATGTTCCTGGCGCAGCCACTTGACGTGATCCGACCCATCAGATCAAGTTACTTAAGTAATAATGTGTATGTATCGTTTCTTGATCTTTGCCGTCTTTCTTACTTTGAAGTAAAAACTTCTTTGAACAAACCCTTAAGCCAAAGCGGCTTTTTTTCGGTTTGTCTGTTCCAAGCAAGCTTGCCGTGGTTCTTTTCTCCGGGCACTACGGCTTCTTGCCACAAGTTAAAAAAAGGATCCGACTGTTGATGATGATGATGATGATGGGGAGATGACCAGTATACCACTTAAACGGACCATCATCGGCCCGCCAGCGTTTCGCCATTAAAATGGCGTTTAGCTGACGTGCCGATGATGGCCCAACAGTAAATGCTGGCTTGGTAGCTGTGTTAAATTTATGGGATCTGGACCAGTATTGATAGGAAACCCTATATTTTTGTGTTTTTCAGGGGTGTCCATGCCCCCTGTCCCCCTCTGGAATCGCACAAGATTCTATGTACAAAGTGAGCTAGGTTAGGTCGCGGCACTCATTGAAACATGAAGCGCTCGTCTAGCTTTGCGTCTTTTGTAACTGAACCTGACCGAATCAGGCCCAAAAAATGGTCAATTAGCTTATATTTGTGTATTTTATGTTTGTAGTATTTGCATGATCATATAAATGCAGACTGAGCCATCAGTTTGGGCATGTTAGGCCACGACGCTCATTGAAACGTGGAGTGTGTGTCCGTAAAGTGCTAAAGTACATTGTCATAACTAATGTGATTTCTCACATGGACCAACATAACCTATCCTACGATCTACAGCATGGGTTTGTCTGCAGTTTGTGATTGTGGTATTTCCTGATCATACTCACTTACTATTTTAGATCCAACCGCTCATGTGAGACCCAGCTTGTGACTCTCACAGAAGACCTCATTAGGAATTCTTTAGCAGGCAGCCAAACAGACCTTGTCCTGCCGGACTTTTCGAAAGCATTTGACAAGGTCAGTCATCAGAAACTCCTGCTAAACTTGCACCGCTATGGAATCAGAGGTCCAAGCTTAAAATGGATATACAAGCGTTCCTCTCCGGTCGGACACAAACTGTTGTTGTTGATAATGAAAAGTCGGGTACAGTGCGTGTGGCATCTGGGGTCCCTCAAGGTTCTGTCTTGGGCCCAATACTGTTCTTAATCTACATAAATGACCTACCAGATAAAACAAGATCAAAGATAAGGTTTTCCGCTGATGACACAGTCATCCACCTGGCAGTTTCCAGCCTACAAGATGCCCAAAATACTACAGAAGGATCTCGATCACCTCAATTGCAATGGAACATGGAGTTCAACCTAAGCAATTGCAAGTGTGTGGTTATACAGATAACACTGGCTAGAACTCCTGTCCCTAGTAGTGACCTGCTGCATGGACAGATCCTTGAATCAGCTCCAAGTACTTGGGTGTTGAAATCAGTGACAGCCTGTCATTTACCAATCAAATTTAAAAAAAAAACATCAGCAAGCCGATCCCTTGGATTCACCAAGCAGAACATTAGGAGAAAATCCCCAGCTATCCGTAAACTGGCATACAAGACACTGGTGCACCCATTAGCGGAATATTCTTCACATGTTTGGAGCATATTCATAAAATTGAAATGATCCAATGTAGGCTAGACGGACAATCGACAACTACTCCAGACAAGCAAGTGTAACAGAAATGGTTAATTACCTTGGCTGGCATTCTCTAGAACAGAGAAGAAATGACTCCAGACTTTGCAAGTTCTTTAAAATCATTAATGGTTTAGTAGCTTTGGACTTGCCGTCGTATGTTCAGCATCCAACCAGGACTTCCCATAATAATTCTTATATTTTACACTATATTGTCAAAATGCACTACTTTGTTTTCATATTCCAGTAGTTAGATTGTAGGTTTATAAAATGCATTTTATACTCTGTCAGTCACCATAAATACGCTAAATTAGTGCTTAACATATAAAGGTACATGTAGTTTAGAAAAAGACCAGGGCCCTGAATTACAATGCCTCCTTAGAGTTAAGGACGACTTAAGTTAAGTATTTATTTTTCAGGATGCGAAAAATAACGTTTCAAACTGATTAAAATCAAAATAGTTTTAATTTTTCTGAAGATCACAATACTATCTTTGACCAAAATATCACGTCGATCCAGGCATTTTATTTAGCATTTAATATAGCATGTTGAAATATCAATACTTAACTTAAGTCTTGCTTAACTTTAAGGAGGCATTGTAATTCCAGGCCCTGAACTCAACTTTATCTGAAACCATATCTCAAAGTTACGCTGTCAATGACTCAAGAAGCAATTTTGCTATGCTTAGTTTAGAACTATGGTACTCTGAGCTTCAATTCTAAATCTTGACAAATTTTGACCACCATTTTAAATGGTGGTCAAAACTTGTCATGATTTAGAACTGAAGCATACATTTTATGAAACATTCGGAATGTTTCTCCATGATACCTTTCCTCCTTAGTGCCTCAATCTGTTGATCATGCATCCAGCTACAACTTACGTAATTCTCACAATCTCCGGCCTATTGCTACAAGAACAAATCTTTACTATAACTCCTTTCTGCCATCTGTAATTAGGGACTGGAATGAGCTACCTGTCGTAGTCAGACAACTAGATAGTGTTTGCTCCTTTAAAAAACTACCTCAACAGAGATTTTACTCCAGTTCATAAATACTAATTTACAGGCAATCGGAAATCACAAATCTTACACACTCGTTTACGAACAAACTGTGGCTCATTTAAGAATGATCTGTTTCTTAAAAACATATCTGAATCTCCATTATGCAGTTGTGGTAGCGTTGAAAAACACTCAAAATTTCTTCTTAACATCAGTTCTCTGAGAGCACCAGAAAATTCCCATAGACCCATTCCACGCACCGTCTCAGAATCGGACGAAACTTTCACACAATGATTATGACCACCCAATAACAGCATAAATTTAGTTAAAATTTTGTTTGCATGCACCGTTGCCATGGCAACCAGCAGAATAAAAATTGGCTTCTTTTAAAAGATGCCCTCGATACATTGAACACAGAACATTGCTCCTTAACGAGGTCTCCAAGCACCAGCCAGTTTCTCTCAATTTGCTACTATATGGAAGTAGTTCACTTCCATATGAAACCAATGTTGCCAACTTTCAAATGGTACATAAGTACATATCAGACACTAAGCGTTTTACTTAATATTCATCTCAATTGCTCTTAGCCTCAGGACACAATAAGAGTGAAGATGTAGTATGTGACGGTATCCACTATTGCAATTTGCCTATCGCATATAGGCCTGGCCTGGTATAGGTGTTCCCCTCCTTCCTCTCCACTCAACATTTGCACATCCTATTTTTCATTTATTATCAAAGCTTATGTATTGTCAATGCTAACAAATATGCTTAAATCTGAGTCCTGCTTAATACATTGGATAGTTCAAGTGTCTTGTTTAAGACTTGAATCATTTAATCATAAATTCCACCCGTTGGCTTGCACCACTGCATGCTGAGAGGGACATACTCAATAAGCACCTATACTTGTTAGCATTGATTGACTTCTATGTTATAATGTACAGTATTCGATATGATCTGCCTCCCACTTACATCTTACTTCGCATCGGAGAAGAACTATATAAGCTACATCCTTTCGTTCTTATCCTCATCTTATTGTTTCAATTTGTATTTACCATGTACAAAGTAATTTGAATAAAATATGTTTAAACCAAACATTCGGAATCTTTTTAAATATGAGATTATGATATTTTGTGTGTTTTGATTCTTTACGACTCTGTCAACAATTTTCAGTCATGTCGAGATTGGTCTTCCTGGGTTGAGCCAGTACTAAGCTGCAGTTAAAAGGCTTTCAAGTGCCCTTTCACAAAAAAGTAGAGAAAGAGAAGGGATAAAAGTTTTGAAACTTCATAAGCGAAAAATTAATGATTTTGGATGTAAAACAGTAGGGATAGAAGGGCTTTTTCAAACACATAATTCATAAAAAAAGAGTCAGTAATTAGGATGTCAAGTGCCCTTCATCAAGAAAGAATGGCATGTAAATGATTATACTATGTTAAAATATGCTAAAGTTCGTTAAACCCGTCCATAGGAGGGGATCCTGCGGTATCATGTGGTATCCTGTTCTATGTGGTACATAATCAGACTGACCCTGTGGTTGAGTCATTTCCTAGTCATGCTCACTTTTTGGTGCTTTATTGCACATCGGATAACGATATCAGAGATTTTACCCAGGGATTGAAAATCTTATCTTACCCATGCTCCAAGGGAGGGGGGGGGGGGTACTCTGATATTTTCATTCATATGTAGGCTCGTTTTTTTTTTTTTTTTTTTTTTTTTGTTTTTTTTTTTTGGGGGGGGGGGTCAGAAAAATGAAAAAAATTGGGGGATATTTTTGGGGGTTGCTAATATTTCAAATATTTTTTTGGATGCTTGAAATTACTGATATTTTTTAGGGTGAACGGTAGATGCTGGGCACGGGCCTACTTATGAAGAAAAAATGAGAGTCCCCCCCCCCCCGCGGCCCATGCTATCTTACCCACGTGAGGGCTACATACATGTACATTGATTGTATTGGATCTTTTGCACATGGTCGTCAAGTGACGTCATTGTTATTATGTTAGCGTCACGTCATGAGGTAAAATTGCATCTCTAGCGTAGTCAGGGACTTCTGGAAGCATATTTTAAAATCAAATAATAACAATATTAACAGTGGTGAGGATAGGTTAGAAAAACCCTAGCGTGGGATCACCGTTTGTCATTCCTCGGCAAGCCTCGTGATGCAACACGTTGATCTTCAGGATGGATTATAAGAATCCATCATGAGTGTGAGGTTGGGAAAGACAAATCTGTTTCGAGGATCACCAATTGGAATCACGAGGCTTGCCAAGTGATGGCGAATGGTGATGCCGAGGTACAGCAGTTTTCTATCCCATTCTCACACAATTTATGGATTCTTTTTTCTTTTGCTCACC
Source organism: Loripinus fragilis (assembly GCA_964019695.1). Classification (NCBI taxonomy): domain Eukaryota; kingdom Metazoa; phylum Mollusca; class Bivalvia; order Lucinida; family Lucinidae; genus Loripinus; species Loripinus fragilis. The sequence continues at coordinate 4,764,708 of OZ026524.1, read as the reverse complement.
ATCAAAGTAAATAAGGGTGCAAAGATCAGGAATCGATACAATCAAGTACTACACCTGACCCAGAATACCAATGGGAAAGCGACAAACTCACAGTTAGACAGTAAAACAAAAGGGGATCCAAGAAGTTCACGAATAAGGTGAGATGGGACATAAGATGATGACGTCACTTTAACATAACAATGACGTGACTTGACTGTCATGTGCGTGAGTTCCGCTACTTACCCAACACAACCTATGTAGAGAACCTTTAGGTGACAGCCTGCGTAAGATGTGCAAGTATTTTCTACCCTACCCTCACACTCAAAATGGATTCTTATAATATAAAAGGATGGGTAAGGTGTAGAAAATATTGGGGATAAAGCAGTTACAATGCGACGTGACGTGCTCCTTACTAACCCACAACAGCCATTAGGTGTAATAAAATATGCAAATTATCTAGGATAACAGATATAACAGCTGCAACAAATGTAGACCACAGCTAAAAAAATCCTGTGCCATGATCGGGAACTGAATCTTGACTACAATGCTCTTACCGATAGCCAAAATGATGATTTTCAGAAGCAGATGTCAGAGATTAGAGTTATGCAAAAACAAAACAATAAATTTATTGCTTGAGGTGAGAGTGCTGGCCTATAAAAATGGCTGTATAGTGTGGAGTGCAAGACAGGGTATATCCATTAAGCACATTTGCGTTATTCAACAAATAGGCTACGTCACTACTATATCAGATAAAAATGTACGGTAGGGCGGGGCAATTTACGGGGTGTGGGTAATTTCAATATGTAGATGCGGACTTAAGGTAGTGTAGACTAGGATGTGGCAAGTATATTACAGTAGGGTAGGGGTGGATGGGGTTGGTTTGACTGGGGTTGCAAATTAAAACGTAAATCAACAGAGCCGATAGATGCTGTAAATATTTCGCAGCTAGCGAGATTCGAACCACGACATCGACAACACAGCCCAGATTTACACCAGCAGGTATTTGAGGTTAATGTATCTGTCGCATGTAAAATATGAGTTTCAGTAGTGATTCGGAACTTTTTCTCAAGTGTTACTCTTACTTCATCCTGGTCTTTTGGTGGCACTCTGACGAGCATGCGCATTTGCCCAGGCTTATCTGAACCTTCATTGCACGACAACCAGACAGTACCGTAATCTCATGTTCTGGTTCGTAAAGAATTGCAATGAATTGAAGTATCCATAGGGCACCGCTGAACACACGACACATTCATACACGACCGTTGAGGAAATAGCTAGTATCCCACAATGCTAATTTTACCCAACATATATTTTTTATAGACAACAAAAATATATTTTAGAACATGAATATTTTTTTACACAACACATATTTTTTTTACACAACACATATTTTTTACACAACACATATTTTTTTTACACAACAAATATTTCTTATACACAATATATATATATATATATATTTGTCCATAAATATATTTTAAGTCCAAAAAAAAATATTTTTTTAGTTCACAAATATATTTTTAAGTCCACAAATATATTTTTATGCCCACAAATATATTTTTATGTCCACAAATATATATTTTTAGTACACAAATATATGTTTTAGTCCACAAATAAAGTTTTATGTCCACAAATATATTTTTATGTCCACAAATATATGTTAAAGTCCACAAATATATTTTTATGTCCACAAATATATTTTTATGTCCACAAATATATGTTTTAGTCCACAAATATATTTCTATGTCCACAAATATTGTTTTTTTGTTCACAAATATATGTTTAAGCCCATAAATATTTCGATATACAACACATATATTTCCACATACAATATTGCAACGCTTGACATGCCATACGTGTGCGCTATTTCATTGTGATGGAAATCTCTGATATTTGTACCAGCTCGTTTAGGATCTTCTTGATAAATGGCAAATACAATTAAAGTTTTTCATGTTGTCACATCAACACTCGTAGTATTTGAGCGTACAACACCGAATCAAAGAGCAATCAAGAAAAAATGGATGAAATAAGACACACCTTGTGCAACCAATACGATTATAATGTGATCGGAGTGACCGAAACATGGCTTACGGCGGCAACACCGAGTGATGATGCTGACCTACACAATGAAAACTATACGTTCTACCGCAAGGACAGCGAGTACGTAAATGGCCGCGGTGGGGGTGTAGGGATTTTCGTATCCAATAACTTGCTTTGTGTTCCTCGTATGGACCTCTCTCCAAGAGAAACTGAACTCTTATGGGTTGAAGTTCGAGCTCACCAAAAACGTATAATTGTCGGAGTCTGCTATAGACCTCCAGGTCAAAATAGAGATGAGCAAAATGCATTTTTAATGTCACTAGAGAACGATCCAGCAATACTAGACTTAATAATAACAGACTGTCCCCATCTTGTTCTTAGATCAGGAGTATGCCCCCCTCTTGCAAACTTGGACCATTGCACCATTCACTGCGAATTTAACGTTAAAACATACCGGACGAAGTCATATAAGCGTACAGTTTGGGGCATTAAGTCTACCAATATCAACACCCTAAATGAGGCTCTAGACACTGTTCCCTGGGGTGTTCCACATGCACTTTATGATAATCTAGATGACGTTATTAACTTCAACAACTAGATTATTACATCAACTTGCAAAGAACATATAATTAGTAAAAATGTTACTTTACATACAAAAGACAAACCGTGGATGTGTAACAAGGTTCGGTAATTTATACGTAAAAGGGACCGCTGTTTTAAACGCTTTAAAAGAACTTTATCAGCTCAGGACCAATTGAATTTTTATGTTGCACATAGAGAAGCAAACAGAGCCAAACGGAATGCCAAAAAGCGTTTCCATGCAAAGGTTGTTGACTCTCTTAGTGACCCTAATTTAGATGTTAGAAATTTTTGGAAAATCTCAAACCGCATTCTTGACGACAAATCTGATTGCAAAATCCCACCACTGTTGGGAAATAATAATCTTGTGCCCGATGATACACAAAAAGCTGATATATTTAATAATCACTTTGCTTCTATAGCCTCGCTTAACCACGATATGCCCTTATCGCGTCTGCCTGATTTCCAGTTTGAAACAAATGCACGAATTGACAATATTTAAACTACAGAACTCGAAGTAAAACGTTTTAGTAGAGGAGCCAGGGTTCAAAAATGTCAAAAATAAGCATTTAGGTATAAACCCCTTTTTAGCAGAATTTTCGCTTGTTTTATCCTTTAGTACATAGTATAGGCAGTATGAAACCAGATATTGCACTCAATTTAAGTCTTGCAAACATTCCTGTAACAGTGTGTTTTATACGTAACCCCTCATTTTCTTAAAAACAAAAATATGTAATTAAGTCTATTTAGGTAGAAGATGAAATGTTTAAATTAACAAAACATTTATGCAATCTGTAAGAACAAGCTATTTTCTACACATATTGATGTTTTTAAAAGTAGTGTGGGTCCATTATAATGTCATTTACGTTACATTTTCAACTATTCCCTTAAAATTATTGATATTTTGTTAAAAAGTTTCATTTGACAAAATTTTCACTATGTATTTAACTTCAGCATAACATGTATTTACAAGAACGTTAACTGACCATTTCAAAACTGCAAACAGATACGTTCTAACATAAGTACTTTGCCATTTATAAGCTATTTAATTAGATGACCATAGACAAAACGTTATATAAGTTTAGAACCTCTTAAGTTTGAAGATTAGCATGCATTTTTTTTTCTGTTAGCTTTTAAACACCTTATGATAATTGTTCTGATTTCACCGACTTAGAGTAATACTTAACAACATTTCTGAGGTAAAATATCATTTTGTTGTTCGATTTTTAATATGTAACATATAAATCAAAGTTGAAGAAAAAACAAACATTGCTTAAAAGCTTAAATTATACATCACTGGAATGTTTATTTCATTAAAAAAAGGGGGGACTGTGTTTGAGAGGCATTAAAAAAGAGCATTTGTTCCAAAAGAAGAATTTATCAGTACTAATTAGGAGACTATGCATATTGTTGTAAATTTTTCTTTTAAGAAATGATATACGTCTAGATTTAAAAACAAAACACATTGTTTGCTAATTTTTCTATGTTATGTTGTGCAATTTATAAACGTATAAAGTGGTAAGTCTGATGCAACATCTCAACTAGGATACATTTGCTTAAGCTTTTTCAGTCAAATTTGCTAAAGTAACATATATAACTAAAAATAAACGAAATATATATCATGATTATACAGTGATTCATTTACAATTTTGGGTTTATGGGTCCTGGGACTCGCTGTTTCCAATATCAATGAGTCCCAACTGCAAACTTATGAGTCCAAAACACTATTTTTAACGACAAGTCTGCAATACCATTGCATCCCAGGACTCGCTGGGACTCGCTGAAATAAAAAAATGCGCAAAAGATGCAGGATGCGCAGGTAACAAAATCACTGATTATATATTTGTCTCAACTGTTTTCCATATACAACTGAGCCTGAAAACCTAAAACAAATTTAGATATTTACATTTTTTTCTTTTAATTGACCAAAATAATCTAATAAACTATTCAGAAGCATTCAAAGCTTTGTGTCGAACCTGTTCACACTCATCTCAATATATAAAATAGTAAATAACATATCTGTTCTATCAAATCAGATTCATTTATGATAAAATATCTAAGAATTTCTGAAATGATGTGTGGATGTTGGAAACTTTGTTTGTTGTTGTTCCTATTGGTTGTGGGAGTTTTGTATCGGGCCTTTGTTTTCTAATTTGTTTCTAGTTCAGCAATCATCTTGACAAGGAAGAGAGCTGCTTGCTTCACTTTAATTATATTGTAGATTTCTGTGTTTCGTGTCCCTTCCTTAAGAGGCAGTGGGTCAGTCTGGAGTCTGTGATTGTGACATTTCCTAGTCATGTTCACTTATAGAAAGAAGACGTTTGCTGGCAATCTAGATAGCATCACTCCTTTATGAATATATAAAATAAAATGTTGTTTACGTTACATTAGATTTAAGGAAATATAAGTGATTGTTATCATTTATTCATGAAGAGAGTGGCTCTGTTATGCAAATTGTTTAAGCCACATCTATTTATGCATATATCAAAACTCAGAAGTTGACTTTTGAATTTATTCAAGCTATGAACTTTAATTTCAGCTCATTTTTAACATGGCTTTCCTTGTTTGATTAATGAAACTGATAGTCCTTTTAACTTAACGCTACCAATCATTTGTGCAATGCAAACTTTAAAACTGAATTGGTTATTCAAAATGAATTATTGCCGTTGAAATTGGGGAAATCATCCATAAGGATGGGTTTAACATGGCAAGGCAGTGATCATATCCAAGAAATCTAGATTTCTTGAGTTGTAATTTACGATACCAAATTTACTTTATAAAATTTCAACAGAGAGAAAATATTTAAGCCAAATTTACCTAGGATGCATTAAAATGACCGTTTAAGAGATTATTTACGTTTAATCAGGATGTTGATAGGAATAGCAATATCTTAGAGTAAAATAGCAGTCATAAGATCAAATTTAGTTTCAGCAATTAGTGCTAATATAGCTGATGTTAAGTTCTATCATAATACCATAGCAGTCATTGGAACCCATTTTAAACAAACTGTTGCAGGAATCCTGTCAGTTGATTCATTTTATGTGCGTTAAATAATCAATGAGTTGTAAACACATTAGGGTATAGAGACAGAAGGGCATACATTAAATTATCTACTGTGCTAATAAAATAATAATTATATGGACAATAGACCGGGCCACGTAGCGCAGTCGGTTACATGTCTGGCAACAGATGCGAGTCTGCCTGCAGATCCAGGGGTCGCGAGTTCGATCCTGGCCCGGTACCATACTTTCGTGGAGATTGATCAGGAAATAATTTCTACGGTCATTCTCCTCCCTTCGGCTGAATCATTCAAGAAGGATTGTTGTCAGTTACAAGCGAAAGTATGTGCACGAGGTACTGGTTAACTGATTGTTCAAGTTTGCACATGGAAAAAGTGTGGTTATGTGATCTGTCATTCCCGCCATGACAATAGCTGTTGACTTGGGACGTAAAGCAACAAAACAAACAAAAACAAACAAATATGGACAATAGAGAAGGCACCATAGTTAGTACCATTACTTACATGAATAATAGATTTACATGTTATGCTAAGAAATTATGCATAAACTTAACAAATAGTATGTATGCATGTTTAATTTGTCTGTCGCTGTTTTTATCGATCGTCTGCATAAGAAATTGTATTTCTTTCGATTTGTAAAAGTATCATGATACATCTCAGAAAGTGATAACATTGTCTCTATTGCCAATTGCACTATATGTAAGTATGATAGAGCATAGCATTTGTTGAGTATACATTCTGAAAGTATTCTTTGAAAGTAGCATAAGTATGGATTTTGTTTCTATTGCATGAACTATCAATATACCATACATATAGCATCGTTTAACAAGTTGGTACATGTTTTATGGGTATTAATTAATAAGTTTTTAGGACTGAATGACGGTTATTATGATTACTTATTGTGAGTGTAAAAAATAAATAGTGTCCTGCAGAACTAAACAAACATTAAAGCAGATTCTATCACATATGCTGATAAGCTATATAGCTAAAAAGCAAACGTCTGCAAACTATCTGGAATATATGATCAATCAAGTCCTATTCTAGAAAGTTATTTGTTCAAGGTCCTGATTATCAAAGTCTAATCATTTATATTAACAATGTAGGGGAGCTTTTCCAACTTATAAACAGACATGTGTCTGTTTCTAAACTATTAAAATGGTAATTTAGAATAAATGCTGTCCTGTTTCATTGATTTAGAAACGTGTAGAACCAGGCAATACAATGATTAAAGTAACGATCCTTATATTTTTGTTATATACGTTACCAACATAAATATATACGTTACCAACATAAATAATACTCTTTTTCGCCAAAGCGGACAAGCTGCAGATACCAAAATATTATAACCCCAAGGATAGCTAAGGCAGGTGCTAAATCAGAGACAGATATCATCACGATTTCTACAAACTTCAGTTTTGTTTCATATGACACCGATGAAGGTATCTTAAATGTTTCACTTCTTGATTTGGACTTCTGCTTGGAATATCTTACATTTTTAGAGTTTTAAGGTATATTTTGTGCCTTACTGTTATAAATATAGCTGCTGTAACGAATAACTGTTAATAAATGCATACATTTGATGGCTTTTACAATGTGTGATGGATCTGACTATGTAACTGCTTGCTTTTTATTTATTCATTGAGCTGTTGACGGTGAAAAGAAATGTCTTGTATATGTCATTTAACGCCAATTAAGGTATAAAAAGAAGCAAATACATGGTAGTGGCACAGATTTCAAAGAATCATTTAAGCTTTTTGAAACAATAAGTTATGCATAATAAATAGTTATCAATTATCCTGTTTACATGATTCCTAAAACATATACTTAATGGCATTTATGTGCTTTATTTTCAAGTTTTCCCTTTAAACCAAATATAATTTTGTTGATATTGCATCTCATTCATATTAAATGTTTAAAGATACAATATTTCCAATCTAATTTTGAGCACTAAGATGGTAGTCAATTTCATTTTCACCTACTAGCTGTTTAAATATACACATAACATTGCACAAAAAATATTGTTTTAAAAGAAAGTAACGTATATAACAGAACTTAGAGGTGCCTAAACTAATATTATTATTCTTCTATTAAGCTGCATCTAATTAAAGTATCAATCATAACGAAAGAAAACGATGCAAATGATAATAACACTATACAAGGAGTTTCCTTATTATCTAATGGTAACGTATTAGACTTGGCTATTGCATGGTAAATGCACATATTCATCAAAAGCTAACAGACATTTTACAATATATAAAGTAGCTTAGAAAATCTTAATGTACAAAAATCTCCCTCCACAAGTCTTTTTGGCAGCCCATGGCCAAGTAAACAATAGTAATATATTTGAATGTAAGTAACGTATATAACAATTACGTAAGCGTAAGTCATTTAAATTTATTGTCAGTTTGGTGCTTTTAATTAAGTTACTGTAAAGCAATATGCAGATAGTAGGAATTGTGACTTATCTGGTCTAAATAACTTTAGCTTCAGTAATGTAGCGAATAGCCTACTACATGAAGCCTGCATGATGGTAGCTATGGTTACCCCATAATTAAACATCTTTTGCAAGACTCAAAATTTGTGCAACATCTGTTTTCACACTTCTGAAACACCATACTAACTGAGGATATAGTCTAAAATTCTGCTACTTTCCGGCCACTTTTTTCCAATTTTTGAATCTTTGGCTCCCCTACTATTTATTGACCCAGTTAAGCGTGCACAAAGCAACTGGATCGGATGGTATTGGAAACTGGGTATTTAAGCATTGCGCCAATACACTTTGTAAGCCATTGACCGTTTTGTTTAATAAATCCCTTGCTGATGGGGTATTTCCTAGAACATGGAATTTTGCAAATGTTTCTCCAGTTTATAAGAAGGGAAGTAAATCTGACAAGGTAAACTATCGACCAATATCGTTGTTTTCGAACATGTCCAAAGTTCTTGAGAAAATTGTCTGTTTGTATGATTATTTGACTGAAAACAAACTACTTACAGAAAAGAATTCTGGATTCAAGAAAAAGGATACCACAACTAACCAGTTGCTTAAAATAGTTCACCAAATTTATCAAGATATAAATTATGGGAAGGATACGTGCATGGTTTTCTTAGATGTGTCAAAAGCGTTTAACAACGTTTGGCACAAAAGGCTATTCTTTAGATTACGAAAAATGGGTATACGTGGTAATCTTCTAAACTGGCTTAAAGACTACATGTCTGGACGTCACCAAAAAGTTGTTCTTATTGGTGTGGAGTCCAATGTATGTTACCTAGAAGCTGGGGTCCCTCAGGGGTCTATCTTGGGACCTCTTTTGTTCTTGATATATATAAATGATATCGTTGAAGACATGGAAAGTAACATAAATATTTTCGCGGACGACACCTCTGTTCAACAATCTATAATTGATATTACCTCTTTTGAAAAAGTAAATAGAGACCTTCAAAGATTAACAGTTTTTGGAAAACAGTGGCTCATACTTTTTAATGCATTGAAAACGGAGTACATAATAATATCGAGACAGCGAAACCGCCCAAACCACTCTGACATTTTCTTGAATGGAGAACCAATATTGGAAGTTGATCAGCATACACATCTAGGGTTAACGATCAGCAATACATTGTCCTGGTCAGTGCAAAATAATGGAGTAATTGCAAAGGCTGATAAGAGATTAAATGTTATCCGTAGATGCCAGCAAGTATTACCAAGAAGCTGCAAAGAAATGTTATATAAAAGCACAAGCCGTCCAGTCCTTGACTATGGACGCATGTCTAAAATCGGAGTCTGAGGCTATTGAAAAATGTCAACGTAAAGCAGCTCTTATATGCACAGGCGCGTTCAGACTTACAAGTAACGGACGTCTTTTAAACGAATTAGGTTGGGAAAAAATGGAAAGCCGCAGAAAAGTCCATAGGTTAACATTGGTCTATAAAATAATAAAATCGTTGACACCACCATACTTGAGAAACATTTGTAACCTGATTCCGCATAATACGGATACCTACAACCTCCGGAGAAATAATTCACTTCTGGTACCTTTTATTAGAAAAGAAATATTCTCCAAATCATTTTTTCCAAAATCAATACGAGAATGAAACAACTTGTCCTTGGAATTGAAAGAATCTGACAGTATAAACATTTTTAAGGAAAAATTGAAACGGTTATATGGACCCAATAAAAGTAAAAAGCTCTATTCTCATGGCCATGGTTGGCATACCGTTAATCATTGTAGGATACGCCTTGAACTCAGTCATCTAAACCGTCATCTATTCCGATGTAACATTATACAATCAGCTTATTGCGAAAATGTAACTTGTGATGATATACCAGAAACGTCCTCCCATTTTCTTCTCTTGCCCTCGATACGAGCCTCAGCGACGTACAATGCTTAAAGAAATCTCAAAAATCATCTTTCCTGGTACTAGATATATAACTGTCATGACACTAAAGTCTGATCATCTCTATAACATCCTCTTACACGGATCAGAAGACTTGAGCTTGGAAGAAAATAAAAAAAGTCTTTGACTATGTCTTCAAATTTATCCATGAATCTGGGCGTTTCGATCACAATGAAACAGCTGCACACGACGAAAGCTTGTAAGATTGTACTAAACTATTCTTTCACTATCTCTAACACACACACATGTTCTCTCTCTCTCTCTCTCTCTCTCTCTCTCTCTCTCTCTCTCTCTCTTACGCACACACGCACGTACAAACACACACACACACACACACACACACACACACACACACACATTTCGTTCATTGGATGTATATATGTACATATTTTCATGTTAATGTGTGTCTATCTGTATTGTCCGTTGTATTTGTATGTTCATGTTCTTCGTGAGGAGACCTACTAGTGGCCCTTGGGCTGTTAGGAATCCTCGTTAAATAAATAAAGCATTAAATTAAATAAACTAACTATTTAGTCTTTACTGGAACCAGGGAGACTTACTCAACAAATATATGGCAATAATTGTTACCATTTAAGCTTATCTAAAAAGATTAGAGTCAAAACATTAGACCACCCCTCTCTGAAAATATACTAAAATAATTAGTGACGTGCTCCGCATACGCAGAGATACACTCAAGTAAAGGTTCATAACATTGTTATCTAAACTGTGATTTCACCCATATTTGTAGAAAATGTGTTGTAGATGTATATTAACATATCATACAAATTTCATAGAATTCCCGATAGACAATCTCGTTTTATAACAAAAGTCCACGATTTACTGGGACAACCCTCGTATGACTTAAAAATATTGTATTGGTCAAATATACTCCATAGATTTTGTTGTGCAAACTGTGTATTCGTAGATGCTTCATACGAGTAACTTTTTGGTTTAAACGTATTTTATTTCTTCAATTCAAATTGGCATGAAAAACATATACACATACAATAACAATCTATAGGATTAGAATAGAATGGAGTAACTTGTTCAATGTGTCATCTAGGCCACTGGCTGGATATGGTTTACCTCCCCCCCCCCCAGGGGGAATTTTGTAGACCATATTTTTCTTGAAGCCCAATGTCTTGCAAGGATTTTGCAACATGTTAGCCCTCTGACAATGGCAGCGTTAAGCTGTAACAGCCTGTTACATACGTTACCGTACAAAATATTTGAAAATTAAAATTCTTTTTAAGACGTCAGAAAAGTGCAAAAGATAAAGTAAGATTTCCAAATTGGTTATATTTTCTAAATGGTCTATTACTGGGCCACAGATAATGACATTTGAATCAAATAAAGTCACCCCCTATGTAGTGTATGTTACATTTTTTCATTGAACCCCTTTTAAATGATAAATGCATCTAATATAGTTTGTCTTAAATTTTATTGAAACCAGTTAATGTTCATTAATTTGAAATTACATTAAAGAATTAGTATTCACCTTTTCAAGACTGCAAACACTACGTTTTTATCTTATATACTTTTTGAGTTATTAGATGATGAACATGGTACCCCCATATCACAGAAAAATGTAAAATGTAATTCTACAGGCCTCACGCTGGCTATAGACCCCACTTCCCCCCATGGGGAATTTCGTACACTATGATTTCCAGATACAACATTATATAAGCCACAAAATGAAATATGTAAGCTTTCTGAGAGTGGCAGCGTTAGCGGGTAACATCATGTTACGTACGTTACCTGCAAAATAACATTAAATTTTCCTGATTATGTCTCCAACATGACATATTCACACTTTTTTTAAAGTCTGGCACAGGTTTAAGAACTTCTTGTAGCACAGTTACATAATTTCAGCATTTATTTTATAAATGTCTTGAGTTTTTGCCGTTGTATATGTTACTTAGTGTTTCATATGTTATTTTCAAGAATCAGTATGGCCGTTATTGACTATACATGTATTACATCCGTCATTGAATATAGTAAATCTATAAGGCTGCAATTCAAATGATTTAAAGTTCCTTATTATGGTGTCTTACACTATTTTACAGCCCAGGTTACATATGTTACTCTCTGAATACCAATAAACATTCAAGATATGGTCTCCAACACGACCTGCTTGTACTGTTTTGCATGTTGGCACAGGTCCATGTACTTCTTTTTACTCTGGCTCATTTGCTGAGGAAGTAACTAAAAACATAAACTACCATGAACCCTCTTTTCTTTTATAGAGACATCAAATATAGTTGACATAATACTCAATTAAAGTTTGTAACATTCAGTGCAATGTGAGAATAACAACTTAAAACATCAAAGAAAACCCACCAGGTAGAAGTTCTAGAGCAAATCTTCATATATTATCCAAGGGTTTTAAAGAATTTTCCTATACGACTTATTACTCCTCTATCAGATTTATCTTGCAAGGATTTTGCAATATGCTAGCACTCTGGTAATGGCACCATTACCCTGTAACATGCACTTATATATATTACCCATCAACATCTTTGATAATTTTAGTAAATGACATGACTTCTGAAAAGTGCAAACCATACAGTAAGATTTCCAAATTGGCTGTATCATCCAAGTAAGCTGTTTTTGCATCACAGATATGGACCTTTGAAAACAAATATGCACCCCAAAGTGTTACGTATGTTACTTTTTTTCATTATTCCTATATAAATGATTTATGAAGCTAATATAGTTTGATATTTTTTTTAATGTGAATGTGCTTACTAACTCATTTTGTATCAAAGAATGTTTATGTACCTTTTGGAAATATTTTGTTTCTACCTTTTATAAGGTTCGAGTTATTGACTTTTGAACATGGTAACCCTATATTACACAAAATATAAAATATAATTCTGTGGCTCTTTTGTTAGGGAACAATTAAGTTCTCTTCCACCCAGAGGTACTCGATTTCCTTCCCATTTATTTTCCACACATTTTGTCCATATCTGGAAAGCCTCACTTGTTTTCATGGGAAAGACTTAATCTTTGTATGTACATCTTAAGGACAGAAAAGCAGGGTGGAGGTAAGCTCATGTTCATACCATTTGAAATAGTCAGTATATGTGTATGGCTTTGGTACTTTTTCAGAAATATGTCGTACTGCAGCTTATTCACAATTACATAAATAGCACATGTTAGGGCTTCATATCACTGATGAGTGCCTAGAGCAATTCTTTATTTGTTTTCCTACCCTTCTTAGAATGTTGATGAGCTAGTGGGGGAGGGGTTCTCTATCAGTTTGATAGGAATAATCTTTCCGTAGTACTAACACATCGGCACATTGGTAGTGTCACAATCTGTTAAACAGTGTTTTACTGTAGATCTCTTCCCCCATATTCTGGCCAATGCTGTTGACATTCAGAAGGTGCACCTTTTGTTGTATACACCATTGTTGAACAAAACACCCAGGTTATCCTCTGCAAGAATGTTTGTAAGACTGTATAGACTGCTGCTTATACGTTGTATATATGTATTGGTGACAAAACCAACATGCCCTGCCTTTAGTGTCTGGTTGAATACTGGTGCCATTAGATCCATGAAGGTGACAGGAAAAGCTATTATGCTCTGTAGTTACAGCATTAACATCAACGTTATGTGCAGCACTACATGGCCAATCTAATGTTGGTTCAATGTGTGATTGCAAGCCATGCTGAAGTTTGGACTTGTCAGTTTTGGTGGAAATTCTCTCAGGAGTTGACAGTGACCATGGTACAGGTCCCAGAAGGAACGGCAGTGTCAACTCAAGGTCAACATTATGTCCAATAGAAAGAAGGTCATGCTTACCAAAGATGCTCCTTTAAGCTCTCATCTGGCTATTAACGTTTTGTAAATTGGGCAATTTCTTCTTGCTTGACCTCGCAAGCGTCAAAACTTTATTAGCTTGTAGCATTTTATAGGGGATGTGAAAGACAGATTTTTTTAACTAAAAGTGAGTCAATGAAGTCTGCAACAGCCTTCCTGCCAATGTCATCAGCCTCAATAAGATCCTTAGCTATGCCAGGCTTAGCAGGCACACCGAAAGACAAAAAGTACAGTTCATTGCCTTCAAAACTAGAACTAAAAGGATTGGTGAAGCCTGAAACTGCCTCTAGTACTCATTCTACTTTGCATCTGAGCAGATTGAATATTTCATTTCAGTGCATTGAAGAGTTGTTTCAATATATTGAGCTCTGATGTGAGTAGTAATACACCATTCCATCTGTAGTACGAAGCGTAGTTCTAGTTGCTGAAGCCTATAATACCTCTTTATTGTTTACCTTATAGTTATGTCAAAAGCATTTCTCAAGCAAGGAACCAAAGGTTGTGACACATTAAACCCATTTTGTTTGAGAAGTTCTTAGTATCTGCGATGTGTATCAAATTTATGAGTGTAATCAGTTACACAGGTACATATTGTGCGTAGTTGTTGTGATCCTTTGCAATGAACATTGGGAACAAGGCATACAGATAGAGATGACATGCAATTCAAAGTTGTTTTCCTTCTAGCCCTAATCAGTGTCAACACCATTTGAATCATATCCATATACCTTGCCCAGAACTGAGCTGTTTCACAGTGACTGTCTTCCAGAACTTCCAATTTGAATGCATGGTATCTATACTGTTTATGTGAGCAAACAGCGAAGGTTGATAGATCACATTATATTATTAGTTTAAGGCACCATAAATTAATAAGGAACTTCAAGTTATTTCAGCCTTATAAATTTTCTAAATTCTCTGACAGACTTTATACATGTATAGTCAACAACTTCTATACAGATACTCCGAATAACTTATGTATCATTTGGTATCACATATAACAATTAAAGCTCAAGGCATTTATTAAATAAATACTTAAAATAGGTAAACCTTGCTAAAAGAAGTACATAAACCTGTGCAAGCATGCAAATAAGTATAAACAGGGCTCGTTAGAGACATTAATTTAAATGTTTAATGCTATTGTGAAGGTAACATACATAACATGGACCTGAAAAATAGTGTAAGCGTCCATAATAAAGAACTTTAAATTATCTAAGTAGCAGTCTTATAGATTTACTATATTCTGTGACAGATGTAATACACGTATAGTCAATAAATACCATCCTGATACTCGGAAATAACGCAGGAAACACTAAGTAACGTATACAACGGTAATTACTCAATACATTAATAAAATTAATACTAAAAATATGTAACTGTGTTATAAGAAGTTCATAAACCTGTGTCAGCATGCACATATGTATGAACATGTCATGGTTGAGACATTATCAGGGACGTTTAATGCTATTTTGGGGGGTAACGTATATAACGTGCTGTTACTCGTTAACGCTGCCTCTCTCAGAGGGCTAACATCTTTTATTATGTGTCTTATATAATGTAGTTTTAGAAAATTATAGTGTTCAAAATTCCCCCGGGGGGGGGGGGGAGGAGGGTCTATAGCCAGCTCAAGGCCTAATCACAGAAAAACCTCAAATCGAACTAACTATCTGTAATGAAACAAGATAATGACTAATAGCTAAAAAAAAGCTTGATATAAAGAACTTTTTGTTGAACTACAGAGGACTCAGCAAATTCCAAGCATCAGGTACCAATTCAATGTTCACAGGGATTATTTTCAGGGGAGATAGTGAGAGATTTGCTTATTTTTCTGCCAAATATCTCATTGAAATTGGCTTGATGAGAGAAATACCTCATAGAAAAATGTAATCAATCGAATGATTTTATTAAAATTTCCCGCTAAAAATTCATAATTTCTCGTCAGCTTTGGCTAAATAGGGTATTTTCTCACATGTTATCTTGAGCCAGATTTATCACTGAGTTCAGGGTTGTAATTGAGCCTGGGACCTAACCGAACGTAGTATTCATTTAAAGAGGAAACCATGGTATAAAGCAGTGATTGAGTTTATAACTATTTTTTAGTAGTATAGGCTTTCAGGCTGCCCTATAATATCCACGTTAAAAGTACGAAAGACAGCAAGGATCAGGAATCGATGCAATGAAGTACCACACCTGTCCCGGGATACCAATGGTAAAGTGGCAAAATCACAATAAACATCACAAACAAGAGTCAAGAGATCAGCCCTTTCCCTTCAGGTGACCACAAGGCAGCAATGAACGGACTCGAATGCATAACAAACACAAGACATACAAATTACAAATGATCCACAAAAGAAGTACCGCCTTGGAACGGTCAGTAAAAATAAGTATACTTTTGTATAGTATTTGTTGTTGTTGTTGTATTATTCAATAAAAGTAAGAAAGCCCATTTACAACATTTAACATGTTTGCTTTTATGTAGGAAAAGAAGACCTATAAACACTTATATTGAATTTATAAAATAAATCATCATGAAATACTAGTATCTATTCGCCCTGTTGAAGTCGTTCGGCTCTTACTGTATGCAAAATATATAGAAAGGGTAATATCACGTTTGAGCATGCGTAAGATTGGGACCATTAATTGATCCAGTTCATGAGATGTTGATACTTATCGCATATGCAAGCAGCGAATGCTAAGATGAGATCATTGATCAAATTGCATGATGATCTACACAGTTTATTTTATTGAATTATTCATTTTAGAAACACCGATTATTGTGGTAGAAAGACCTGATTTCTCTCCCCTTTAATCATTCCTTGAAAAAGCAAGCCCTTTATCCCAAGTCTCAACCACTGAGCCACTACGCTCCTCTTGAATCTCTTATAAAGAGTAAAAGGTATAAGAGGTTTAGTCCAGGACAGCATGGTATCAAATCGAGCAATACATTACTGAACAACTATATATGCTCCTCTTTAACCACTCCTAAAGGTAAATGCAAACAGAGAATACCAGGTGAGTGTCATTTGATATCAGGTTTACCAGGCAAGGCTTCGAGAATGCCCGTTGACATTGCGAGGCTTGCCGAGATATAGAGAATACTAGGTCAGTGTCTTTTGATATCAGGTTTACCAGACAAGGCTTTGAGAATGCTTGTTGACATTGCGAGGCTAGCCAAGGGATTCATCATGCCTTCTTGAATCCGAGCCTGGTAAACTTGATACGAGGGCGGGATCAAAAGTAATGCAACCAATAATTTTAAATGACAACTAAAGGTGGGATTGCATTTTTGTTTATTCAAGTTGTCGGAATACCATCCCTTCACAGATACACAAATTTTCAAATTTTTAATTCAATCCTTGAAGACTTTCTCATAGTCTTTTTTGGGGTATACCTCTAAGGAGGTTTAATATGGAGACACCAAACTTTTGGCGGGAGGTATATTTCTGCCAGCAAGAGTTTTCTTGAGACGAGGGAAGAGAAAAAAGTCACAGGGGACTAGATCAGGGGAATAGGGTGAATGTTCTAGAACATAGACCCCCTGTTCTTTCCAAAAAGCGACGCCACACTTCTGCCTTGTGACTTGAGGCATTGTCATGTTACAAATAAATACCACAGATGCCTATCTTCGGTCAACATTTCTGGTAGAATTTGACAAATTTTCTAAGAACTTTGTTCCTGTAAAACCTTGTATTCATTGACTTGCCCTTGGGTATAGAGACTTGTATTGCTAGTCCGTTAGGAGTGAAAAATATACCATAAATAACCTTTTTTACACTTGTAATCCTTTCGGCAATACAAGGCCTTCTTGCATTTTGGTTAGCCATTATCGATTACTTATTTTTCAATGCGATTCGAAATAGTGCATCCAAGACACATCATATGTTACTACAAACATAAATAATTTCTGATCATATCTTGGAAATCGTTTTAACGGTTTGCGCGCCGTCCTAACATGCGTGTATTTTTGCTCCTCATTGAGCAAATGTGGGGCTCACCAAGTGCTTTCCTTCTTTATTTTCAAAATATTTCGCCAAAAGCGCAGTGCAAAATGCTTTTGAAATGCCGACCATGTCCGCAATCTGCTGAGAAGTATATCTTTGCGTCTGATTTTACTATATAATTTTATAACAATTTTTGGACTACTTGCAGATTTAGATCTACAATATTTTGGAACACTTGTAACAGACCCTACGCCAACACTAAAATCCCTAACCTGTCTGCAAACTGTGGAAAATGACATTCAATTCCTAACATAAGCAGTACATATGTCTGCATAAATGTCCGTTGAACCTCTGCTAAGTATTGCGCGAGTCTTAATGTCAGCCCTGATTTCGATCTCATTTTCAAAGCGTCTCCTAATAATTTTGCTTAACCGCCTATGAGTAGGGTTTGTGCAAAAGTAAATTTCACGAGAGATATTGTGTCTAAATGTGCAGTTGATACATCGATTGAAAGATGAGAGAATGGAGAACACATACAAGGCGTGTGTTTTATCTTCCCGCCAACAGTTGCGGTAAAAAATTAGCCAGTGGCATTACTTTTGATCCCATCCTCGTATCAAAAGACACGAACCTGGTATTCTATTTATCAGTTTATCCTTGGTATTCTATTTATCAGTTTATCCATTGTTTCACTCTTCAAACTAGCGATTATGACGTAATTTTCGATTTTTATGTTGATTCAGCGTCATTGCGACTTCATTCACAAAGTGCAACGTCATCATGACTGATAAAGGCACATGCTGTGAGATAGACAACGTGCAACAATGCAGTTCTATGCGAGAAAACTGACAAAGTAGTTTAGTGAATCCAGCAAAGTGCAGTGTCTCTGGTGGGGTTCGAACCAGCAATCCTCGATCTTATCGAGCGCTCAAAAACTGAGCCACTGTGCTCTTATTTCAATCCCTTCATCATTACCCTTTCCATTTTTTTCCATTTTCATTTAACTTTTAGTAAGCGAACAGTGGCGAGTCTAATCAGAGGCCGCATTCTGGTTGTTATTATTTGGCTTACGTTGTACAGTGTATGGTTAAAATTAATGACAAAGAGTTCGTTTGTCTGCCAGTTACAGACCACAGTATTTAGCACATATGCGCTTAGAGGGATACAGTCGACTTTCTTCTGAATCCCTTTTGTATAAAATAAGTAACAATTTACTTAAGTGTTTGTGATCTTGGTGTGTGTATTTATACAAAGAAAAAGAAGAAAATCGAACAAAGCAAGTAGAAAAAGAGAAAATGAAATTTGGTATCGCGCTATTGAAACCGGAACTCCATCAACATCAAAGCAAATTGAGACGCGGCATGAGATTTTCAACAATGTGGTATGTGCGACCAGAAAAGGCTCAGACCAGCCTGCGCATACGCGCAGTCTGATCAGAGCCTTTGCTAGTCGCTTGAATGTTCTATGACTGTTGAGCTACTGACCGAACATCATTTGGAGCTTCTAAGCTTAAAAAGACAGGCCCGCTTGAGTCTTCACTTGTCAAACTGCCACATTGTTGGAAACCACATGTCGCGGCTTAATTATTATTAAGAAAAAAGTAAAATAATCCAGTACATAAGACATGGGTATATACAATCAGCGAAGACTCAGAGGACACCCATGCATCCACAAAGTCTCGCAACAGCCTTAATCACGCACACAGGTTCTGGCATAGGTGATGGCTGAAGCCAAAAACTGTCTCTATCCTCTCACTTTATAGCTGGACATGCACGCTTAGCGAATAACTTTACGCATATTCGATATGTACCAATTCATGTGGACGTAGTCAAACGTAGTTCTGGTTTACAAGTACTCTTGTGTCATTCTTTGAAGATTTCCTGACAATGACCTGCTATATTCTTATTTCGACCGTTTGAATTTTTTGTTGGTTGTTTCACCCTTAGAGTGTCAATCACAACTGCATCAAATGTACTTTGTTTTATTTTTCGGGAAAGTAAGACTTGGTAATATCAAAGAAAGTAAAGAGGCACAATCAAGTACCACACCTGACCAAGGAAACCACAAGGGAAAGTGATAAAAACACAATAAAACACCACACACAAGAGAGCCAAGAGGTTAGCCCTTTCCCAGCGGGTTACCACAAGGCTGCAATGAACCGACAAGTGAGCATGACAAACACGAAACATAAATAACAAAAATGATCTACAAGCCGTATCTGTTCTATTGTATTCCATTACGCATTTGGAAATCTAAAAACAATTGGACGTGAATTAAAATGAAATATGATGAAATTCTACTAATTATTTGCTTAGCTATCGAAAGTATTGTCTGCTGAAGTTTTTGTTGGCTCTGTAAGGGACAAAAAACTTTTGAACATATCTATTCAACATTTACAAGCATGATCATGCAATAAGAGATCAAAACGGAGGATGCCTGACTAAAAGTAGAAAGCAAAATGATCTTTGAATAAAACAGAAAACAAAATTTATTTTAATTCTAATTACTTAGCTTTGATGAAAAGTAATGCTAAAACAGAACATCTGATATCAGCCGCGGCATGATATTTCCAACAATGTGGTATGTGCGACCAGAAAAGGCTAAGACCAGCCTGCGCATACGCGCATTCTGATCAGAGCCTTTGCTAGTCGCTTGAATATAATTTGATTGTTAAGCTACTGACTGAACAGTATTTGGTGTTTTTTTTAGCTTTAAAAGAGTCTGCACAGGCTCGTCTGAGTCCACACTTGTCAAAATACCACATCGTTGGAAATCACATGTCACGGCTCATATATTTTTTTTTTTACAAGAGGGCAGTCTGCATGTTACTTTTTGTGTTCGTTTACTCTGTGGATATCAGCACAAATGAAATATGCCAACGTGTTCGATAATAATGATAAGTTAGGGGTCTTTCATGCGAACCAAATATCTGTGTGTCTTGATCCACATCTGAATTAAGGGTGAGGTTGGCGCCGTTCAACCGGTTTAAGCCCTCCAGTAAGATATTTTACTGACCGTTCCAAGGCGGTACTTCTTTTGTGGATCTTTTATGTTTTTGTTCTGTCTTGTGTTTGCTATGTTTTGTGCGCGTCTGTTTATATGTGCTTTGTGGTCACCTGCTGGGAAAGGGCTGACTTCTTGGCTCTCGTTTGTGGTGTCTACTGTGAGTTTTTCACTTTCCCATTGGTATCCTGGGTCAGGTGTGGTACTTAATTGTATCGATTCCTGATCTTTTCACCCTTACTTACTTTCTTGTGCAAATTATTATTTGTGGGAACGTTACAGTTTCAATATCAGCCCACAAACAGTTAAACCTTAATTCAAAATGGTCTTAACTTGAAAAGAAAATCGAAAAGAACAAAACAACAGAAGCAAAACATAGATTGTACGGAAAAGGGAAGTGATAAATTTGAGTGATTAAAAGAGAGAGATAATGGAAGATCTGGGAGTATACATACTGTTTTCTGTTGCATTTTTCCACAGTAAGTCACCATTGTTATATCGAAGAAATATTATTGTACATAAGATAGTTTTAAAAAGAGTAGAAAGTGGTTTATGCTCGTATTCGGTTATTCTTTCAATATATATACAGAATAGTTAACGTCTGTGTTCGCCATGGGTTTAATTTTGGCAAATGAATATATAGAGTTTTGTCAAGCGTTTGTTCAAATATTATAGCTCATATCTTCATGCAATTTCTATCTATTCTAGATTATTTCATAAGTGCCTGCTTGTATACCTTCTCCACATGGGAGGAACACAACTATCATCTACTGGAAGACTTTGGTGTCACTATTCAAGGACAGGATTATCTTTTCTTTGAAGTCATGGCCTGCCATGATGCATATCTGCTTTTGATGAAAGACAGAGATAATTTTGTTGAAGATGTGTACGAAATCGGTATAGGTTAGTCTGTGTAATTTGGGCATCAATGCGAGAAAACCTGTCTTCGTTCTAGACTAGCTGGCATATTGAAATTTTGCATGACTTTACTTTCCAGATAGCGTAAAACAATGGCAGGCTGCACGTATGCCAAGACTGGACTGCGAATTTGTTGTTCTCATTCAACAAAATCAGGTTTTCTCGCGCCGAGACCCATTTATGACCAGCTCTTGATATTTAGTGCTTATAGCATAGGATCATAGGCGAAGAGTCTTTACAATGTGGGAATATGTCATAATCACGTGACAATTAGGCTTTGCTGCAAGCTGTACACGAGGTTTACTTTGGTCCTGTGACAATGCGTACAGCAATAATCCTATTTTTGCTGAATTAATTATCTGAAACAAATTCATCACTAAATGCTAGGTTTTAGGAAAGTCGAGTGATATGCTGTCCGTCAGTCTGTCCGTCCATTTGTAAAAATGCTCATAACCTGATCCACATGGTATATTTTGATACAATTTTGCATACATATGTATGTCAACATTATCTAACCACTGGTATGCGTAACAGCCTTTTTTGATGGACGAGACATTGCTGAGTATCAGTCAGGTTGGTTATGGTCAGTAAGTGAAAATGTTCATAACTCTTGAACCACATGGTATATTTGGATCAAATTTTGCATACATATGCAAGTCATCATTGTCTAACCAGAAGCATGCGTAACAGCCTTTTTTGGAGGAGCATTTCCAGAACTTGTGCGAACCTCAGAGATAATTCACTTTGAAAATCAGTTTGTAAAACAAGTGGGCAATGATAATAAATGATACCCGTTCCATGTTTTCTGAAATAAAAAAAGGTCATCACTGCATAAAATGCGTAAATCGTTAACCCACGTGCATCTTGTTGACAATCAGCTGTTTTTGTAAAAGTTGGATGCAAGCGCTTGGATGATACTATGCAAGGGACATAACCGTTGAATGACGAAATTGTTCGTTCTTCTTTCTGTCCATAAATGCCTTGCAATTTAGCGCGAAGAGAGCATATGACACTTCTAACAGAGTATCTGTCTACGATAAATAAGGCTTAAAAGTAGTTAATGCTTCTGCTCTGGCAAAGATTTCTCAGGGCAGTTTATGATGATTAATTGATAAGACATAGAAATGCCTCTGTAATAGAAATGCTTTTATTCCGCGGATTTGACACCTTAAATATACTTGTTCTAGGCTACTACATTTAACGTTTCCTGATCCGTTAAACGCTCTTATATTATGATTGACTCGCTCGGGTTCGTGACCTAGCGAAAATTAACAATTATGGCCCACTTCGAAACGAACTAAAGTTCCTACTAAAGTTCTTACATAATAGGTGCGCGCACATTTACACCCGAACGGCTACAGTTGTAATTTCAGTTGGTTGGCAAGTAAACAAAGTGAATAACCATGTATTCTTCTTTTCAATTCTTCATCGTGGACAAAAATGATGTATATAAACTGCACAGCCCACTCTAATTCACAATCACATATATGTGGGACCGCAAATAGAGTACAGCGAGAATTTATTTTGTAAAACAAAACAACAGATCTTGAACCAATGTTGCTGGATAGGTCTAGAGGAGGGAACCAGGCAGGCTACAAGAGTAACGGTGCTCTGACCCACCATTGATCTCTAGTATGTTTCTGATGTCATTATAGTAGCGACTATTGATGTTCGTATCAAACTATAGTTACTATAGTAGGAACTGTAGTGTGATTCGAAGTGGGCTTATATTTGACCCTTATAATATAGTAAGTAAAACCTATCTTAAGCGACCACTCAAAAATAGACAAAACAAAGATCTTAAAGACTAATGGTAGCTTAATGAAGGTCGAAAGTATTGCAGAATGCTCCTCTTGGGGCATTCTGCAGTACTTTGACCTGCATTAAACGATAAGTTGTCTTGAAAACCAATTTTCGGTCTTACTGAGAGCGGCCGTTTTACACAGGTTTTACTTTATTATTTTTTTTACATAGTGTCAGACTAAACTAACTCTAAAGAGAATTTCCCAAAAGAATGGCAATTAAAAACAATATACACTTTTACAAGCAATACAAAGTATACACTACAAGGCAATTGGGTGGAATGATTTTGCAAGATAATGTGAGACGTTGAACTGAAGTAAAACCATCTCTTTCACTTTTCAATTTTTGTCTGCAAATGCCCTCCATGAAGGAGGACCCTTAATCGACAACAGCATGTTTCGTGATAAAATCGTACATTTCGACATGGCATGAATCTATGAAATGTAAAATATGCGTGCCCATACGAGCCGGGGAATCTGTTTATTTTTGTATCTAGATACATGGCAAGGAAAAATAATACACTTCACGATAAAAGTTGAAAACTCTTGTTTCGTGTTTCATAAAGGTAAAGAGTATTTTCTTTCTTTTTCTGGTAATCATATCCATTATTCTCGCACACCAGATCAGGATTATGTTGTTACCCATGTGAGATAATATTATATATTACATGTTTGGAGGGAAAATACCATAATTTATCAAACAAATAAAATCGGTTATTTTGTCTTTGCCTAGAGAGATTTATTTCCTCTAGGGGAATAAATCCCTTTAGCCGGAACTCCTTTTTTCCTGACCACAAGTGACCCAAGGCATCGCTGAGATGAAACACATGTCTTATTCATTTTCGTTTTATCATTTACAATTTTTAAACAAGCGTTATATAACGCTTCTCTGCACTTTTGACGTCGCAATTAACAAATGACGTCATTTACACATGCGATGACGTTGCATAACGTTTCTGTCGTCCAACACTGAAACACTGGAGGATCGAGAAACAAAATCGAAAAATTCTAGAAAATCACAATAAATTCAGTACCAAAATGTTCGTTATGATCTTGCTAAGAAAATGACTACCCACATTTTATGTTTTCGTTCACTTATAAAAAGTTACAGACGCTTGAAATTCTGAGGTGGACTCGATGAAGAAGATTTCCAAAATGGCGGACTTCCAGGGAACAACTAGCTGATGTATTACTACTCGTTTTAGAATTAGACATGTTGTGATACCGCTAGTTTTGCCACATCGCATACCGTAGTATTTTCTTAATTTGAGCAAGCAGTTCAAGCAGAAAACATGTAATCAGTTTATTGAATCATTCTATTTAAATTATGGGATTTATAAACCTCGGGAGGTGAAAAATCATATAAAGAAACTCGTGCTTGCGCACTCGTTTCTTTATCGGATTTTTTTACCTCCCTCGGTTTATAAATCCCATAATACAAATAGTACGATAAATAAACTCTATATATTCCATCTCACATACCCGTAACAGCCCGTGGGGAAGATAAAAATCGAACAGCCGCACGCTGGCCGCACGTCGAATCGTGACGTCATTGTAATGTTAAAATGACGCCACCATGTCGCATCTCGGCATATTCAGGATTTTCTGGAAGCCTTTTTCATGCTTTTCTAATATAGAATGAGCTATTTCGTGGTGAGCAAGAAAAGGAATCCATTATTCGTGTGAACATAGGATAGAAAAATCCGTCCATTGCTATCAACGTTTGTCATCTCTCGGCAAGCCTCGTTATGCCAATCGGTGATCCTCGGGACGGGTTTTTCTATCCCACCCTCACACTCATGATGGATTCTTATATTCTGTACTCCTCATTCCAGCTGACAATGGTTCCGACCTAATGATTCCATATTATTCTCATAAAAACTGGACCAACACTCTGTCACTAAATCTTAAGTGTCAAATGAGCCGCGGGATGTGATATCCATCGATGTGGCATTTTGACAAGTGTAGATTCAGACGAGCCTATACTGCCTCCTCTTAAGTTTAGGAACCCCAAATGATGTTCCGTCAGTAGCTCAACACTTATAGAATATTTAATTGTCAGGCAAAGGCTCTAATCAGGCTGCGCGCATGCGCAGGCTGATCTGAGCCTTTGCTGGTCGCACATGCCACATTGTAGGAAAACTCATGTCAATCTACATTGGACGTGCTGGAGATTTGTGAGATAATGAATGCTGGAAGAAGAAATCTGTTTTAGATTAATATGGTGTCAATAGATCCATGGGAAATCGGGGCTGGCAAATGGTTGATGAATCAATAAATTGGCGAAATAAAAAGAAAACACCATTCGATTATGGAAAGAAATGAAGCGTATAAAAAAACTACTTGATTTCCCACCCTGGCACTCCGGCGTTGTTTATGTGATGGTAAAATGACAACATAGTGTCGCATGTTATGCAGTCAGATAATAGAGCTACCCATCTATGATTCAGGTGTGCTAAACAACAGCAGGACGCACATCAACAGACCAAATAAGTCTTCATCCAACGTTTACAAAAGTCATAAACCCCTCCAGTGTACAAACATGGAAGAATTTTGGCTTAGCTGGGCCAATGGAACAGTAGAAGTGGGGAGTGGACACAATCTCGGGCAGGGTGAATTTATTACACTGAATGATTCTGTGCCCACGTCGAAGAATTTCCTTGCAGTTTCCACGGGATTTGGTGCTCCTGGTTACTGGATATTCCATAGCGGTAAAATTTTCCTACATTAAAATAATGAAAACACATGTATATACAAATGACCATGTGTTAGAACCTCTTGTTCACATGTTGTTTGCCTTCAAGCCAGAGTTACTAACGCACTGGTAATAACTGTTCACTTCTAGTGACAACCAGTCTACTTGGTCACCTGTTATTATCTTACATCTCTCTTTCTATCTGTGTCTGTCTGTATGTCTGCCTGTTCGTCTTTCTGTCTCTGTCTACCAATGTTTCTCTCTCAGCCTGTGTCTGTCTCTTTCTCTATCTTTCCTTCCTTCTCCCTCTCTCACTCTCTCTCTCTCTCTCTGCGAGATGCTTGCCACATAGTACTATACCAGGAATAAAACATAAAACTGTCACATGCAAAGGATTGGAACAACAACAACTACACCAACAACAAACAAACATAAACAACAGAACTAGCGTCTAATATAGATAGTATCCAGAGCCTAAAATATAATTTACTTACCAAATATTTTCCATTGATGCTGTTATAGTGTCGCCTGTGAAGCATGGTCGACACATAGGGATCAGGACTCCGTCGGCGTCGTCTGGGCGTCATACTTTACGTTTCCGATCAATAACTTTTGAAGGGATGCATCGCTTTAATTCAAAGTTTACAACAGGGTAAAACTTCATTAAAATACATGTCAAGTTCGAAAAGGGAGATCATCCGCAAAGTTTTGACTGAGAAATGGTCCTTTTTTACTTAGATTTGAGCTAAACTGTGGTTTCTGATCAATAAGTTTTAAAGGGATACAACAATTCCATTCAAAGTTTACAGAATGGTAATGCATCATAACATACTGATCAAGTTTGAATTTGGAGTTCATCCGCGATATCTTAACTGAGTTATGGTCCTTTTTGACTTAGGTTTAGGCTAATGCAAAAGCTATACTGGCTATTTTTGTGTGATAAACTTCCAATTTCCCCAAAGCTTTTATACCTGACAACTTCTCACTAAAGGCTATGATTATCCAGTGCCTGTAGACAAACATGACAGTGATTAAAATTTTACCCCAACCCCTTACCCCTTAGACGGGGTCAAAGGTCAAATATTTAAATTTTGCAATAACTCAATCAGTTGTCAATATTTTATTAATAAAATTTCGCATGCAGACAGAGGTATAATAGATATAATAGAACATATCAAATGGGATTTTAGTTTGAAAGCCTGATTATGGCCTGCTGGGTGGACTAGGCGGTAGGGCAGAGGCCAAATTTCAACTTTTTCAGAATATGTTCATGTTGCATATCACATTAAAGGGAATGGCGCGTGCAGCAACATGGTAGCAAATCTTTTGCCCATAAACCCCTCCCCGGAGACTGGGATGGGGTCAATAGGTAAAAATTCAACTTTTGCAGGACATATTCATGTTTCATATCAAATTAAAGGGAATGACGAATGCAGCAACATGCAAGCACATATTCTGTCCTACACGCCCCTCGCCCCCTGTGGGGGGTCAAAAGTTCAAAATATTTATTTGAAAGTTCTGTGTCATGTTGCATATCAAATTAAAGGAAACGGAGCGTAGAGCACCATGTAAACATACATTATGTCCTTACACACACCCTAGACCCGTGGGGCTAGGTCAAAACATTTTTTCTAAATGTGGTTATGATGCATATCAAATGAAAGGGAAAGAAGTATCGACGAACATAGAAGACGAAAATGTACTTACTCATACCCCTGACTCTTGGTCAGGTTGAAATGTCAGATATTAAAATTGTACATACAGATAAGTATTTTTTATTGGACTAAGCACTCAAATAGTTGGCTTATGCTGCTGTCCGTTCTAAGACGGAGGTTCTGTTGTTGTTGATTCATTGTTGATTGTTACATCCATTATGGGATTAGGTATTTGTTTTTGTTTTGTTGTGCGTTACTTTATGTCCATTCTACATTGCTTTCTTTAAAAATTGTCATAATCTTATCAAGATATATATCACATTGAAATATTATATCTTACCGATGATAAATTATCACATTCCAAAAGAAATTGACATACAGTAAAAGGTGTATTGAACTCAATGTATTGTGGTTGTTCTTTACCTAGCAGCATGTAAGTATAGTTGACTCTAGTATGATCTTTACAAATAGGTTATGAACCAAAAGACGTCTTTATTTCTGATGCTTAGAACTCACCAATATTTTGTTAACTAAAATTGATAAAGAGGAATCATGAAATAACTTTGGCCTCATGCAGCTTGTGGAGGCCGTTGCGTGTAGATTTGCCTTTTGATCCAGTGATGTCTATGTGAAAAGGAATTCAGCAGACAATAATTTCTGCATTTTCTAAAAATAATATGACTTTTTTCAAGACATTTTGGACTGTGGGATTTTAATCGTTAATATTTATAGATTTCAATGCTGAAAGTGAGCCCAAAAGTATGATTAGTTTATTTTTGTTGTAACACTGCAATGGTTATCTAATATAACAGCACAATAAAATCTTATGTCGAATTTCTTTTGACCCATCAGTATCAACTTGTTGATAATCCTTTTAACGAGTTGGTGAATAGCGATTTAAATGGACTGATTTCTTTGCAAATTAAGAAGTATTTTAGTTTTTTACCGCTTGTTTGTGATGCTTATTGTGATTTTGTTACTTTCCCATTTGGTATCCTTGGACAGGTGTGGTGCTTGATTGTATCGATTCCTGATCATTGCTGTCTTTCTTACTTTATACAACAAGCCTTAATATTTTGCGTGAAATGTTTCTAAATACTGTGTTGCTTGATGTTTGAAGATTCTGCTGAGGCCACGCTATTTATTATGTTTTGGGTTTCTTTTCATACATACGTATCTACAAATAATTGAAAGGTTATTTCTGTAAAAATGATTTCTACCCACTACCTTTAAAACATAATATTTTGATAAGTGTTTATTATTGGGCCCTAAAAGCACTATCGATTATTGGAAAACCTAATCCAATTGACAATCGACAGTACAACTGGTAAATATGCCATTTTTGAAAACTAATAATTCAAAGCAAGATCATGTCTGCCATTTATAAAAATAGCGCTAGATAGAGCCCTTTTCATACGAAATGTGAACAGTCTTTTTTTGTAATTAATTGTTTTATTTCAGAAACAACATCATACAACATATACAAGCACAATACATTTTACAATACACAGGTACATGTATAAGTTAGTCATACTACAAAATATGAATCTTTAGGTGTCTTTTTATGAATAAAAACATGACAATATGTATTCTAAATATGTATGTCTCCTCTCCCAAATGCATGTACTGATAGATAAGCTACTTCAGTGCGCATTGTATCAGCGAGAAAAGGAGATCTTGGACAAAATCTGAGATAGATTCTATGCATGCCTTATTTTCGATTGCAAAGTTATACATTTTGTCACGTTTAAGCAAAAACAATGTATGACTAGTTTATATCAAAGCTTTATATGTTTTACAAGGAGGGTTCAGAAACAACTTATGAGAAAATGGAGAGGGGAAGAAAAATGAAAGAGGGAGAGGGAGAGGGAGTTGAGAGAGAGAGAGAGAGAGTCGCCTTTCTTGTTTATGCATTGTCATCTATTAATGGTTTAAGATTCACCCATTTTGTGTCAAATTGGGCAAGTCTATTTTTTTATAAAATAGTATTGCTTTTTAACATTTATTCTTTGACTAAGGTACACTTTAAAATGTGCTATTGTTGCCTGAGTTTTAAGGCATTTGTTTTTAAATATAAAATATTTTCCGAGCAATATAATGAAGTTTTTGACCTGGGTTTCTATAAATGTGCTCTCACCGTGATACCAAAAGTAACATACTTTAAGCTAAAATGCATTGTTATGTTATATCTCAGCAAAAACGTGGTCAGGTTTGCCCAAAAATGTTGTACATAGTTACATTTCCAAAAAAGATGATTCATAGTTTCTTTTTCCATTGTACAGAATTCGCATAAAGCTGTCTCTCCGATTTTACATTTTAAAAGATATTAGTTGGTAGGAATAATTCGCATTAAGCATTTATATTGAAAATTCTTGAGTCGGATGTCTTTAGTTGCCTGTAAGCGATTGGTATATATTTTGTTCCAGTTTAGACCTTCATCGTCGAATTGTTCTATCCAATTTTTTCAGATTTCATTTCTGGTGTTAATTTCTTTTTCATAAGTAGTTTATAAGTGTACTTCTTTGTTTGTTTTGATTTAGTTATATGTTCAAGAGTAGAAGGCTTTTTAGTATATCAACGTTTTCAGTTTTAATTTTAGTTTTCAATGAATTTGGTATACTATGTATGGGGGTTAAATATTTCAAAAAATCACCTTCTGGGATTGCGTATTTTTCTCTTAGCCTTCTAAATGTGTAAAACGATTTTGCTGCATTGTCATATATGTCCTCAAAATATTTTATACCACTACTATACCATTGTGAATACATTATTGTCTTACCCTCTACCTTAATATTGACATTATTCCATAAAGTCTCGTGTCCATAGCTACAGATGGCTGGATGTTTGATACAATGACACCACGCTGCTAAGATATCTTTTAAAAAAGCGTTTTGTGTAAATATATCTATTTCATTTTCCGAATAGTTACTTTCAAATAATAATTTCCCTCCAAATTGATTTAATTTGTTTAGGTATAGGTTTTTTAATAATCCATCATCTTCAGATTCAACCATTCTCTTAATCCAGCATATTTTTAAAGAATTCATAAACGTTTCTAGATCTATCATTTTAACCCCCTTTTTCATAATCCGTGGTAAGTACATCTCTTTTTATCTTAGCAGGCTTTGAATCCCATATAAAGTCATACATTATCGTTTCGATTTGCTTTAAAGTAGTTTTAGTCGGATCAGGTAAAGAGGAAAGAACATATACAAATTTTGGGAGAGCATATTTTTTTTATTACGGTGATTTTACCTATTAACGTCAGTTTTCTGTGTTGCCACTGCTTTAAACACTTTTCAAAAAGCTAAATTTTAGGTTCTAAATTTGCTCGGAATATATTATCTTTGTTAGTGCAAAAGGTCCTACCAAGTGCACTCGCTTCTGTGGAACTCCATTGCAATTTTCTGCCTTTTAAGCATACTACGTCACTTTTACTCATGCTGCATATTCACAGGACTTGACATTTTTAGTGTTAAGTTTCAATCCAGAAATATAACTAAACTTGTCTTAGATTTCAATCAGTGTTTGAACTGATTTAAATGAACCATCAAGTATAAATGAGGCATCATCGGCGAATAGAGATTTTTTAAATTCTTGTTTTGTATAAATAATACCTTTTATATCTTCTGTTGTTGAAATTTTATATAAAAGTAGCTCAATACACATAATAAATAGGTAGAAAGTGGACATCCCTGTCTAACACCTCGCAATATGGGGAAGAAATTCGACATACTACCATTATTTGAGACACAGCTTTTGGCGTCATGATTAAAAAAAAATTACCCATCTGATAAAATCTTCTCCAAAGTTAAAGTGCTTCAGACAACGTATAATAAATGTGTGATTAATGCTATCGAAAGCTTTTTCAAAATAAGAAAAGAAGATTAATTCAGGTTTATTCTTATCTTCAGCGTTGTCTATAATCTCAAAGAGTAAACGGATGTTTTCTCCTATGCATCTTCCCTTTATAAACCCTGTCTGTGAGTTATGTACTAAACTTGAAATAACACCTTTAACGTGGTTGGCTATGGCTTTGGTAGCAATCTTGTAATCGACGTTTAGCAGGCTTATAGGTCTCCAGTTTTCCAGTGATGTTATATCCTTATTTTGTTTAGATAAAAGTGTGATTATACTTTGTTTTTGTAAATCAGTGAAAGAACCAGTTTGAAAGGAGTAGTTTATTGAATTAATATAGAATTCCTTCACATCATTCCAAAATAATTTGTAAAATTCTACTGTGATTCCATCAGATCCTGGGCTTTTTTATTTTTCATGTTTTAAGTGCATTTATGCATTCCACATCTGTAATATGTCATTCACAGCTGTTTTTGTCTAAGTTATTCAGTTTACGAATTGAGTCGTCAAAAAAATTATAAGATGAGTGTCCTTCTTCCCATTTATTATAGAGATTTTTTTTTAAAAAAAAGTTCAGTTTCTGAAAGTATTTCTGTTTGATTTGTATTAATTTTTTTTATTAATTTTAAGTCTCGAGATGAGTTTTGTTTCAGACCTTTTCTTTTTTAAACTAGCAAAATATTTACTATTCTTTTCACCATGTTCAACCATTTCTGCTTTTGAGCTAAGTATTAACCTTTGTATTCTTCCTTCAGTTATTTTTTCTAATGCATTATTTATTCCAGTAATTTTTTTTTAATAGATTCGATTTGGTCGTTATCCGATGTTTCCAAAATGCCTTTTTGTAACTTTACGATATCGCTTTCTATGATTTCTTCTTGTTTCCTAGTTTGTTTCCTTGTATGAGTTGCCATTTTTAATTGTTTCATTTCCGATTGTGCCCTTTATGGTTTTCGTAAAGAGTGTTTGGGTTTGCATCTCTATTTATTAAGGCCATTTCTGTTATGTTTTTCTTAAAAATCTCTTTGTATTCATTGTTGAGTAACAAACTGTTATTAAGTTTAAAATAACCTGGTCCTCGAGTGAGATTTAGTATGTCTATATTTATTGAAACTAGGCTATGATCAGACTTAGAACCAATGTTGTGTTTACTAGATGTTATAGAGTTTAGAAGGTTGTCAGAGATGAGAAAGTAATCCAGTCTACAGAAGACAGGTGGTTTCTGGTGCGAGTGCCAAGTAAATTGTTTTAAATTTGGATGCATGTCTCGCCAGATATCAATTAGATTATGGGTGTCTATAATGTTCTAATGGCTTGTCTACATAATTTGTGCGTGTTAACCCTACCGTTTCTTTTATCTATACTTTCGTTTATTACAGTATTGAAATCACCCCCAACTATGAAAGTTTTTTCAATATGATCATTAATGAACTTTCCAACTGGTCTAAAAAAGTTTGGTCGTCATCATTTGGGCCGTAAAGGTTAATAAGGGTTATTTTTTCATTTATAATTAATACTAAAGCTTGTATCCTACCCACAATTATTTCTGTATACTTTTGAACGACATATGATACATTTGGTTTGATTAAAATTTCTATCACTTCGCTGTTATTGTTGTTACCGCTAAAATATGCTTCGTGGCCCATTCCTGCTGCCAGAACTTATGTGTATTTACCCATGAGTGGCTTTCTTGTAGTAGACAGAATATGTGATTGCTGGATTTTAAACATGTGAAAAATTGTTCCCTTTTTACTTCGTTGCCCAATCCCCTTACGTTAAAAGAACAGACAGAAAATTCCTTGGAGTTCCTTTAAATAAGAATATACGTTTCTATTATCAGAAAGACGACACAAGAAAAGGATAAAAAAAAGATATTCAGTGTCCCAAAACATGTTGCTCAATTAGGTGAAGGGCTTCGCCCATATACATATTCCATTAACGTCTTTTATTACAGATACAAATACCAAGCACATTTATCAATCGTACACTTGATAACTCAAACCAAAAATTGTAAACTCGTTCTAGCTGTACAGAGTTGGGCTGCCAAACATATATTTAAAAATCCATTATATTGCCTAGTAACTCATGTAAGCATGGCGTCCTTTTTGTGGAACATACAGGCCCAGACCAGACGCCACAGAATGCGGTGTCTGATAAGGGTCCGCGTTTTTTAAAGTTCGAATGAAATTGACATTTTTTATCCAACAATTCGAAGTAGATTCGTTCAATTGATAAGGACGTTAAATACAATTAGACATGACAGTTTTAAGTAGAATTCAGGTTCGAGGTATCGAGAGTCGACCGGTCATGTATATACTTGCTCACACATGTATATTTAAACATTTCCAATTGCACCTTCGCATGTTGAATTTTCATACTTACGTCGCGCATACACATAAACATATTTGGACACTTGAGGAGAATTTAACTCTTGCTCTACCCCTTTGCGAAACGAAAGTAAAGACATAGAGCTTTAGGAAACAATTCGTTCAGTTGAGCATTGCTTTTTAGGGTGATTGATCATAGTTGAATCTCCCTGGGTGTCCAGACCCTTGTAGTATAACAAGGGACAAACATGCACGCTTAAGACACAAACCGCTATTTCTCGTTATTATAACCCTTACCAAAATATTCTTAAGCATACAAAATCAAGTTGCCCGCCTATGTTCTTATGTAGTCCATAATGCAAGCAATATGAACGCAGACCAGACTGCTCCCTCTGAAACAGTCTGATCAGGGCTCAAATTCGTTTGCATGCCCAGATATGCAATATGAGCCCAGACCGGACTGCTCCCTCTGAAACAGCCCGATCAGGGTTCACATTTGTTTGCATACCCGGATATGAGGAGCAGGAGTAAATATCAAACAACTGTTCTTATGTAGCCCATATTGCAAGCAATATGAACCCAGACCTGACTGCTCCCTTTGAAGCAGTCCGATCAGGGCTCACATTTGTTGGCATACCCGGATTTGTGGAGCAGGAGTAAAGAGTAGACAACTGTTCTTATGTAGCCCATATTGCAAGCAATATGAACCCAAACCTGACAACCCCCTTTGAAGCAGTCAGATCAGGGCTCACATTTGTTTGCATACCCAGATTTGTGGAGCAGGAGTAAAAAGTAGACAACTGTTCTTATGTAGCCGATATTTCAAGCAATATGAGCCCAGACCGGACTGCTCCCTCCGAAACAGCCCGATTAGGGTTCACATTTGTTTGCATACCCGGATATGAGGAGAAGGAGTAAATATCAAACAACTGTTCTTATGTAGCCCATATTGCAAGCAATATGAACCCAGACCTGACTGCTCCCTTTGAAGCAGTCCGAACAGGGCTCACATTTATTTGCATACCCGGATTTGTGGAGCAGGAGTAAATAGTAAACAACTCTTTCAGGAAAAATGAGTGGTAGCATTAAAGGCGTACATACCTAATCAGGCTTATACGATTTTGGGACACAAAGTCGCCCCCGTCACATATACGCGTATACCATCAGGATACCGAACTGGTTTTATACTGAGGCTCTACGTGTGCCTCGTCCGAGAAAAGCAGACGACATAAAGTCTTATGTTCTGTAAAACAATTGACCTGGTTACTGATTGCAAGCGTCTTACATAGACACTTCCAATGGAAGTCCAAGTTCTTTATTAACCAGCACAACACTTCTTTTGATATATTACTTCATTACAGCCTATCCTGGATGTTGTTTGTATGAACCACGTGATTGTGATGATGTTAGACAATCAGGCAGCACAGAGTCCGGAGTGTACAGTGTGACATCTGAAGGCACATACACAAGCTTTGATGTCTATTGTGATATGACGTCTTGTAATGAAAGCTGGTTGGTAAGTTGTTGCGTTGAGCTATGTATTATTTACATATATGCCTCTCATTATCATTGGATAGCTGTTTATATGAGAAACAATTGAATATGGTACATTTTACAAAGAACTAACCTATCATATTGAATGCTACCTTCCTTCCTTTTTTGTATTTATAAAATATTATGCTATATAATTTTAGAACTATTTTTACTGCCTATGTACAAGTGACTAATATGTTTCTTATTGTTTTAGAATTAAAGGTCTTTAAGGCTTACTACTGGTATCTTGGGTCAGACGTGGTGCTTGATTGTATCGATCCCTGATCTTTGCCCTCATTCTTACTTTTACAATGTATCTATCAAGCTGAAACATTATAAACTATTCATCCTGTATAATGGCTTAATTGATAACTAATGAAATGTTTAAAGTTTAATCCTTATTGTCAAATGTTTATCGTCAAAATGTAAGTGAGCATAACCGTTTCAGACCCGGATTTGAACATCATTGGCTACTTTTGTATTTTTGTGCAGAAAGTATTCTCCTGCTTTATAGTATGACATAATTTTCATGCATTTTTACATTCTAAATTCACAACGCTAGGTAGCCCCATAACATTGCACCATTGCAATGTCCATAAAATGAGTAATATGAAAGCATGCGAACCAAACATCTTGACCCACATCAGAATTAAGGGTGAGGTTGGTACCGTTAAACACGTTTAAGCCCTTTAGTGAATTTTATTTTACTGACTGTTTTTAAGGTAGTGCTTCTTTCTTGGATCTTTTTTGTTATTTATGTCTCACGAATGTCTTTATTATACTGTCTTGTCTGTATCTTGCAGCCATGTGATCACCTGCTGGGAAATGTCTAACATCTTGGCTCTTTTTTGTGTGATGTTTTCGTGTGTTTTGTTACTTTCCTATATGGTGTCTCATGTCCGGTGTGGTACTTGATTGTATCGAATCCTGATATTTGCCTTCCTCTTAACTTCTATTATGAGAGTATATAATTTGTTACTCTTGGATCTTCAGTAGTAGGACTAATTGTAAACACTGTTAAAATCAACTTAATGAAAACTGACAATTTATGGAAACACATTTATATATGGAGTATATCAAACATTATTTTTAACATATAGGATTTTTGAATAGAGGGAAGTGGAAAATCCTATAAAGTTTATTTTAAGATTTTTGACCTTTAAATACTTATAAATACTCGATTCAATTAATTATATATTGCGAATTCTGTTTGAACTGTTTAAGAATTTTAAGAAAAAAAATATATGATGTGGCAAATCTGACGGGATTTTATTTTAACTTGAGTAGTAAACCATTAGTTGTGACCTGCTTAAAGTTCCAATACCACCATTTCAAAAACCTTCTTTCTTGATTTCACTTCAAAATTTCGAACGTCTCTAACTCTCTTACAAATGAACGAAAATATAACATGTTGATATTCACATTTCTTAATTAGTTCATAAGGAACATTTCTAAACCAAATTTATTGTGAATTTAAGAACTTTAAGTTGCTGTACCTCAGCTCCTTCAGTTTCAGTGTTAGAAGGCAGAAATGTTATGCTGCATCATCACAAAATAAATATGACATCATTTGTGACGTCAAAATGTAGTCAACCATTAAATTAAAAGAACATTCTATTTTTGTCTCGAATATGACATGCATTTTATCTTGTCAAAACCCAGAGTCATTTAATTTCAGGCAAAATAGTTTTGGCTAATGAGATTTACTTCCCTAGAGTAGATAAATCTTTCTATACAAACTTAAAATCATAGATGTTTTTGTTTGATAAACAATGGCATTTTTCTGTCAAGCATGTAATATAGCTTTTTGTGGTTGTCATTTTGGAACACACTGTACGAGCATATAGCTATTTTTATATTTTTTACAACACATTAGTTTTATTACCTGTCATTTTAGGTATTTCAACAGAGAATGAATGGATCAGTAGATTTTTACCTCGGCTGGGATAATTATACTTTAGGATTTGGTGATTTGAATGGAGAATTCTGGTTAGGTAAGCCCGTCATATCTGTTTTTTTATTAGTTTGGTAAACAACATTGCAGTTCTCTTTTAATTAGACATAGGCGAACAGCAATGCATTCAAACACGTGGTCAGAGAAAAATACATATAACCTATCAGATATCAGATATCAGGAAGACTTAGGGTTTGAGAAATGAATATCAAGCGAGAATATAACCTCTCATTTGAGAGCGCTGAATCCAAGATTGCCAGAGCAACTAGCTGAACCATCTTCAAAAGTATACATAAGTTTACTATATTGTAAAATGTTTGCAAACAAAAAAGGTGAACTTCTTTATGGTCAGTGTGATGCCTCTATTGGACACAAAGGTAAATATATTAAACAAAATAACTTTTTCACAATATGCCCATGAATTAGATAACGGATAACAGTCAAAATAAATAAAATTATTTTCTTATAATTGGAGCTGCAATTTTGGTATATCGCTGTTAATTTTTTAGCACAAAAATTTAATACTCTACTCTTTAGCTTAACATGTTTTTTTTTAAAGATTGCAAGAAGGAAACGGTCCAAGAGTTGGCCCAAAACCCATTTCAGAGCGATTTATATACTAATCCCACACCTAAAATTTCCAAAGACTCGTACCTAGTTTTTACGTAAATGAGTGGATTCCGTCGCATTTAATCGTAATTTAGAGTAGAATTAGCGTAAACTTTCGCAGTTTGCTACGTAGCTGGTCGTATATTTTCGTATATATGAACGTATCTCTGTACATTCGTTGCCATATTGGCCGCAGAAGCCTACGAATAAATGGCAGTGTCACCGCTCCAAGAACGTAGTACATCGCAGATTTTAGACTTAGTTTTTATTTACAACGTAAGTTTTCGCAAAATGCAGACTTTGAAATTTTCTTGAGCATAGAAAAAGAGACTTAGAAATATTTCAGTTCGTAGTCATTCGGAAAATATAACTTTACCATTTTTATATTCGTAGTTAAAAAAACTTAAATGAATTTCTTATGAAAAGTGCTTAAAAATGATCTTCCTTTAAGGCCAGATAAGATTACTCATGATTTTCTAGATTCCATATCTTGCAAATTCATATTTGGATAATATAGCAGAATATTAATTAGAAAAAGGGTGAAATTCTCATGCAAATTTAAACAAAGGTTACAGAATGAATGGTTAGACTCAAAGTTTTACAAGTGTAAAGTAGTAGAATAATATGGAGAAAAGCTAGAGCAGCAGTCGATGGTACACCATGGCAAATACACACTTTTTAACCTTTGACCTTTACCTTGGGGTCAAGATCACACAAAATGTTGCCCAATACCCTCTACATCATGTGACCTATGCACATGCAAATTTTTAAGTTACCATGTTCAACAGTTTAGAAAATGCATTTACAAGAAAATAAATACTTTAGGTCAAGGTCATGAAGTACTCTCTACATCATTTGACCTATCACCTGCAAAGTTTGAAGTTGCTACATCCAACAGTTTAGGTGGAGGTGCATTTACAAGAAACTTAATTATTTGACCTGACCTC
The DNA here is from genome assembly GCA_964019695.1 of Loripinus fragilis. Lineage (NCBI taxonomy): Eukaryota > Metazoa > Mollusca > Bivalvia > Lucinida > Lucinidae > Loripinus > Loripinus fragilis. The sequence goes on along the minus strand of OZ026524.1, from coordinate 4,725,638 downwards.
TGGGGTAAAGGTCACACACAAATGTCACCTTGTGCCCTCTACATCATATTATCTGTGCATCAGATCTACAAAGTTTGAAGCTACTATGTCCAAAAGTTTAGAAGATACATTTAATACAAGAAACGTGACAGATGGTGGACAGACCATGGACAGAATTAGGAATGAAATTATTTTACCCTAATTTCAAAACAAAAATCTTATATAAGGGCTATGACAAGTATTTTATCCTTGACATGGAGGCTATTTCTCTTTCATTGTTATGGCTGTTGATATATATACTTTTGACATGGAAAAATCATATGGTATAAATGTCAGGCTTCAGAGTAAGTCGCTTTAAAAATTTGTCAATTTTGGAAGGTAAGGAATTTAAACCAACTAAATAATAGAATAGCTTCAACCACCTGCTTCGACATGCAGTTCTATAGGTTATGGTTTTCTTATCTTTGTAAGAACTTCTTGTAATGTGTCAGTGTTTGAAGATTTCGACAAGTTGGGAAATGCATAATAGGGCATAACTTTATCATTTTTTTTATAAAAGCTTATACTTGGTACAATGAAAACCGTGAGAAAATAAAACAACTGTGGTATACAAAGTTGTAGAATCTGATTGGTTCAAAGATTTACGTTCATTTCATTGGCTGCCCGGTTTAAATTTCTTAGTTACAGAAAATAGTTCCTATCTGTTTTTACATGTAAATGTTGTTTGCAAATCGCTATGTCTAAATATAATTAAAAGTATAATTGCCCAACACAATTAAGAACTGGAAGAACAAAGGCAATTAAATTCTATTTTGAATACATAATGACAGCAAAACATAAATCTAATCCCCAACAGTAAAATCCCTACGCACCGTATGAATGGCCAACATGGCGGCACATGGGCATGTTTGAATTTTCTCAAGACAAATTCGAGGCAGCTGCTATGAAATCCATCTAAATCATGAGACCGTCAAATGAAAGATATACAGGTAGCTGTCCCTATTCATTTTCTGTACTTCCATAATGCAAAATTAGCGAGGTTTAGGTTAGTTTTTTTTTCTGTGGCTTGAGAAAGTTGAACCGAGGCCGAAATTCCCAATTTCGACTTTTTCCACTTACGCAAAAACTCTAAAACAGGCTTGAAAATGTTACAAATTTGCAAAATCAAACACAGCATACACTCTTGATCGGCCAAAAGCTACTGTCTTGTAAGATTTCGTGACGTTTCGCCCCAAATCAGTTCGCAGATTTATTTTTTACCCTCCACCCATTTCGCCCTGTGTCGTTTCGCACCACTAGTCGTTTCGCCATTATAACAAAGCCATTATAAATTATACATTACATTATAAATAAGTGGCGGATTTAGAGGGGATTTGCTCAAACTCCCCTTTGAGGCAAGATAATTTCTTTTTAAAAATTCTGGGATCAACTTTTATACTTCTTTTCTATTTTCTCTTTTTTTGAACGAATTGTCAAGATTAATTGACAGCTTATTGCAACAACATTGATAGGTAGGTACTACAGATAGATAGATTTCAGGCAGAATTTTTGTAAAATTTAGATAAATTAATAAACAATATTCAGGTTCAATTTTATTAGAAATGAAATCTCTATGGCCCCAAAAGTATTGAATTGTTTCTCAGGCCACTTTTATAACACAGATTAAGCAAGATGGGGGGGGGTATTTTTATTCAGCAAAAAAGCAGATGCGGGAACAATTTTTCTTGAAAATAGGAACGATAATTTTTGAAAGTTGTGTTTCAGATTGTGGTCGTTTGTACGATTATTTCATCGGACATTATTCTAGTCAGGCCATAAAACTTGATAGTGAAAACCTCTGCACATCTGAAATGACTTCATCACCGATGCTTAAAACTTACACTAGCTGTTGGGGCTCGATATCTAGCAAAATCAGTGAATATATTCGGTCTCATACAACCGAAAATGAAGTCGAGAATAAATAAACAACACAACATTACCCGCAATGGACCACGACGTCCCAATGGAACGGCATTATTTTTTTTATTTTTAGAAAGCAATAAAAAAAATAATGCAGGGCTTTTAAAACAGGTGCCGCAGTGCCTAAGAAACAATTCATTTTTATATGGCCTATCTGAGCCTCCCTGGCAATATTTGAACTGGCTATCAATCCATTTGTAAATAACAAATAAAACTCCCTACCCCTATAAAGAACAGGGGCGTAGCAAGACGGAGGCGAGGAAGATTAGGCTTCAATATCATATGGGCCTAGACGCGAGAAACCCTGACTTTGTTGCTTGCGAACAACAAAGGCGCAGACCAGCATCCCCGCAGTCTGATCAGCCCCGTTATTATTCACAATTAGAACAGTATAAAGTAACTAGGTCATATAATTCTAAATTCTCCAATTTACTTTGATGGGCTTCAACATAATAAAGCCTCTGGCTACGCCCCTGAAGAAATCCTGGTCTTTGATCTGTCCCTGTCTTGGGTTGTTTCTCGTTTACCGGGGGAATTCTATTCTGTTTGTTGTTTAGGGGTTGCTACCATATTGGAATTCGAAAGGATCAAAATGTCATGGTTAAATAGCCCTTAAAGGAAAAGGAAGCAGGGGTGTGAGGGCACAGCCCCCATCATACAACAAACTGAATTGTTTAGCTTCATGCCTCACCGTCATGTCATAAACTCAACTCAGTAAACCAGAGGTGCACCCCTGTCTTGAATAGAATTTACAAGGTCTTTTGCAAAGTAAAACTACACATCTCCCATCCAACTAGTAACACGCTAGGATACTCAATTGAGGATGCATGCCTTTTGAAGAGATAGATAGGATATTAATGCTCATAGAAGACCCGAGGGTGGAGCTTGTGTAAAAAAATAGGGACAAATTCCATGCAATAGGACCCTTATACTATCAATATTATAAGTCCCTGAATCCCGCTGCTTTCCCCTATGTAGCGTTATCCCCTAATCTTATATTTTTTGCAAACAGTTTGGACCCAGATGAGGCCCAACAGTTTGGACCAATATCAGGCCCAACAAAATGTCTTGCCTGAGCTTGATCAAAATGTTTGACATTCTGAATTAATTTTTCCAAAAAATATGATTATGAAAAAGCATCAACAAACGACGAAAATACGTGCAAATTACTCGAGCGGGAGGAATATTGCAAATTTCAATCTATTGGCCCCATAAATTAAGCATCCTCCTAATTTTGTTATAAATTCATAAATCAGTATATATCCATGCATTTTTGTCGTCTATTGATCATATTTTTAATTGCATACTAAACATTTACAGTGGAAGGCATGTCAGACAATACTACCATTGAAAGCATTTTGGAGTAATAATGACCTTGACCTAGGGACAGGGAAAAGGAACCTGTATCGTATGAACAAGCGTAGGAAAATACAAACAAGCGAGGGTGAATACGATTATTCGTAAGTAAATATGCCCAAACGTAACTTAATAAGAACAAGCGTAGTAATTGATGTTTTTGTGCAGCTTGTTTTTCGTAGGCCTTCGCAAATTTTGTCCCAATACTCCACTAGTTCGTAGAGGATATACGAAGCAGTGCAAATGCTTACCCTGCAACGGAGTATTGGCATGTTTTTTTACGAAATAGCGTAAATTACGAAGATAGGTCCTCGTAGGTTTTCGTATATATTGTCCCAATACTCCACTAGATTGTAGAAGACTACGCTTGTCAATAGATACTACGCTTGTGACTGGACATTACGAAGGTGCGCTATCTTCTACGAATGAGCGTACATTAGGTCTACGAAGTCTGCCTCCTCATTTTTGGTTCATTTTTGAATCATTGGCAAAAATATGGGTCGTAGAAATGGTCCCAATACTCCGCTCAAAATTTTCTTCGTATTTGATCGTAAACCCTCGCAATCTTTCGGTAATTTAAGGTACGGGTTTGTTAATTATTTGCCTCCCTCCAATAATTCTCGGGCAAATTTTACTGTATTTTCCGACAGTAATCCCTATTCATATGAACTCTTACCTGATCTCTTATGATGCATGCGCCGATGCAATTAAGAAAGCGCAGACAAAATAAAATGGCGGAAATTGAACATGTGAAAAGGGCAAGAATTGGAAGACCAAAGCGCCTCACAGCATCTGCCATAAAAAGAAAGAAATTAGAGAACGGCGCTAAATGTAGAAGTAGAATAAATATCGGTCAAGAATTCGGTCGCTGGACTGACCTGAAAGACCTTTTTGGGTTGAAAACGCACGCAGAGGTGGGGGCGATTTTACTTGACAGGTAGGCTTATTAAAAATGCCATATTTAGCCCTCAAATGCTTATCTACTATTCTACAGCCTGTGATACTGTCAGTATTATGTTTTTAAATCTTGTCGCTCATCAAAAGTGTTTGTTTAGTATTCTAAAAACTTGCAAAGCAATGCTTCTAGGAAGCTGTTTATGTGATATTTATTAGACGGGGCTCCGAAGGGGGATTTTTACTTTTCGTTCACGGACAAAAATGCGCAAGCCTTTTTGTTGCTGCATGGCTTCTTGCTTGGTCAGAAAAAACAAGATGTCATAAAATTCAAAATGTCTGGTAAAATGGGATCAAATTTAGCCTAGCTTGTTTTCATGTTTTCGGATTATAAGTATTTCATTCGTAATAAGTACTAGCTTTTGAAAATTGTGTCGCTCCAGTGACGCTAATTATGACACAATCTATCTATCTATCTATCTATCTATTTATTTATCTATCTATCTATCTATCTATCTATCTATCTATCTATCTATCTATCTATCTATCTATCTATCTATCTATCTATCTATCTATCCACACACTCTCCCACCCATCTGCCCATCCATTTGTCAATCCTCTAACAGGGACACTCAAGTTAGGCCAAACAAATATGTTTCCTATAGATGGAATTATTGTTGTTAACACAGGTGTCAGTTTCTTACTCTTGTTTTATAACGCCTGAGATAGGCGAAATATTGAGTTATGCATACTTCAGTTATCAATTTATAATCAAAATTTGATCATCGCATAAAAAGTCTTGAGGAAACTGAATAAAGTGACCCAACCAAAAAAGCATATTTGGCCAAAAAGTGGTCGGGCTAAAACCTTTTTTGTCCAAAAAAGTGGTCTGGCTATGGCTTGATTGGTCGTACTGCTGCCAACGGCCTTGTGTATAGTAGATGTATTCCGATAGAAATTGAATAACTACAAAAATGCGTCTGTTGTATGCTGTCATCTTGAAGCTTATTTTGCTCCTCCAGAACTCGTAAATGAATGTGACAGTATATTTGTCCCGACTGGCATCTATTATGGTGCGTTAAGCAGACTCTTAAATGGTCCTGAGTGCTAAATGTAAATATGTGCTAACATAAAACTTTTTCAACTTATACGACTTCCACCACAAAAACATATAGCTAGGACACAAGCCATTTGTGTGTGTGTGTTGGCGTGTGTGTGTTTGTTTTGCAAGATTCGGTTAGTCCCGCGCCCTATACGCACATGCTGTTTTATTTTAAATATCGACCGCAAAAAGTAAATTCCATTTGAGACAACTCTGTGTGTTCGTGCCTCGTGCGCACTGTCTTTCATCCGCATTTTAGCATGTAAACAGTGTATTTTCTAAGGCTTTAAGGTTTATAAGTTTAGTTTTAACTTTAGGTTTATGTCTTAGCAATAAAGTAAAAGAAAAGCAATAGAAATGGTCAATAGTCATTCCTTACGACGTTTATCAACAGCAAGTGCCACCAAAATTGCCAAAAATGCTGTCCCATAGTCAAATTATATAAATTCAAGAATGTGTAATGTTTATAAGCAGTTTTTAACTTTGTTTTATTGACACACATATATACCTTTCAATTCTAATGTGAATTACGTTACAAATTTAACTATCTCACAAATTACAAACCGTGCATGTTAAGCTCAAATCAAACATCTCTGTGTCAAGAGGATTAATATATACATGGACAAGAGAAACGGATTTGGGGAAACATTTGTTTTTTTTTTCGCAGATAAAAGATATCTGAGTTTGTCTTAAAAATCTGCAGTTTGTGAATTACGTTACCCTAAGTGTATTATTTGTATAAGAAGAGGTACAATTATTGCAATTGAAGCCAATGTAAAAACTATAAACTAAGTATATAACAAACCATACGAGAAAAGTTATTTGCATAGAAAAAATAAATGGTAACATAAATTTGTGAATTACGTTACTGTGAATTACGTTACTACAATTTTACTAAAATCCAAATACCTCTCTAAATGCAAACACTACCTGAAAAAAATGTTTGTTTCGAATCAAAGCAAATCTGTCCCAGTTAATAAAGATCGATTTAAACCATATTACAGTTGTCATTTAATTTGAACAATGATTTACCTATATGTTCTAGGTACATAAACTCCCCTATTAATGCAATTTACAAAGATACTCATTATATTAACACAACATATGCAAAGTAATCTGTTTGAAAAACAAAATTGAACAGTGTAAATCTCCAAGAGATTGTTCATATGGTTTTTGAAATGAGCTGGATTAAACATAGGTAACGTAATTAACACCTAGGTAACGTAATTCTAAAATAAAGCAGATTAGTCCAATCAAAGAGCCAAATGCAACAAATCGACGGTGATTATCAGTTTCTGATTTGATGTTCAATTGTTATTTTCTCTTTTTATACCATTTTTATCTCATTGCTGCTACAATGTACCACTGTAGGTTTATTGGTGGAGTTTATGTGTATACTTTGAAATTGGCAATCTCGCTTAAGCATCCATTCCATTTGATCACAGTGACCTCATATACTCTCATGACTTAATATGTTTATAACTTCTATGGTTTATATGATAGATAAAATAGTTAACTTTAATTTATAACTTCTTATCTTTATTTCATCTTGTGAAGCAAAAAAATGTATATTTCATTCATGGCCTCGCAAATCATGAATTATACTTTTTTCACTTCATTTGTGAAATGAATGTCATATTCATTCCAAACATTTGAGTGTCCTCTATGTATAAAATTGTTCTCTTTTTAATGCGTTGATAAGGCAAATGTCACATAACAAAAGCTGAACAAGATGACATTTGTCCAGCGACAGGAAATTCAAGTGTGCATTTTCAAAAAAAATATCCTCAAAAAGTAGGTCAGTATGACCAGGAAATGCCACACACTGCAGATCATCCCAGGACACCGGGAAATTAGAGAGACCAAGTTTAGCAGAGGACAAATTTGCAACTACAATACAATAGTTTTTAATGGAACGTACTCTTAATTGCACATGTAAAAACGTAGGATAGTTTTAACACACTTGTTATTATTCAAATAAAAAGTTATTGTATCGCCACGTGGTATCCCAGCATGGTATGCAATGTCCAAATCACTTGCAAAGCTAATGGAGATAAGAAACAGTTGGTGGAGTGGCTAGACAGTAACCTAATAGTTTAATTATACATAGTAAATTGTACTTTCATTATGCGACCCAAAATTCTCTTTTATCAGCTACCTTAAATATTAACTACATTGTTACACGTTGCCTGATAAACGTTGTCTATCTCACGACATGCGCCTTTATCAGGTCATGATGACGTTGCACTTTTCGAATGACGTCGCAAATGACGCTGAATCAATACAAAAATCGAAAATTACGTCATGATCGCTAGTTTGAAGATTGAAACAATGGGTAATCTGATAAATAGAATACCAGATTCGTTTCTTTTGATATCAAGTTTACCAGGCTTGGCTTGGAGAATGCATGTTGAATCGTGGGGCAAGCCTCGCGATGTCAACAAGTGTTCTCAAAGCGTTCTTGGCAATCCTCATGATGTCAACAAGCGTTCTCAAAGCCTTGCCTGGTAAGCTTGCTATCAAAAGGCACTCTCCTAGTTTTCTCTATGGCCCAAAAGCCTCACAATGTCAACAAGTATTCTCAAAGCCTTGCCTGGTAAACTTGATATCAAAAGACACTCACCTAGTTTCTCTATATCCCAGCAAGCCTCGCGATGTAAACAAGAATTGTCAAAGCCTTGCCTGGTAAACTTGATATCAACAGACACTCACCTAGTAATCTCTATATTTATTCAAAATGAGGATGATCAGCTGGTTGCTTTGCTTTAATTCCATTTTGATAGTATTCTCTATATCCTGGCAAGCGTTACGATGTCAACAAGCGTTCTCAAAGCCTTGCCTGGTAAATTTGATATCAAATGGCACTCACTTTGTATTCTCGAAATCCCGGCAAGCCTCACAATGTCTACAACGTTCTCAAAGCCTTGCCTGATAATCTTGATATCACAAGACACTCACCTAGTATTCTCTTATAGAGTTATCATGGAAAGGTCACCATTCTATAGTAAACATTTAAAATACACTTTATGAACAGATACTCACCTAGTATTCTCTATATAGAGCTATCATGGAAAGGTCACCAATCTGTGTTTAACATTTACAATACACTCTATGGAAAGACACTCAACGAGTATTCTCTATATGGAGTTATCATGGAAAGGTCACCAATCTGCGGAAACATATACAATACACTCTATGAAAAAACACTGACATAGTATTCTCTGTATAGAGTTATCATTGAAAGGTCACCAATCAGCGGTAGACATTCACAATACACTCTATGGGATGACACTCACCTAGTATTCACTATATAGAATAATAATGGAAAGGTCACCAATCTGTGGGAAACATTTACAATCACTCTATGGAAAGACACTAACCTTGTATTCTCTATATATATTTTCATGGAAATGTCATCAATCTTTGGGAGACATTTACAACACACTCTATGGAAAGACATTCACCTAGTATTCTCTACATATAGTTATCATGGAAAGGTCACTTACTTGTGGGAAACATTCATAAAACACTCTATGGAAAGACACTCATCTAGTATTCTCTACATATAGTTATCATGGAAAGGTCACTAATCTGTGGGAAACATTCATAATACACTCTATGGGAAGACACTCATCTAGTATTCTCTACATATAGTTATCATGGAAAGGTCACTAAACTGTGGGAAACATTCATAATACACCCTATGGAAAGACACTCTCCTAGTATTCTCTATATAGAGTTATCATGGAAAGGTCACCAATTTGTTGAACACATTTACAATACATTCTATGGTAAGACACTCACCTAGTATTCTCTCATAGTATTATCTCTTATAGAGTTATCATGGAAAGATCACCAATCTGTGGTAGACCTTAACAATACACTCTATGGAAAGACACTCACATAGTAGTCTCTATATAGAGTTATCAGGGAAAGGTCATCAATCTGTGTGAAACGTTTACAATACACTCTATTGAAAGACACTCACTTTAGAGTTATCATGGAAAGGTCACCAATCTGTGGTGAACATTTACAATACACACTATGGAAAGACACTCACCTAGTATTATCTCTTATAGAGTTATCATGGAAAGGTCACCAATCTGTGGTAGACATCTACAATACACTCTATGGAAAGACACTCACCTAGTATTCTCTACGTATAGTTATCATGGAAAGGTCACTAATCTGTGTGAAACGTTTACAATACACTATATGGGATGACACTCACCTAGTATTCTCTACATATAGTTATCATGGAAAGGTCACTAATCTGTGTGAAACGTTTACAATACACTCTATTGAAAGACACTCACCTAGTATTCTCTACATATAGTTGCCATGGAAAGGTCACAAATCTGTGGGAACAATCATTAAACACTCTATGGAAAGACACTCATCTAGTATTCTCTACATATAGTTATCATGGAAAGGTCACTAATCTGTGGGAAACATTCATAATACACTCTATGGGAAGACACTCATCTAGTATTCTCTACATATAATTATCATGGGAAGGTCGCTAAACTGTGGGAAACATTCATAATACACCCTATGGAAAGACACTCTCCTAGTATTCTATATATAGAGTTATCATGGAAAGGTCACCAATTTGTTGAACACATTTACAATATATTCTATGGTAAGACACTCACCTTGTATTCTCTCATAGTATTATCTCTTATAGAGTTATCATGGAAAGGTCACCAATCTGTGGTAGACCTTAACAATACACTCTATGAAAAGACACTCACCTAGTAGTCTCTATATAGAGTTATCAGGGAAAGGTCATCAATCTGTGTGAAACGTTTACAATACACTCTATTGAAAGACACTCACTTTAGAGTTATCACGGAAAGGTCACCAATCTGTGGTGAACATTTACAATACACACTATTGAAAGACTCTTACCTAGTATTATCTCTTATAGAGTTATCATGGAAAGGTCACCAATCTGTGGTGAACAGTTTCAATACACTCTATGGAAAGACCCCCACCTAGTATAATCTCTTATAGAGTTATCATGGAAAGGTCACAAATCTGTGGTAGACATTAACAATACACTCTATGGAAAGACACTCACCTAGTATTCTCTTTATGGAGATATCATGGAAAGGTCACCAATCTGTGGTAAACATTTACAATTCACTCTATGAGAGACACAACTTTGCGAAACATTGTCCATGTTATTCCCTTCTTCTGTATGCTCATGATCATGAGGGTAATCATTTTATCCATATCCGAGGCATCTATAGATTTTGACATATGTCTGATGTCTAAACTACAGTAAATAGTAAGTGAGTATAATCAGGAAATACAGACAACCCCATGGCACCGCGAGGAAGAGCCATTCAAACATCACGAGACACCAGAAAGACAAATTAAGCAAAGTAACCAGCTCTCTATTCCCCATCAAGATGATTGCAATACTAGAATGGACATAAAGTAACGTACAGCAAAGCATAGAACAATTACAGACTCCCACAATGGGATTAACAATAAACAAAAAGTCAACAACAACAGAACCACCACCTCAAAACGGACAGCAGCCTAAGCCACCGGGGGGGGGGGGGGCTGAAATGCATTTTACTGGTACCAAATCTTCGCCCTAGATTCTGCTGTTGTTGAAGTACAAGAAATGTTCAGCTCGCATGCAGACCTTCTAACTAATGCAATGTATCACCATGGAGAAACACCCTAATCCAATTAACACACCATGATGAAACAAAGAAAAGGGCTCATGAATCACAGATAGTCAGAGCTAAAGAAAACCTCAAGTTGAGCCACAGTGGGTCCAGCTACAGATAAGCATCAGGCACCGATTAAAGCTTTACTTCAGAGCTGTCATAGAGTCTGAGACCTGACCCACTGTCATGCACTTAAAGAGGAAACCATGGCTATAAACTGTGATTGGGTTTAGAACCAGGCATGCAGACTGTCGCATGATGTCCAAGTTATATCCAACCCTTATTTAACGTTTTACAAACCTGTGTAAAACGGCCACTCTCAAAAATACCACAAATTTGTTTCAAGACCTTTCATCGCCTAATGCAGGTCATAAACATTGCAGAAAATTGCAATACTTTCGACCACCAAAAAGCTACCATATGTCATTAAGATCTTTGTTTTGTCTTTTTTGAGTGGCCGTTTTACACAGATTTTACTGTATAAACTAACAAACTAAAGTACTTACGTGTTGCGGCGGTAGAACGTCTCCCTGTCCTTCACTATAGTGTCGATTTTATATTCTTGTCCTTTTGAATCATGGATTCCATTGTGGAACGTTGAAACGTTTAGAGGTCATAAAGAATATGTTTAATTTACTACATCTGATGAGAGGGACTGGGTGGAGGCGGTAGACTAAGGTATAGATTTTATGTTCTTGTCCTTTGTAATCATGGATTCTAATGTGGAACGTTGAAACCTATAGAGGGTCCCGATGAGGCATAAATGGCTGAAACTGGCTAGTCTGATCCAGACAATATGCACACTCTACACGTTCAGTTCTTCAATGCATTATTGCTTCCAAAGTATAACCTTTTATTAGAATATAATTGTAGTTAATAAGAGACAACTAAGGTTTACACAAATTAATTTTTTGCCTAACATGGTCAACTTTTGTCCTTTTCTGAGCTCTTTTCTGAGCACCTTTACAAAGAGTTTGGACCCAGATCAAGCTTAAGCAATTCAAACTGTGTGACCCATTAAAACGTCCAAAATGTTTAACACAGTCACTGATGATATTTCTGATATTCTTTACATTGAGACCCAAACAGTTTAGATTCAGATCAGGCCCTACGTTTTGTTGGTTCTGATCTGGATTTAAACTGTTCGCAAAGGTTATCAATAGATTACAAAAATTGTCAACAGCAGGTAGAGAGTAGATGCTAGTGTTCTTTCAAATTGATGCAAAATTTATGAGTAGCATCAAAGATCATCATCTCGTTTCAGGTAATGAGTATCTTTCAAGAATATTAGCTCAAGGACAATACGAGCTGAAAGTTGAACTGGAGGACTTTGATGGCAATACTAGATATGCCAGGTATACAACATTTGACGTTGGGAATCGAACATCAAACTTCAAGTTGACTGTTGGTGGATACTCTGGTGATGCAGGTACTTAAACTAAAATTAACCATTTAACGCTCTATCGAATATATCTATCGACGCGACAAAACCTATCTTTGGGTTGTCTGTCAAAGCGAGACTCAAACCAGGCTCCACAGCTACAGACACTAGCTTGAAATTGAAATTTCGCTCTTAACAAGTCTACATACGATACTTTCCAATACGCGATTAACAAAGGCGCTGATCAGACTGCGCGGATACGCAGGCTGGTCTGCGCATTTGTTGTTCTCAAACTCCAAAGTCAGATTTTCTCGCGTCGAAGCCCAATTATTGCAGCTGGTATTTTTGTTTAATTTTCTTGATCTTTGATAAATCAAATGAGACTTCAATATCATAAAATTTGGAAAGCTGTTCCAAATTCTACCACAGAATTCGGAGTTGATTGTTAAATACAATAGCTATTTTCATAGGCCTTCCGTACTTTTCCTGATTTCCATCGGGACTCAAGTCATATACATCTACTTATATCACATGACTACCTCAGCCAATCGAAATTACTTCTGTTACCTCGAGACCCAGTAGCCATGTGCTCGAGGTCAGTATCAAAATTACAAAAGTAATTCTGTTCTGTAAGCTAACCGGTATGTATATATGGCATACGAAGTGAGGATTAGTTGTAAGGGGCCACTTAACGCCGCTTTGTATATTTATTGTTACCTCGAAAACCATTTTTACGTCACGTTGTTGGGAAGTTTTTTTGATTGGCCAGATATTTTTCTATTCGGGAGGGCTCGGAGCTAATCGGAACGTGTCGGGAAAACTTGGTATGCAATTAGCTGTAAACTCTTCTGAAAAATGGCATATCGAAGCCGAAATTTTATTGTAATTTAGTTTATAAATTCAAACGAATTGTTGACAAGCCTAATTTTAGTCATCAATTCAAAAAGTTAATCAAACGTTTATAGCATAGATATCATGCAACAGTCTGTATATCTGGCTGTAGACTCAATCACAGTTTATAGCTGTGGTTTCTCTTTAATTGCACGGTGGTGGGTCAGGCCTCAGACGGCCTTGGTGTGAACATTCCATCGGTGGGTTGGTGCCTGATGCTTGTTTTTGGCTTGGCCCACTGTGGCTCAACTAGAAATTTTCTTTAGCTATCTGTGAGTCTTAAACTCTTTTTTTGTTAAATCTTAATGTGTTAATGTGATTTTATCCTCCTCTTAAATCACTAGGCGGAAATTCACCAAACTTCTTGTGCACTTCCCTTTCAAAGTTGTTCAAAGATTTCCACTCCATACACAACTCTGGGTGACATGGTAACCAAAAGGCAAGTCTTTAGAATCTTGTCAAAAACATCTGGTCAGTCAAAATAATTTTGTACATATGACCCTTTAGCGACTCTCTATCAAAATTGTTCAAAATATTTTGAATGGCTGAAAAATATGGCTGCCAGGTGGCGTAGCAAGTTTTTCTTATGTCAATATGGGGGATTTCATTTTTCAAAAAAAAAATCCGAAATTGCAAAGCCTAGTGCAGTTACATGAACAACGTCCCAACAGTTAAGTACTTGCATGTGCAAGAAACTTGACGGACGCACGGATGTATGGACGGTTGGCTTGACGATTTTTTTGGAAAAAAATACCACGGGATGCAATCAACTTATGCTCTACGATGCCTAATGGCTGTCATTATTAACTCATTTAAGCCAAATGGAATTTCCAATTATTATCAACTGGACCAGACCAAGGAATGTTCAGTTGTATTTTTCATTCTTATTCAGATTTCAATCTGCCATTCTGTAATCAAACAATGGGGACCTTGATCAGACGCCACGTTTTGTGGCGTCTGATCTGGGTTTGCACTGTTTGTCTATGTCCAACAAATAGGATACTAAACTTATATTGGGTTACTCCACAGCTTAAACAAACCCGGTCGGTCCAGCCAAAGCCATGTAATACATAGAATCTTGCATATGTGATACGATACTAGTACTCTGTCACCGGCATTTGTGAAGATTTAGTACCAATTCTTCACATCTGAAAAAAAATCGTACCAGTTCTTCACAGGTAAGACGAATACGTACCAATTCTTCACACGTTAAAAATATAAGAATGCGAAATTTGAGCACAGCTTTTAGACCCCAAAAATTATCGAAATGACCATATTCTAATTTCACATTTGCCAAAAGTGATGTTTTGGTATCAATTTTTCACATAGTGTGAAATTTACGAAGTGTGGAAGAACTTCTAGCGATAAGGCGTATATTTTCCCTAGTTGACATGATTACAAACACCAAATTTTCAAATTGCCCCAAATATTTTTAAAATTGGTGTAGTTCGGCAGTAAAATATACATAGTAGGCAACAAAATACGTTTCACAGCGATTCACCATTTACAATACCGTAAAAACGTGCACTTTCTACTACCACCCCTCATTTTACGCCCTCATACTGGGTGCCGTTTAGACCAGTTTTTGAGTAAATGCGTTGCTAGTTTTAAAAAAATAAAAGTGCTAAAATGTTTAGGATATAAGTGTTCTTCATTTCCAAAACCTTACCCCCCCCTAGACCCAAAATGCCCTTTACATATGTTGTAAATGTTTATAGCGACATGTCGTTGTCCAAAGGGCATCTTGGGTCTAGGGGGGGGGGGGGAAGCATCTAAAAATAAACTGAAAGACACCAGTTTCATCTTCAGTTTCCAATGACAAACGTAACAATTTTAGATGTATTTCGTACGCATGCGCAGAAGGAATACCGTGAGGTTTACGAAATGTAGAGCACTCCTATCCTTAACAATTTAGCACTCTCACTTTTTTAAAACTAGTAATGCATTTACTCAAAGTCTGGCCTAAGCGGCACTCAGTATAAAGACGTAAAGTGAGGGGTGGGAGTAGAAAGTGCACGTTTTCACGGTATTGTAAATGGTGAATCGCTTTGAAACGTATTTTGTTGCTTACTATGCATATTTTACTGCCGAACTACACAAATTTTAAAAACATTAGGGCAATTTGAAAATTTGGTTTTTGTAATCATGTCAACTATGGAAAATTTACGCATTATCGCTAGAAGTTCTTTGCGGTTCAACATAGCCCCCCCCCCCCCCCCCCCTCCGTTTTCAAAGCGGGGCTATGATTATCATCCATTGTGCTTGACGAATTCTTTTGAATTGACATTTTGTGTTCTAAAGGCTATTCCTATTTTTTCATTCACCATTGTTTCTTTTTACAGGAGATTCATTGCAATACCATAATGGTCATGTGTTCTCGACCAAAGATAAAGACAATGTACATAACTCGACAGACAACTGTGCAATCCGGTACCACGGAGCTTGGTGGTATAATCTATGTCATACCTCAAATCTGAATGGAAAATACCTCAGTGGAAATCATACGTCATATGCTGATGGTGTTACTTGGAAGCATTGGAAAGGATATCATTACTCTTTGAAAACTACTGAAATGAAAATGAGAAGAAAATAAATAACAAGTATACAGCCTCAGTTACACATTCACGATTCTGGCTACGATTCACCACGATTCGTCCGATGTGACCTATGCTGTAAAATCGGGATGCATCGGGATGGATAAAACAGAAAATTCAGAAATCACTGCAGTGTCTCACGATGTTCCTACGGTGTCCTTACGAATCCACTACGATTCATGACGGTGCTATTACTGTGCTAAATATTACGGTGCTACTACGGTAGCGCCAAGGCAGTCGAACTGTATTGGTGATGAATCGAAGGTGAATCGTGGTGTCAGTTGATATCCTGAATAATTACAACTGTCATAACATTTATTGAGATCCGTTATTCTGATTGGTCAAGAACGGTCATCTGATCGCATTGACCTGTATTTCATTTTTTAATGTACCCGGTCCATATTCATGAGGGGTGGGGCCATTCACGACAGAACTACTTTTGTGATACTGTGCAATGCTTCTATGAAGAGAAATGGACAGCCTGCAACTACTGACATTTTACCTTACACTTACACATATTTTCAGGTGGAAAAGCAAAGATTAACTTACATACGACGCCTAAATTAACATAAGTCAAGCTGATCAACTGTCTGCTGCGATCTATTCAGTTTCCCAGTCCGCAAAATGATGCGACCACCTCTTGCACCTGTGTTTGTTTTCCTGCCTCTTCGTTGTATGCTTTCAGTCGAGTTCCGCAATAAAATCGTTTCTTGAACTTACTGACTGTTGCCTGGTTTATCCAACATTGTTTTGTAATTCGTCCTTGCTTTCTCCAATATGTCAATAAAGATAGCATAATTTCTTTTTGCTGGAGGGCATTTCATTTCCTTTACAAGCCATTTTGACAGATGATGCTTTTCGCTACCAATGTAAACGAATGACGTCATATCTGATGACGTAACTATCGTACACATTCTAATGAACACCCATGTAAAGTATTTTTGGTTGTCACTATGTAAAAAACGGGATTCTAGTCGCTGAAATGTAGTTGTTTACTCTTCAATTGGAGAACGGCCGCAATTTTGTTTTTGCACGTCGTAACGTCTACATACGCACGCCACAGTCTAAATGCGTGAAACGTTATTAGCTCGAAACATAATTTGTTAGGAAAACATAATTATTATAAATACTGAATAAGAAAGAATAACGAAAGAAGTTGTAATTATAAGAATTGAAAATTATTTTTCTGCGTTTCACTGAGGTAAAAAATGTCGTTTAAATTACATCTAATTTTAGGTTTTCATGCAAATTAGATGTAATTTCCCGACATTTCATACCTCAGTGAAGCGCAGAAAAATAACTTTCAATTCTTAATTCACCCCGAACGCCCGGGA
Organism: Loripinus fragilis; assembly: GCA_964019695.1. Classification (NCBI taxonomy): domain Eukaryota; kingdom Metazoa; phylum Mollusca; class Bivalvia; order Lucinida; family Lucinidae; genus Loripinus; species Loripinus fragilis. The sequence continues at coordinate 4,708,461 of OZ026524.1, read as the reverse complement.
ATGGCCAGGAATACACTTCATGTACAGTACCACTAGGAATGATCCCAAATTCGCTACAGTAGAGCTACGATTTAAGCCACGCCCACAATCCAACACGATTCACCCCAACAATTTCAAACGGTTTAAAATTGTCGTAGCGTTGTTGTGGAGGTTCCCCAACCACCACAATTCTTCTCTACCGTGGCCAAAATCGTGAATATGTAGTTGGACCTTAAATAGGCAGTTCCTACAAGACCCCCAGGCATGAAGGGGTTAATTAATATAAGGTACCCTACCCAACCTTAAGATAAGACTGTTCGTAAAAAAATATTTATTGTAACTATCGACAACATACGTTTTTTCTTATTTCTCAGCCAAACACATGTTCACTGAGACGGTTCGTTTGAGCACCCAAAACAGTTGTTAAATGACACCTATAAAATACCTCCCCTGATTGGCTGAAACTAGCTTTCACTGGTTGTGACAGATCTTGTTGTCTAACGGTGATAAGCTAAATTCAGCCCAGGACAGGTAGAGATCAGGATTTTTCAGTTCTGACAGACAGCTAAAAATAGTTTGCCCTAAATTTAGCACAGGAAAGATAGACATGATTTTTTTACTGCTGCCTGACAGCTAAAAATAGATATTGAAACACTGACTGATTTATTAGGTATATTTCACAGGCCAAATGTTTTGAATAGAAACTTATTTATTTGATGATAATAGTAATTCAAGAAACGCAATTCTTTTGCACATCTCAAATGCGTTTCAGAAATTTGAGAAGTACTGTGTAACTATTAAAATAATATTGTTTTCATTGCACTAGAGGAACATCGACTTGAGTAAATTTATAAGTATAAAAACATTTTAAACAAAACTAGGAAAAGAGAGACAGTTTCATTTAATAAAACAATTGGTGCATTGATTATCGGTTAACATCAGAATTAGTCAATTCTCGAGAGTGATGTTCACCTTGTCTTCAACTCAGTGAACATTATTGTTCTCGGGTTGACAAATCCTGATGATCACCTCAAAAGAATGCATCAGTTGTATAATGTTTAAATTCAGAAAGGGGGCAAAGATCAGGAATCGATACAATCAAGTACCACACCTGACCCAGGATACCACATGGGAAAGTGACAATAACACAATTAAACATCACAAACGAGAACCAAGCGTCCAGCCCTTTCCCAGCAGGTGACCACAGGACAGCAATGAACGGACTCGAAAGCACGTCAAACACAAGACATAAATAACACAAATTATACCACCTTTACCATGTAATATCTCGTGATGTGTAAGACCTACACTGATGCTGGTGGCATAAGATAGTTATAACATGTTTGTCCACCTGTACGTAAGATAATCAACCAGCTAATGCTCGTGGATTATCTCTTCGTACATGCGTACAACCCATGGTATAACTATTACTTTACCGTTTTTTACGATATCGCAAATAAAACAAACTAATTATATCTATGTTATAAGTTTTGTCGTTCAACATCCCAACTCACTACAGTGTAGATTTTATTTTCTTGTCCTTTGGGATCATGGGTTTCATTGTTGAACTTTGAAACTATTAGAGGGTCACTGATGAAGCCTAAATGGCAGAAACTAGCTAGTCTGGCCCAGGATATATGCACACTCTAGTTTCAGTTCTTTGGTGCAGTCTTTGCTTCCAAAGGATACCCTTTTAAGAACATATTTGACTTCACTATAGCTGGTGGCTGGGACTGTGTGGCGGCGGTGGAACGTCTCCCTGCCCTTCACTATAGTGTAGATTTTACTTTCTTGTCCTTTGGGATCATGGGTTTCATTGTTGAACTTTGAAACTATTAGAGGGTCACTGATGAAGCCTAAATGGCGAAACTAGCTAGTCTGGCCCAGGAAATATGCACACTCTAGTTTCAGTTCTTTGGTGCAGTCTTTGCTTCCAAAGGATACCCTTTTAAGAACATATTTGACTTCACTACAGCTGGTGGCTGGGACTGTGTGGCGGCGGTGGAACGTCTCCCTGCCCTTCACTATAGTGTAGATTTTATTTTCTTGTCCTTTGGGATCATTGGTTTCATTGTTGAACTTTGAAACTATTAGAGGGTCACTGATGAAGCCTAAATGGCAGAAACTAGCAAGTCTGGCCCAGGAATTATGCACACTCTAGTTTCAGTTCTTTGGTGCAGTCTTTGCTTCCAAAGGATACCCTTTTAAGAACATATTTGACTTTGTTTGAAGAAATTCCATATCCATGACGCCACATCCATGATGTTTTCTTGTCAGCCCAGTTACATGATTTCATTTTAGTAAAAGTGATTGGTAGACCTTATTGATAACAGTCTAGATACTGATCAGCTGACTTCTGTAAACCAGCTGATCTGGCTCTAAACTGTTGTAAAAAGAATATATCTCCAGGCTAAAGTGGAATTTTTTGTGCTGGTACGTCACATGTAGTCTTGGTCAAGACCTATTTAATATATCCAGAAATCTATAAAAGTATCTATGCCTGGAATGAAAATGCCTCCTTAAAGTTAAGGAGACATAAGTTAAGTATTGAAATTTGAACATGCTATATTAAATGCTAATAAATTGCCTGGATCGATGTGGTACTTGTGCTCAAAGATATCATTGTGATCTACAGAAAAAAGAAACCATTTTGATTTTAATCAGAACGAAAAGTTATTTTTCGCATCCTGAAAAACCAATACTTAACTTAAGTCCTCCTTAACTCTAAGGAGGCAGTGTAATTCTGGGCCCTGGCCATTTTAGTCAGGAAAAAAATCAGAAAAAGACGCTTATTTAAGAAGGTACAGGCATTTTGTGAAGAAAAGGTTTTGAGATGCCTATTAGGGGTATTTTGGTATGCTGAATCCAAAAACCAATGTTGGCAAGCTGAAAAATGGCGTCTTCACTATCTAATTTGCATATTTCCAAGATGGCCGCCAAATTGAGAAAACTCAATAAAAATCTGTAGAGCAACATGTTAAAGATTCCAAACTGGTACAGCTCAATCCAAAACATCTTCTCATGATTGGGGGTCTTCACTGACATCAATTTATGCAATTAGAATTAAAAATGTGATCAAGAGGAAATCAGGGGGGACAACTTGAGCAAAAAATCTTTTTTCCGACTTGGAAAAGGTTTTTTCATGATAGTCCATGCATATTATCTTGCCCAAATGATTTCATTAAAATGAGAACTTTAAAAAATGCATCGCAATGATATCATTATTGTTTGCAGGAAAATATGGCGATTTAAACTAAATTCTGTAAGTTTCAGATAGGGGAGGGGTTTAATGCGATTTTTTTAAAAAAAGGGCCTGTGTCTACAAAATGACTTGTTTCTCATCAGCAACTCACCCTACACTATTAAACTTGCTATCAAATTAGAGCTTAGATAGAGTAATTTCATCTGATGAAATGGTCTGATATGCAGATTAATTATCTAACCTTGTTACGAGACGGCAACGCAAGGTCTGTCAAGGTCTATCAAGTTCTGTTGCGGTCTGCCACGTTGTCCTAACCCGACACCACAGCTCGAACCTGAACATGGAGTCTTAGAATCTCAGATAGATGCATCTGAGGAGAAAGTAGTGGCAAGGGTAGAAATAGAGGTGTCATAGGTTATAATTTCCCGTGGCAGAATATTGCATTTATTTTTCTGAAGATCACTCAGTGTAGACATTGATAAAATTCTGCATTGTGCGCCATTTCATTAGAATATTCTGTGTTTTTAAAAAATACTCATGAGTCACTAGAGTACAAAGGTTTAATGCTGATACCAATGGCTGGTGTTATTGTTTCAAGGCTCTCCTTGTACAGTTGGGGGACTGAAATGCGTTAACATCTTCGATGCGAAGCTCTCTTGCTAAAAAAAGTGTGAAATATCCCAAATGTTGCATTCGTTCTTCCGAAAACCATGTCCGCACTTTGCATCCGCCTTTAACCTTCCTGCTAGACGATCATTCTTCTATACAGCTGCTGATGGCCTCCTTGCAACCACAAAGGATAGATGTACACTCCTAGCAATTATATAAATATGAAATCGGCTTCTTTATTGCCATTTCATGTAATGATGTTTTTGATCAAGGGTGCATAATATAACGATTGCACTAGCTTTTTGGGCCTCTTCTTTATACCATGGGCATATTTGGGCTCCAACACCATTCATCACCCACGTTTTATCGTAGAAAACCTTGACAGAACATGATAGACGTAGCAGAACTTGATCGCAACGTAACAAAACGTGAGAGGTCCCAACAGAACGTGGCAGGCCGGGATGAAACGTAGAACCATCCGTGACAGACCGTAGCGCGCCTGAGCCTCTGTCACGGCAGACCTTGACAGACCGTGAAAAAACGTAGCGAGGCTTAACAGAACTTGAACACAAAGACAAAAATGACTAAAACCACCACGGCGAGCTACGTTTCTGGCTACCGTGGCTGCCGGGAACATAGTGAAAACCTAGCATAAATAGCAAAGAAAAAACTGGCTCAGGGAGGCTTGCCTAGAACAATATACCCCCCATAATGTGAAAATCAACAATATGATTCTAAAGAAAGTGGGTGTACCTACAAAATGATTGGTATCTAAGCAGCAACTCATTATAGACTACCGAACTTGGTACGTATCAAATAAAGCTCAGACATGTTTTTCTTTTTTTTATTCAATGTGCTGATATGCAAATTTTAGTTTTTGTTATTTCACGAGTATTTATAAAACAAATTGAAATAAAAGAAAATTCCTAGAAATTATAAGGGGTGTACCTATACACAATACCCATATGTCAGTTGCTGGTTATCATAGACTATCAAACTGGGTACCAAATCAAAGCCTAGACAAATTACTTTTACCCAATGATATAGTATGCAAATGATCTAATTTGAATATAATCCTTAATATTTATGAAAACATGAGAAATAAGAGAAAACTGGTAGAAAAAATAAGGGGGGGGGGGGTACGTACAACAATACCTAAATGTCAGCTGCTAACTATTCTAGACTACAAAACTTGTTACCAAATAAAAGTTGAGATATAACACTATAACCAAATAGTTTGATATACACATTATCTAATTTATATATTCATGAATATTAATGAAAGCATTAGACATAGGAGAAAAATGTTTGAAAATTTAAATGGGTGTTTGTACAACATAACCCATATGTCAGCTGCTAACTATTCTAGACTTCCAAAATTGGTTCCAAATGGAAGTTGAGACATAACATCTTTACCCAAAGGTATGATATACAAATTATCTAATTTGCATATTCATGAACATTAATGAAAACATTAGAAATAAGAGAAAACTGTTAGAAAATTTAAAGGGGTGTACGTACAACATAACCCATATGTCACCTGCTAGCTATTCTAGACTTCCAAATTGGTACCAAATGAAAATTGAGTCAAAGTACTTTAACGCAATTGTCTGATATACAAATCTAATTTACAAATTTGTGAGTATGAATGAAAACATTAAACAAAGAAAGAAAAATTGCAGAAAAATTAAAATGGGTATATCTACAAAATAACTTATATCTCATATGCTAATTGTCCTAGACTAACACTCTTGCTACCAAATAAATGCTTAGACATAGCACATTTAATGCCATGATCAGATATGCAAATCATTTAATGATTATATCATTGAATATTAATTTAAATGTTAGAAATGAGAGAAAAATGGTAATAAAATTAAGGGGGTGTACCTACAAAATTACCCATATCGTAGCTGCTAATATTACTAGACCACCACACTTAGTACAAAGGCTAAGACATTTTACCTTACTCAATAGTCATTATGTGAAATTGTCCATTTTTAAAATTTATTAATTTTAATGTAAACATTATAAATGAGAGAGAAAACATAGAAAAAATAGTGGGGGTCTACTTCTAAAATTACTCCTATCTCATTTTAATTGTTCTAGACAATTTATCTTAGTATCAAATTAAAGCTGAGACTTATTTTTTTATTCCAATGGTCAGATATACAATCATTTAGCAACTAAATTCATGAATATTGATGAAAACTATAGACAACTAAAAAAATGAAAACGAATCAATAAGGTTGTATCTTCAAAAATTACTAATTTATAAACAAATTAAATGAGTTGCGTGTCAAACAACACTTTAATAGAACGTTTTTTGGGCTAAAATTTCCGAACAATTTAAAAAAAGGTAATTGAGTATGAAATCGAGGATAAATAGCAGCTGAGATATGAGTCATTTTGCATGCACATTATATTAAATGTTCTCTATTTATTTTCTCATTTCTAATATTTAAATAATATTAATGAATACAATATTTAGATAATTTACATATTGGACCATTAAGTGAGTATGCTATGCATTAGGATTAAATTGGTTCTAAGCCTGGTAGTATAGGATAGTAAGCAGCTGAGATATAGATAAATTTGCATATACACCCCCTTATTTTTTTATGATTTTTCTCTTATTTCTAATGTTTCATTAATATTTATGATTATGCAAATTTGATAATTTGCACATATTAACATCGTATGAAAGTCCTATGTGTTAACATTCAGTTGGTACAATGTTAAAAAGTTTCAGATGAGTTGCTGCTGAGATGTGAGTACATTTGTAGGGACATCCCCATTCTTTATAAGCGCATTATGCGTTGCCATGGAAACCATGCAATTTCACATAGCTCAAATGGGTTTATTCTTTAGGGCAATATCTTTTCCCCATTTAGGTGTTCTCACACAACAATTTGACACAAATTAGAAGTTTTCCTGATTGTGCAAGGTTGGTCTTATTAGACCGTAGGGTACTAAAGACTGTGCATGCTGTAACTTTTTATAGATACAAAATTTACCATGTACGTATTTGGGCTTGGACATTATGACATAATTATTCAAAAACAAGACAACTTGTTGATTATCAAAGTTTCTTTCTCAATTACTGTAACAGAGTGATAATATATATTCTCGCTGGATATTCTCTGGGTTCTATTGGACCAAACCAAAACAACGATAGGTGACAGATGATGATTTTAATTGTCGTCTGAAGGCTGAAAAGACACAATTAGATAGTATCTTTTAATGGAAATATATTCAGAATATTGTCAACGATATACGTTGACAACAACACAAATATGGCGAATGCAATGGAGCGTTGCAGTGGAGGCAGATCACCATTGGCGAGCTGCAACCATGCAATCGCTGATCTTCATACTAAAAGTATTGTTTACCTAATGCATGAGTACACAGCTATTTACACCTGGTTAACACACCTGAGTACATGCATATCAATCAGAATAGGGCGACATATAAAATCTTATAAAATGCCTATTTTCCAACATGTAACATATGCCTATGGTACATTTTCTAAAAGATAACATATTAAACTTTCACATACCTGAAAAGACACAATTAGATAGTATCTTTTAATGGAAATATATTCAGAATATTGTCAACGATATACGTTGACAACAACACAAATATGGCGAATGCATTGGAGCGTTGCAGTGGGCGAAACAAGTAGGAAATTATCACTCCCAGGAATATCTTTATGCATATCAATGGGGTTTAGGCTCCAATGTCAAATTACCATATAGGTTTAAGGCATTCCACTATGAAGGTAAATGTGAAACATTTATGGTAAAAACCACCCCTGTTACACATTTCCCCTCACCGTGAAATGGCGTCCCGACATTTCCAATATAACTAAAATGGTATGTAAAGAAGGAAAATAGTTCTGGGAAGGCAAATTTAAAAAAAAAAAAACAAGTCACACACTCCAGCAACCATACAGATGATAAAAGATGAAAATGAAATGGCTATAGGATAATTGGATATAGGAATAGGCCTATGTTTATATGTGTGGGGCAGACCAACTGGGGAGATCGCAAACAACCAATAGCCTAATGCTATTTAAGTAATGGGTAACCTCTGATACCCTATCCACCAATTACCCAATTACATGATGTAATTCTATGATAACTTCTCTATTCTGTCAATATGTCATAAATTACCCCAATCTTTCAGTCATAATTCATATACTTTTATGGATAAAGTGTTCAATTCTCTCAACCTTCATATCTTGTCTATGAAAGCACCACAAAATGGTCTGTGCCATACAACTTTACTTCTCAACTTACTCATACTTAATCTTTGAAACTATATCTTCTTCCTGTCAATATTTCTGACTATCAGTAAATGTATGTATCACTTACCTTTTACTGCTCTTCTATCTATCTGTTCATTGATTTGTCTACCTCTCAATCCTACTAATAAAACTTACCTTTTTATGGGGTTATTATGACATATATAGTTCTTTGCCTCCTTTAAAGATAAACTACTTTGTGGGCTGGAACTGTGAAGGTGTGCTGGCTTCTTACCAAAGCATCGCCTCTATACCGATCTGGAGGTCTTCTGTTCCTAGCAGCCCTTGGTAGACTTGACTCTGCTGTTGAATTCTTTGTTCTAGTAGGGGGCAGTGCACCTTTTTGCCCAGGGGCTCGACGGTATGGAGGAACATAAGGTTCCACTTGAGGTGGATCTTCCTCACTCTCCTCCTCATCAGCTGAAGACTTGCTACTGTCTGAATACTCAGATTCGCTTTCCTCAGATGGTACCACAGCTTCTTCTACTTTCTCCTTCTCTTTCCTCTTTTGTGCAGGCTTGTGCGTTCGTGGACAGGGTAGTCCTGTAAAAGGCAGTAGCATATTCCTGTGAAGTGTTCTCTTTTTGGAGTTTCTTGCATTCTCCTTCACAACATCATATACAGGTATGTCAGGGGCAGGTTTTCCTGTAACAACATAGGGACAGTGTTCCCAAATGTCTCCAATTTTGTGTTTCCCCTTATGCCCTTTCTTCTCCACTAAAACACGATCTCCCACTTCAAGATTGGAGTGTCTTACTTTTGCATCATAATATCCTTTCTGTCTAGTGGCATTCCTTGCTGACTCTTCCGATGCTATGAGATAAGCAGCATCAAGACGTTGTTTCAGTCTGTCAACATAGTCCTCTTGACTCCTGGTAGTCTCAGTATCCTGGGGTATTCCAAGGAAGGCATCTATAGCCAAGCGAGGATGACGCCCAAACATTAGAAAAAATGGTGAAAACCCTGTACTGTCATGTACCGCAGCATTATATGCATGGGTCATGGTCGAGACATGGGACTTCCAGTCCACTTTCTGACTCTCTTCAAGAGTCCCCAACATGTTCAGTAGTGTTCTGTTGAACCTCTCGACCATGCCATTCCCCATCGGGTGATATGGCGTTGTACGGGTTTTCTTCATCCCAGTCAGACTACAAAGACTCTGAATCAACTTTGACTCGAAGTTAGCTCCCTGATCACTATGAATCCTGGCCGGGAATCCATAGTGGACAAAGAAATTCTCGTACAAAGCCTTAGCAGTAGTCTGAGCAGTCTGATTACGGGTAGGAATAGCCTGGGCGTATCTCGTATAATGGTCTGTGAGAACAAGAATGTTCTCAAACCCTCCCTTGGAACGCTCAAGACTAAGATAGTCTATACAGACAACTTCCATGGGCGCTGTACTAACTATGCTGACCAAATCAGATGCTCTTGCTGGTAAAACCTTCCTACGTATGCATCTTCCACATTCTTTTATCTTTTGGCCAACAAAAGCGTCCATACCAGGCCAAAACAATCTTCTTTTCATAAGACTCAGGGTACGAGCACGTCCCTGGTGCCCTAAGTCATCATGATATGCCCTAAACATATCAGTCTGAAACTTTTCAGGCACAACAAGCTGTGATACTTTCTGACCCTGTTGAACAGATTCCCTCAGAAGCACACCATCCTCTATCACATATTTATCCCAGTCCCTGAAATCATATATAAATTTGCCTTATGAGGTATCCTGCTATATAAATGTTAATTTTATTCATAGCACAATTTTAGACTGTTTACCAGTAGTAATGTAACAGGGGTGGTTTTGCATAGTCAAATTATGACGAAAACCACTTTGCTGTTATTATTAGCGAACTCAAATCCATTTTTTTGTGAAAAGTGTACATTTTGGCATTACGGACATAAAATAGTGAAATAAAAATAATCCAAGTGAAATACTAGGTAATCTTCACGGTTTGTAACACCGGAAGTAAATACGAGTGGGACTCGCAGTGCGGTTGTGTAGCAATAACATGTGCTTTTGGACGTAGACCCTGTAAGAGCGTAGACAAGTTTCTTTGAGCACAGAATCGTTATACCTGTTAACAGTGAATGGCATTACTACAGGGAAAGCAAATATTTTGATTAAACTATTATCCCTTTCATCTTTCAATTCCTTATTCAATGCATTTTCTATCAATAAAGAAGAAAGCAAATGTGACTAAATGGGTTACACATCTTATAATAACACATTGTTATATAAAATAAATGATCATTGACGGTTTGGGCCTTATACGCCTATTTTTCTGATTCCCAGAACGCTGCTTTTGAGCTTCTAGTGTGGTGCATGTAGTATCAGTGCAATAGGTGAATCTAATGGCAAGAACCAGCTAGCAAAATATTTTCAAAATTCCTCCGCACTCGAGAGTTATGGGGGGTAGAAAGGGGAGGGGGTCTGAAATTTCATGAAAATAAAAAGTGCTTTAAAAAGTGATTTCTACACGTTTTCTTGATTTATTTGGTAGGCATGGTGATATCTATTGAACATACCATATGCAGAGTATTAACGAATCACGATAATTGATGAAATTATTTTAAAAACAAAATATGTTTCGTAATAAAATGATTTTGGGGGGGTCATTTAGAAGTTACCTGTACTTTTTTGACTACATGTACCGTAAATAATACAAAACTGAAAGCTCAACAAAAGAAAAAATATTTTTGAAGGAATGAAAGTGTCCCATTTAGCATTGGAAAGTAAAACTGATTCTAACTAGATCCTTTGAATATTACTTTTGCTTTGTTTAAAGGGCATAGCTTGTTGAATGTATTTAAAGTGTCCTAATATTTATGGTAAACATGATGCATGTATATCCCTATGTGAGACAATTATTGAACACTAAAGTATTTACCTGTAATAACTCTTTACATGCCAGTGGATAATTTTGTCGTCTGTCAATAGCCTTTTGCAAACAGTTTGAACCCAGATGAAGACTGATAGAATGTCGGTCTTGATCTGGATCCAAACTGTTTGACACTCTGATGGTGGTCCTGGGTGGTTTATTTTTTAAAAACTTAATTTTGAAGAAAGTCAGCAGACGAAAATAAAAACATGAACAATTCCCTAGCATGCAAATAGAGAAGTACAGGACGTTTGCAAAATAATGTGTCATTTAATAACAGTGAGATTTTTTCTTATGAAAAAATGCTAAAAAACCTTGCTAATTCTACTTTTAATCTTTAAGTACTTTATATTAAACTAGCACAGAATACCAAACAATTTAGGGGGTTGGTTCTAGAGAACTTCATTACTGTCATTCATTTCTTATTTGGTAGAAAAGGCATTTTATGGGCTTCGGCCCTTGGTTTTTGGGCTGCTGAACATCTTTCCCCCCCTTGTGCCAGCAAGCCACTTTCATACAATGTGTAGAGTATGGTAACACATATACATGCAAAAGCTTTTGCTGGCACACGGGGGGGGGAATGATATTTTAAAAAATGTTTTCGGATTCCTATATATCTTTATGTAAAACTGATTGTTCTACCCAAAATTTTACATCTTTAAAGCATCTAATATCGAAAACGGATTTCACAGTCATAAAGTACTAAGGTCAGGGTAGCTTCGAGGTGAAGAAAGGGACGATTGACAAACTTTTATTTTTACTGAAAACCATAGGCATTTTCCCATAGCAAGTGTCAATGACCCTTTATTGAAGAGCGCAGATTGCTTGACTCAATATCAAACGATTGCAGGTTCGAGCCCCACTGGTGGCACTGTATCGTTTCATTGACCAAGATACATTAATCCCTGCTTAGTACTGGTGCTCCCATGAAGACCCATCCCAACATAACTGAAGATTGTTGACCCGGGACGTGAAAAAATCAAACAAACAAACAAAGATATAATTTTGTTAATGACTGATGGAGTAAGCGAAAATGACCTAAATATTTAATGATTAGAAAATGTCAAACCCCCTCCCCAACCACCACATCCAGACCGTCAGTTTTATCGAATGGTACTTTCAATGAAAGAGCAGATCATGTCGACATCTACATGATTCCAATGTACCGAGATTGTGTTCCATGCACTGCTTTTGTTACACTGAGTTATTACTGGACAATAACTTTAGTTTCTTATCCCAATGCTGCAGCGATCATGTTGCTTTGATGGTAGAATATGACCATAATATAAATTTAAATGTTTATAATATCGAGCTTCTGAAAAGTATTCATCGTGTTTTGCACCAAACACCCATTCATTTAATCGACGCTACTTATCGTTTTTAAAGTTATTTCTTGTTAAATGTACATTTATGCTTACCGCCCCAAAAAGGACAGTGACCGTATAAGATCCACAGCCATGCTAGAATCCCTCATTCGGTAATCATAGTTTTTCAATGATAGCTCTATAACAGTGGTATTGGCCTGTTTTTCTATTGGTCAATCTAAAAAGCACACACTATTTTATTCGACGAGTAATACATAATTGAGTAATATTCAATTCATGTACCATAAAGCACATCTATAGTTCTAATCGAAGTCACTGCACCCTGTGACCTTTTGCTAACAAACAATACCTAACCGCTGCAACGAAAATAGTAAGGTAGTATGATAAGGAAATACCGCAATCACAGAAAACCCACACGGCACCGAGAGGAAGATCCACACAACAAGCTGAGAGGATTTGAAATGTATACTAAGGGAGTTTAGAAACGCACCATGTTACAATTTGGGGATTTTTTCTTTATCATTTTTTATCCTCTTGCAACATGAACCATGATTTGCCATGATTTCGATTTGCTCATGCTGTTCATTCTGACATAATATCGACGTAAGTGGTTTTCAACAACTGTCATCTGACAACGTGAATTTGATTAAATTTGACAACAAACACTTTGAGGTTGTAGCCAGATGTCTTAACAAATGGAAAAACACAAACGGTTTCAAAAATAATCGTTTAATTACACTCCCACTCGCAGCGTTTCTTTAATATGGTCAGTCTACAATTTTCAAACAGCAATAATAGACGTATGACGTCCGCGCATGTCGCGATACTTTTGTCTTTTATGCAACTGATTGAGGGGTATCGGTTGGCAATAAATATATTTTGATTATTCTTGATCCCAAGGATATAAACAGCCAATTACGTCATAAATCAATGGCGTCATGTAGACGTAATGAACGTTGCCAGTGGCATTAAACCTCATGATTGATTCTGTCTTTCATTTTGCTTTCAAGAACAAACATCAGTCTGAAAACTTTTTTTCGTTCATTATGTAAGGTATTGGTACTCTGTGACTTTTTTTAATTTGAGTTGTCTCAGAAATATCGTGACGTCACGGCAATCAGAAGCCACAGCGTTTCGATTTTCTTATTGAATGCAAGCTAAATGACGGAACTTGTCAATTTTATTTTCACATAATGAAATATTTAATTAACTACATAAATTAGCATTTAAGCAGGTGGTGCGTTTTTAAAGTCCTTCAGTTTATAAAAAAAAAATGCCGAAAAATCTGAAAATCTATATAAAATTGAAAAATATTCAAATAGAAATTATCAATGAAAACACTTTTTTAAACACTTGGTATCGAAACATTGCGCAAATCTTCGCCGTTTTCCAGATTAACGCAATGATCTATTTATTTAGTATTATTTGATATAAAAGAAAGAGCAAAACACGTCACACACATAAACAGGAAGCTACAAATGGCAAACTAGTAAAATATGCAATCGAAATACACAAATTAGGCAACGCAATCATTTCAATGTCATAAACTATTGAGGGAAAACACTGACATTATTAATAATTTGGACCCGTGTCTGAGTAAAGAAAGTTGACTATCATTTGATGATGATAAACTTTCCAGCATTCATTTAGAGGGAAAACCGTTCACAGAATAGTAGGGATGATCTCGCGCTCCTATTCATATTGTTTTCAACCTCTTTCAGATATAAAGCCACCCATTTAAATATTTTTCAATGATTTTTTTAATGATTTGAACGTTTTACCATCTTTCATCTTAAGGTGGCTATACAGTTATATCAAATAACCTGCATATTTAGAGAAAGTGGCCATTAATTTTATTAGTTTTGACTAAAATAGAAGCAGCCTTGTAGTACACGCTGGCGATGTCGTTATAATCCCGCCTATTGCAGATTTCAGCTTCAAATTCAATGAAAAGATACGTTTTTTATTTGGCACACCACAGTTTATCCATAAGGTGAGAATACAAGGACCGAGCCAGATGGTCAACAGCTTTTCCACATTCCAAATAGTTTCCAAACCCAACACAGACAAATGTGAACATCAACATGTACCTCAACACTTTTGATAGTTTTCGTTAGTCATATTTATGAAACTTAGTGTCAGCTCTTCACTTAAAGTCATATTACAAAACCCACTTCCATTTAACCTGAGCTGATTATAATTTTTTAAAGGGGGAGCACAGTGGCTCAGTGGTAGAGTGCTTGACTGGAGACCGAGGGGCCCCGGGTTCGAGCCTCACCTGCGTCACTGCGTTGTGGTCCTTGAGCAAAACATATTTATGCTAGCTTAGTACTGGTTCAACCCATGAAGACCCGTCCCTGTTTAACTGAAAGATTGTTGATGGGTCGTAAAAAATCAAATCAAACAAACAAAAACTTTTAAAAGGATATTTCTTGTTTTATTTAACATTGCATTTTCTTTAAATTAGAGACAATGGTCACATTAACTGCATTTGAATACTCTTTGATAAAAGTTAAATGCAGCAAGATGGTTGTCTCAAAAATAGAAGTGAGTATTATCAGGAAATACCACAATCACAAACCGCAGACAACCCCGTGGCACCGCGAGGAAGAGCCGCTCAACCATCCCGAGACACCAGGAAGACAAATTAAGCAAAGCAACTAGCTCTCTCTTCCCCATCAAGATAATTGCAATACTATAATGGACATAAAGTAACGTACAACAAAACATAGAACAATTACAGACTCCCACAATGGAAGTAACAATAAACAAAAAGTCAACAAAAACAGAACCACCGCCTTAGAACGGACAGCAGCCTAAGCCACCGGGGGCTTAAATGCATTTTACTGGTACCAAATCTTCGCCCTAGATTCTGCTGTTGTTGAAGTACAAGAAATGTTCAGCTCGCATGGAGCTAACTAATGCAATGTATCATCATGGAGAAACACTGTAATCAAATAAACACATCATGATGAAACAAAGAAAATGGCTCATGACTCACAGATAGTCAGAGCTAAGAAAACCTCAAGTTGAGCCACGGTGAGTCCAGCTACAGATAAGCATCAGGCACCAACGTACCGATTAAAACTTAACGTCAGAGCCGTCATAGAATCTGAGGTCTGGCCCACCTTCGTGCAATTAAAGAGGAAACCATGGCTTTAACCGTTATTGGGTTTAAAACTAGGCATGCAGACTGTCGCATGTTATCCAAGTTATATCCAACCCTTATATAACGTTTTACTATATTTTTGAATTGATCACTAAAATTAGGTTTTACAACAATTCGTTTGAATTTATAAACTAAATCACCATAAAATATAGATTCTGATATGCCTTGTTGCAGAAGAGTTTTTAACCCAATGATGTATTTAACAATTAACTCTGAGTGTCTGTGGTAGAATTTAAAAAATGCTTTACGAATTTTATTATATAATGCAATGAATGATTGTCAAGTGTAAATCCTGACTATAGTTATAATAACGACATTAAATGCAAGTACAGGTAAACTTTTAACAGTAACCACGCAGCACAAACACAAGAGTCGTGACATCAAAAATAGTAAGTGAGTATGATCAGGAAATACGACAATCACAAACCGCAGACAGCCCTGTGGCGCCGCGAGGAAGAGCCGCTCAACCATTACGAGACACCAGGAAGATAAATTAAGCAAAGCAACCAGCTCCCTCTTCCCCATCAAGATGATTGCAATACTAGAATGGACATAAAGTAACGTACAACAAAACATAGAACAAGTCAAACATAAGAGTGCAAGGTTACTCACTCCTTGTTTACGTTGATTCTGTATGTCTAAGTCAACACTTTTTCATTCATGTCTGGGCGTTTCCTGGGTTGAACCAGCACTAAGCTGGCGAATAAAGTATACTGTTCTAGGAAACAACACAGTGCCATTAGTGAGGCTCGAACCAGCAACATCTCGATTCCAAGTCAAGCACTCAAACACTGGGCAGATGCACTCCTCTTCCATCACTCCTAAAGGTAAAGGTATAAACGGTTCAGTTCAGGTAAGATTGCAGAATCCAAAAAACCAACCAAATTACAAATTGATTTATTGTGAGTTTGAGGGTGGGATGGGAAAACGTTAAAGTCAGTGTTGCGTATTGAAAGTCTGACAGTATATATGGGGTGCTATTTGAAATAAAAAGAGCGCATGCTTTTCTAAAATATATTAATGTATGCTTAATGGAATAATCCATCATTATCATTTGGAGAAGTCCTTTTTCCATTTAAGTGATGCCAATTTGTTTCATTTTCATTTCACTTTGAATTGAAATTCTTGTAAACAAACAGTGGAGAGTCTGACAGATGCAATGTTCTGGTTATCTTATCATTTTGCTGTCAATGTATTGATAAACTTGGACTTAAATTTATTGGCACAGAGTTCGTTTGTCTGCGTAGTTACATACTTGAATTACGTGACTTTTCGCTTACTGTAAAGGCGGCAACTTTAATATTCAACCTTGGGTGTGGTTCGGCTTTTTCATCTGCTAAGCAAGGGAAATCAGGATTTATTTATAAATGGTAAAGAGCTAATAAGCTTTTCGAGCCGAGCAAACGTGCGTGCATTTCATGAAAATCCTAACAGTATACACACTGAACTCACATTTCTTAACCCTTAAAGCGCATAATCACAAAATGTATGTTTTTTCGTCCACTAAACTATTTGAAGCCTCATAGATAAACAGTGTGGATCCAGATCAGACTGCTCCTGTAGGAGCAGTCTGATCTGGGTTCACAATAATTGCCTCCCTGCTTATGTTAAATAAACATTTTCAGATGCAGTTATTTTGCTGGCGTTTTAAGGACTAAATAATGACTGAGGTTGTGGCACAAGATGCTACAAATACTTTTGAATTAAACCACGCCTCCTTTTCAGATGTTACCTATGCCTAAGGTCGACTAGTCCTAATTACGCATTCATGAGGCGCCGCCTTTACAGTAAGCGTAAAGTCAAGTAATATCACATTATTTAGCACATAAGCGTCTTGAGAGATACAATTACAACAGTATATCGACTTTCTTCTGAATCACTTTTGTATGAAATAAGTAACAATTTTATCTAAATATTTGTGATCTTGCTGTTATGTATCTATACAAAGAAACAGAGTTAAAATCGAACAATGCAAATGGTAAATTAGAAACTTGAATTTTGTATCTCGCTATTGGAATCGAATCTCCATCGAACATCAAAAGCAAATTATTAAAAAGAAAAAGGAAAATAAGCCAGTATACGAGACTGGTAGTTATATGCGATCAGCGAAGGCTCAGACGAAGCCCCTGTGCATTCACACAGTCTCGCAACAGCCTTCACCACACACAAAGGTTCTGGCATATGTGAAGATTCAGATTAAAAGAAAAGCCTCTATCGTCCTACCATATACATGTAGCTGGACATGTATGCTTAGTGAATGACTGAACGCATATTCTATAAGTACCTACATCTCGTGGACTGGCTTGAATGTACTTCACGTTTACAAGCACTCTTATGTCCTCTTTTGTGCCAATATTTGTTCTGTTCGCTCTCATACGCTATTGGCAATGTTCTTCACATACTTCACGTTTACAAGCACTCGTATGTCCTCTTTTGTGCCAATATTTGTTCTGTTCGCTTTCATACGCTATTGGCAATGTTCTTCACATACTTCACGTTTACAAGCACTCTTATGTCCTCTTTTGTGCCAATATTTGTTCTGTTCGCTCTCATACGCTATTGGCAATGTTCTTCACATACTTCACGTTTACAAGCTCTCTTATGTCCTCTTTTGTGCCAATATTTGTTCTGTTTGCTCTTATTCGCTATTTGGCAATGTTCTTCACGCGTTTACAAGCACTCTTGTATCGTTTCTTGGTCCAAATTCGCATTGTGAATATTTCTTGATAATGTTCCACTGAATTCTTGTTTGATTCTGTTGAATGGCTTGTTGTATAAAAGTAAGAAAAACGACAAAGATCAGGAAACGATTCAATCAAGTACCACACCTGACACAGGATACCACATGGGAAAGTAACAAAAATACAATAAACATCACCAACAAGAGCTAAGAGGTCAGCCCTTTCCCAGCAGGTGACCACAAGGCTGCAAAGAACAGACGCGAAAGCATGATAAACACAAAAACACAAATGATTCTAAGAGTGTCATTCGCGACTGCAACAGGCAAACCCTATTTTGTTTTCGTGAAATATACAGTAAGCCTCATATGTGAATTATCTGAAAGAACGTACCCAGAACACTGAAAAAGTTACGCACATCAAAGGGAGACTACCTGGTCAAGCAGCGATTCCTTCAATTGTCCCCCTTTTCAAAATGGGAACTTCTCTTAAAGGAAAAAAAATTCTGCCAGAGGGAGCTAATTCTTTCCTTTAAGAGCAGTTCCTTGTGGTATGGAAAATCACTTTTACCACATTAGTAGACCTCCCTTAAATGTTGCTATTTTTATTACGCACGTGCGTAATTGCGTAATTGGAGCTACGCCAACAATCTGCTGGCTGATGATGTACATGTAGAATCAAGGCTTCATTTGTTCTCTTATAACTGCAACATTACACATCTGAAAACCTGAAAACAATCGGACGTCAAATGAAAAGAAATATGATGAGATTCTATAAATTCTTAACTCAGCTTTCGCAATTGAAAGTATCGTCTGCTGAAGGTTTTGTTGGTACTTAAAGCGTTAAAAAGCTTTTGAACATATCTATTCAACACTTATGAGCATGATCATTCGCTGAGAGATCCAAACGGAGAGTGACTGACTAGACGTCAAGCGCTCATTCAATAATTTAAACAGGAAAAAATATTTCAGTTATAATGATTTGTCTTTGATGAAAGTAATGCTAAAACAGATTATCTGATACTATTTATAAGAGGAAATTCTGTATAGTTCCTTTTTCATTTATAATTATTTGGCTTTGATGTAAAGTAATGCTATATAACAACAGCTCTTTTATAAGAGGACATTCTGCATTACATTTTCAGTTATGATTATTTGGTTTCGATGAAAAGCAATCCTGCATAACAACTGCTTTTTTTTATAAACAGACATTCTGTATAATCCTTTTCATTTATAATTATTTGTCTTTGACGAAAAGTAATGCTACATAACAACAGCTTTTTTACCAGAGGAAATTCTACATAGTACCTTGACAGTTATAATTATTGCTTTGATAAAAAGTAATAATACATAAAAAACTGCTCTTAAAGAGTTAAACCTACATTCAATTGATTTAATAATTTAAAGAAAACAGCAAAAAATAGATAGTAAGAAAAAGGAAAGTGATATATAGAAGTGTGATTAAGCCACAAAGAAAATGACTGTGCCAGGAGTATACCTACTGTTTTCCGTTACATTTTTCCACAGTAAGTCATCAATTATGTATAAAAAAGATTATTCAAAATAGTGTTAATTTTGTACATAATATAGTTTACAAAAGAGTAAAAAGTGATTTATATGCATGCTGTTCTTCATTAAATAAAAAGACAAAAAATAGCATCTATTTTAATCTTACGATGCCCGCTTTGGGTTTATTTTTGCCAAATATATATGAGGCATTTTGCGATGCATTGGTTCAATTAATCATATCTTCTATCTTGCTTTTTTCTGTTCCAGACCATTGTATCAACGCTTGCTTGTATACTTTCTCCACATGGGAGGAACATAGTTTTCATCTACTGGAAGACTTCGGCGTCACTATTCAAGGGCAGGATTATCTTCTCTTTGAAGTCATGGCCTGTCATGATGCATTCCTGCTTCTGATGAAAGACAGCGATAATTTTGTTGAAGATGTGTATGAAATTGGTATAGGTAAGTTTGTGCGATTTGTTCCTCGACGCACGAAAAGCTGTCTTCGAGGTTCATGACCAAATAAGGCTCAATCCATTCTACTCAGTTACAGAGATAAGCTAGAATATTAAAATTTTGCATAGAGCAAGTTTAACTACTAAACTTTCCAGATAGTAAATGGCAAAGGCACCATCAGGCTGCGTGGATGCGCAGGCTGATCTACGTCTTTGTTGTGCGCATGCAACAAAATCAATCTTTTCTTGCGTGTAGGTCAAATTAGTTTTTCTCGCGTCGAGGATAATTTATGACCAGCTCTTGATATTTAGTACGTATAACGTATGATCATAGGCGCTCAATTTTCACAGTGTGTGAATGTGCCATCATCGCATGACATCAGTGCACGTTGTCTCTAGCTGTACTTTGTCGTCTTGACAATACATATAGCCAAAATGACATTTTTCTGTAACTGTGTCAACTCAAATATCTGGAACCATTCTATCTCTGAGAGGTACAGATACTTCTCAATTCGAAAAAAATCATCATGCTTTCTGCAAATTTCCAGAGCGAAAGCGATTTGCAAAATTAATTGGAGTTTTAGGAATATCGAGTGAGAGATTGTTATAGTCCGACCAGTTAAGAGAGACTGGGCGGTTCTTAGCAAAGACACACCCGTGGACATTTCCATTTAAAAATCGGTAAGACAGAGTGTATTTATTCACCCGTGAAACGCTTTACAGCTGTATACCTGTATATACCTGTTTTTGTTTTGAGCCACTGTGAGAAAAAGGCATCTCGAATAATTTTGGATAACAAGGAGACTGACTAGTCTAGAAATATGCATTCTAACAATGATTCTGAATTTTAACTATTCAAATAATAATTATACTGAATAAGAAAATAAAATAATGGTCCGCAATGAAAAATTAATACTATAGATTGGTCAGCACACGAGATGATGGTTCTTATTACATCGGCGTGTGGCGAAGGCTCAGACGGGCCTGCATGTACGCATGACCTCGCCAGGGCTTTCGCTTTTCGCACAAACAAAGTATGCAAGTTGAAGAAGACTCTAAACTAGTCTCTCTGGACACGCCAGAATGAGCGACTATAAGAGGCTTTTTCGGGTATGCGATAAGACCAAATCTCATGTTTGTATGCCATGCCCTTTTCTCATGATCCAGATACTTAACCCTTGTCCCGCTTAATTCAAATTGGTGATTTATTATTATTGTATCAGGCTTAAAAATCAAACCAGTTTTGCCATACAGATAGAATTTGAAGAAAGTGCAAACCTACCCTCCCCCAAAACTTTCACAACATATCCATCCCGGAAAAAGAAATGCAGCAGGTCCTCAGCAGCATACTAAAGATACACGTTTACCAGGCATGCTAACGTATAAAGTTGGTCACCGTTGTCGTCTTCGTTTCATTTGGTTGCACGAGTAAAGCGTACATATGCTATTACACCCGATTTACTGTAGACTAGTCTTATTTGACAGTATATGACAGCGCTCTGTCTGACACGCCCAGTCTCTATTAGCTGGACGCACTATATTGGCAAACGACATAATGTGTCATACCCAAGGAGGGACCAGAATCTAAAAGAAGGAAATAAGTGGGGACAAAATTATTTCACAATGAATGTTCTGTCAAAACTTGCGTCAAATTTGGTTTAGGATGACAGTTTACAACTGAGTAAAATACTATATGTTCCGAAATTTTTGGAGCGGTTCAAGCTCACACACATCACAAGACATCTAGCCAAACAGAATGCCTGTTCATTGACACTTAATGGCTTCACCAAAAAACGATAATTACCATTACATCACCTGAACCAAAAAAATGGGGATAAAAGAAAGGTCATGCAGTCAACCGATTAGGTTAATTCATTAAGCTACGTGTCTTTTTTTACGAGACATTGGCTAATAGTGCCGACTTAGATCACAGTTAGCGGAATACAGTATTGGACAAGGCTCTACTCAGTTTACATACAAAAAATCATTAAGAATCAAACAGAAACGAAAAATCTATGCCAGGCACCCTAAATAGAAAATAGACTCTTGTGGTGCTTGATTGTATCGATTCCTGATCTTTGCCCTCTTTTTTACTTCTTTTCATTAATAACGGTGGTAAGTATGGCAAACAAGCACTAAGCTGGAACAGTCTGAAATCAAATCTGACCATAATAATGCTCATGAAAATGTCCAATTACGTTTTGATGGTACAGTATAAACTCTATGAGTAAGATTTTCTAAATCATGTCATTTGACTGCTTTTACCAAATCAAGGAGATAAATGCAATGTGGTTTGACAAAACTAAAAATTAACCTTTCCTTACAAATATACGTCAATAAATTGCAATAATTCTTGCAAGTCAATAACGAAATTCTTATCATCAAATAAATAAACAATAGCTCCGTTACCAAGCTAGCGAATCTAGTTTTATTCTGAGTTTACAGAGAAATATTGTGTTACACTAGACTTACTCTACAGAGAATGTCCCGAAATCAAAAGTATATGTGTACTTCAAGCGAAGCGAACCCATCTCCATCACTTTTCAATATTTGTCTGAAAGTGCCCTCCATTGAGAAGGAAAGATGTTTCTGTTTAATCTACAACTGAATGATACCTGGCGATAGCAAGCTTTTTTGACATACCACTGTGTATCTTTGAAATATATAGTATACGTTCGCATACAAGAAAGTATATGTTTTTGTTAAGCTACACTACACGGAAAAGCGAATAAATAAATAAATAATTGAGAACTCTTGTTTTGTTTTTCGTAATGGAAAAACGTTTTTTTCTTTCCTTTTTTTCTGGTTATAGTTTCCATTATTGTTATTATTATTATTATTATTATTATTATTATTATTATTATTCCAGTCCACATTTGTTGGAACATAATGATTTTATATTGGGCACACACTTCGTCGCTAAATCTTAAGTGCCAAATGGTAATCTACGATTAAACATGGATGTATAGGGCATTTTTGAGATACTGTTTGCTGAAAGACCAAATCTTATTTAGATTAATATGGTATCAATAGATTCAGGGGGTGGGGGCTGGCAAGTGGAGCATTTATCTTAGAATTGGCAAAATAAAGAGTAAGCGCTTTTTTTCTTATTGATAGAAATGAGGCTTTGTTTGTTTGTTTGTCTGTTGGTTTGATTCTTTACGTCCTAGTCAACAGATTTGGTCATGTGACTCATGTAGAGACGGTCAGTAGAGCTAACTGTACTTTTTCCTGGACAAGCTTGACTGGTTCGTGCACAAACTGTCGCTTGTAGCTGACAACAACCCTTGAGGGAGGAGAATGTCTGTAGAAATTATTTCATGATCAATCTTCATGAAAGTTTGCGACAGAGCCGTGATCAAACTCCCGACCACTGAATCTGCAGTCGGAGACACTACCAACTCCGCTACAGGGCCCAGTAAAAGAAATGAGGCGTAAGCGCATCACTCCCAACACCAGTTGATTCCCCACCCTGACGCACCAGTGAAGCGTATGTGATGGTAAAATCACAACAAAATGCTTCATGTTATGCAGTCAAATAATATAGCTACCCATCTATGATTCAGGTGTGCTAAACAACAGCAGGACGCACATCAACAGACCAAATAAGTCTTCATCCAACGTTTACAAAAGTCATAAACCCCTCCAGTGTACAAACATGGAAGAATTTTGGCTAAGCTGGGCCAATGGAACAGTAGAAGTGGGGAGTGGACACAATCTCGGGCAGGGTGAATTTATTACACTGATTGATTCTGTGCCCACGTCGAAGAATTACCTTGCAGTTTCCACGGGATTTGGTGCTCCTGGTTACTGGATATTCCATAGCGGTAAAGAATTCCTAGAAATTGATGTGAACACATGCAGTGCATTTACAAATGACCATATATCATATAAATTATTGCTCAGATTTTGTTTGCCTTTAGTTCAGAGCTAACGCACTGGAATTAACTGTTCATTGTCTGTGACAAAAAGTCTGCTTTGTCTATTATAGTATTTTGGTTCCATACTGTTTGCATGCAAATTAAAATTAATATTCTTTAAAATTGTAAAAATGCAGCGGACGACATTTAGCTACCTGTTACATTGTTCGCAAAAGTTCTAAATATTAAATACAAGAATTTCTAACCGGGGATTTGGTTCCCTGTAGAGTGACAATTTACCTGTATTTTCTGGTCCTTTGGGAATATTGGCTTCTGATGGAAAGCAGAATACCACTTTAGTTGGGGCTAGGGGGCGTGAGAATTATTACACTTTCATTAGCTCTCATGAACAGGCTCAATAAAACCGAGTCTGTTGTTTTCTTATATTGTAGGTTTTCTCTATTTCTGAAGGATCCGTTTTTCCCAGATTACTTAGATCCACAACAGCTGTCATTGTGCCATGTGGTGTTAGTAAAACTTCTCCCCGTACATCAATATAGTGTTTGATATTTTTCATATTCTGGTCCTTCAGGAGTATTGGGTTTTGACTTAAGGCAGAATATCACTTAAGCCAGTGCTAGGGGGCGTTAGAATTGTTGCACTCTCCATATGTTCTCATGAACAGACTCAATTAAACCGAGTCTGCTGTTTACTTATATTGTAGGTTCTCTCAATTTCTGAAGGATCCGTTTTTCAAGATTATTTGGTAAAGGAGTGAAATTTTATCAAGCCAATCAGGGGACATGAAATAAAAAGGCTAATATGACAACTTGACTGGTTATGGAGATGTTATCTGTATGAGATCTAGAGACAGATTGACACTGATGAAGTTAATCCTCCGTATTTAGCCCAGTCCCGTATTAAACTTATTGATATGACTACTTTGAGAAAATAAATGGTAAAGAATTTATTTTACTACTACAGAGCGAAAGTATCTGAAAATATGACGGAAATGCTGAGTTTGAATATGGGTATAAAGTCATTAAATTTCTAAGTTCTTTTTTAAATGTGTGGCTTGGATGGACGATATTCCCGATAATGGTATTGCCATCAAAAGAAATTAACTCCGATTATGAGTTTGTACAATATTCGATTTATTCAACTGTAAGAACACGTTTACGGGCCCATAACGTAAACGCGTCTTCCACCATCTTCTATTCCCTTAGCGACCGACGTTAACGTAACGTCAATGCGACGTTACGTTACGTCGAAGATAAATATAGCGCCCCATAATGCAATATTATAAAATAGTCTTCCAACGTTTAATTATACATTACAAACAATATAGACTTAGATGAGACTGCACAAATGTGGCATCTCATCTGGGTCCGTATAGTTTAAAAAACATAACTCAAAACTCTTCTAACCATGGCTTAATATTTGATGAATCCAAACATGTTGGAATGCTTAGGCTGATCAATTTAAGATGTTTGGGTTTCTATTTATATAGATCTACAAGTAGCTGAAAGGTTATTTCTGAAAAAATATAAAAGATAATAATTTGATTAGTGTTTGTAAATGAACCCTAAAATCACAATTGATTATTGGAAAGCTTATTCCCATTAATAATTGGCAGTACAAAAGGTAAATATACAATTTCAGGAAACTTTAGACACAGAGCAAGAGCATAAATAGTAAGTGAGTATGATCAGGAAATACCACAATCACAAACCGCAGACAACCCCGTGGCACCGCGATGAAGAGCCGCTCAACCATCACGAGACACCAGGAAGACAAATTAAGCAAAGCAACCAGCTCACTCTTCCCCATCAAGATGATTGCAATACTAGAATGGACACAAAATTACGTACAACAAAACATAGAACAATTACAGACCTGCACAATGGGAGTGACAATAAACCAAAAGTCAACAACAACAGAACCACCGCCCTGAAATGGACAGCAGCTTAAGCCACCAGGGGCCTTAAAATACATTTTACAGGTACCAAATATTCGCCCCAAATTCTGCTGTTGTTGAAGTACAAGAAATGTTCAGCTCGCATGGAGGCCATCTAATTAATGCAATGTATCATCATGGAGAAATACTCTAGTCAAATTAACACACCATGATGAAACAAAGCAAAGGGCTCATAACTCACAGATAGTCAGAGCTAAAGAAAACATCAAGTTGAGCCATGTCTGCCATTTATAAAAATAACGCTAGTAAAGTCCTTTTTCTTAAAAAAAATGTGAACATTCTTGTTTTTAATTAATATATTTGACCTGGTAGCCGATTTCAAGTGTTTTATAGTAAAAATGTTGAGTGCAAAATCATAGGCTATGACTTCAAATCATGATGCAAAGGCCCCCTTTGGTAAAGAAGCTTCACAAGCCAACAGGAAAAGACTTATTCAAAGACACACGCTGTATCTTAAAATTCAAGAGGGCCACCGCCGGTCATATTGGAAAACTTGTCTTACCCATGTACGTAATTAACAAAACAATCCTGTAAATCATTTTTGTGATACAAAACTTCAAGTCCTTCCCCATCTGTCGTTACCATTATGGGAGCACAAACCCTTACATTTAAAGAAAGACATACACGCTTGTCCATGTATACAAAAATTGCAAAGAACTGTGTGTTCTCTTTTACAGTGGCAAATAACAAGTTCAGGTAAGCTCATTGAAATGATGGGAATCGTGTTATCAATTTCAGTTGGCGCTGAGTTAGGAGAATTGTTGGAGACACTGGGTCTGGAGATGTTTTAATTGCATTACCCCTGGCATCATCTATAGCGGTGATCACCTCATAATAGACACATAATGCTGTGTCATGAATTCTAAAGCACATATGTGTGAGTTCTAATCATCTTAGGTTGAAATGCTGACAAATTCCAAAACGCAATCCAGATTTCACCAATCTGCTGTCAGAGGGCCACAAACGCCTAGAACCTCAATATGGCTTCAATTAATTTACTGTTTCTTACAATCACTCTACGATGACCAGCGATGGTGGTAGCAGCCACATGTAAAAACCGTCTAATGTAAGTTTCCTTGTGTGTGCAGGGGTCGACAGTTTCAACATCAGCATCATATAATATGAGGAAAATCCACTCAACAATGAAGGCAATTTAATAGATACAGCGTTTTTTCGAAGTTACTAATGAAGCTTTCCCTGCAGTCCATAATCTGATCTGGTCGAATTAGGAAACTCATTCGAAACTTTATGGCTGTCCTCAATACCTACCATAATGAAAAAATCAGACCGAAAATGAAGATGTTAGACTGGCCACAACAATTAGCCTATTATATCACCATGTCTGTTGTCTGTTGCCATGGAAACCAATGTTATAATTCTATCTGGCACAAAATCTGTTGAAGCGTCCCCCCATACAAAGGATGCCTCATATAATATTTGCAATTGGCCCACTGATCTCAGATATGTCATGTATGAGATCAGGTTGCTGGCTTCAGATTCATCAATGTGTGTACGAACTGAGACACCCATGGACGTACGGACATCCGCTAAAGCCTCCCAAAAGACAATTGTCAGGCAGGCTCACATGATGGAAACAACATCGTACCAAAGTTACCAGAGTTACTCCTAACATATAGTGAAAACGGGAGAAATCTTGGGTGCGTATCAAACGATAAAAAGTGGATATTTCTCCATAAAATCATAGGTTGTGGCGATCTATTGAATACGCCTGATAGATATGACTTTAGGGACTAGTCATTATCCCCATGGGGGGTCTGGAGAAAAACATAGGGGGGGGGGGGAGGCTAAAATGTTTTTTTATAGTTTATCAGGTGGGGAATGGCTCTGTATTTCCTTTAATTGTTTAAGTGTAGCTTTCAAAACTCTGAAGCGAAAAATTATGGTTCTGAACAAGAAATTAACTGCAGAAAATGCGACAGAAGTCACCAAATTGCACCCATTTTCCAAATTTTCCAAGGGGAGCATGCCCCCGGCCCTGAAACCAACCCCCTTGCTCTCTTGAAATTTGATATTTATACTTTCAATATTTAGCAGTAAATATCTATAACAATTTGCTTGCTGCGTTAAACCTTGGTTTGCGATAGTATGCTGTGTTTCTTCTTCTTTATGATTTATTTGAATTAGAATTGAAATATAGTGACACTGTTACTTTGTAAATGCCAAGGTATATGATGGATAACATTATAAGAAAGTTGATAAAAAAAACAAAATTTAAATCTGGCCATTGTATAAGTTAAAAATTGTGGCACAATAATATCGGATATACACCATTGCTTATGCACCAATCATTTGAAATCACTGCCCCCACATATTTACGTACGGGCACAGCCTGCCTAACGACTTTTTATTTAAGGTGTCCTGGTATTTAAAGCCAACCCTCAGGTAGGAAATATATCAATAAAATTACTGGTGCATTATGCTTGTGAGTTTGGTATGATTGTTTTACACACCCAACGAGGATGTTCACGTATGCAGGTGTGCTAAACATGGAGCATCAACCATTTGCGCTGTAACCTCAGCATGGGTATTGCCTTGTTTCTGAGAATTATCCAAAAAAATAAAATTATGATAGATTACTTTTTTTTGCAAAAAAAAACCCCAACAACAACAGATGTCTCCCCTCCCCTCCTTTAGTTGTCAGACGGATCAAAATGTCTGAACCCTAAAAGGGGAGATATAATTAAAGTTTGAACACCAAAAAAGGCTGATTAATTTGAAACAATGAGTGACAAAACCAACGATATTGGTTCTTTGCGCACCCATCCAGCTTTCTTTACGCGGTCACCCAAGATGCTGATCAGATTAGGCGGATGTCCAGAATGTTCCGAGTCTTCACTAAGTAAAACTCAGAATGGTTTGTTTTGTGATGTCTGAGAAAGTAGTATGGTCATATATATTTTTTTTTTCATTAAATGTCTAACGGTTGATACTGTTTTCTGGTCTACATTATCGCTGCTTAGTGTAAACATAGCCTTGTAGACACCAACAGTTTCTGTTGTTGTTGACTTTTATTGTCACTCCCATTGTGGGAGTCTGTAATTGTTCTATGTTTTGTTGTACGTTACTTTATGTCCTTTCTAGTATTGCAATCATCTTGATGGGGAAGAGAGAGCTGATTGCTTTGCTAAATTTGTCTACCTGGTGTCTCGTGATGGTTGAGCGGCTCTTCCTCGCGGTGCCACGGGGTTGTCTGCAGTTTATGATCGTGGTATTTCCTGATCATACTCATTTACTATTTCAGACTCTATGACGGTTCCGACTTAAGACTTATCTATTGATGAGATTGTAGGGGCCTGATGCTTTGGCTGTTTGTTAGCCCCACTGGGGTTTACCTGTTGGAGTTCGTTTGCTCCGGTATTCAGTTTTATTTACTGTTGAGTCCTTAAATTTGCTTTATCTCCTGTTTATATCTTGATTTATATGTTCTAGGAGATAATGAATTGATAAGTTAGGGGTCTTACATGCAAACCAAACATCTATGTGTCTTGATCCACATCTGAACTAAGGGTGAGGTTGGTGCACCATTAAACCGGTTAAAGTCCTACAGTAAAATATTTTTACTTACCATTCCAAGGCGGTGCTTCCACTGTTTGTTTCCACAAAATGCGTCTCATTTTCTATAACTATGCGTAGCCTTTGTCAAGAATGTTGTCTAGAGATTATGAAGCTGTAAAAGAATGGCATTTGGTTCCAAGAGCAGGAACATGTATGCCTGTATCACTTGGTAGCGAGATATCGAAATCCACTGTTGTGTTAACTGTTTAAGCCAACCTAAACTGCAAAATAGTAGACATGCTATGGTTACACTCGTTCTCCTTTTGATAATAATCAACATGCCTCTATATTTCATAAAACTTGGAACGTCTAGCTTTTTTTTTGTTTGGTTGAGATTTTACGTCCTAGTCAGTTCTCCTGATTACACATTTTCCTGAGCAATTGAACCAGTACATACGTTCACTTGTAACTGACAACAACTCTTCTTGGATCAGTGGCAGGTGGAAATGACGGAGAAATATTTCATGATCAATCTCCACAAAAGTATGGGACCGGGTCAGGATTTGTTGGGTCCACAGTGGCTCAACTTGAGGTTTTCTTTAGCTCTGACTTTTGTGAGCCATCAGCTCTTTTCTCTGTTTAATCATAGTGCGTTTATGTGATCATTTTGTTTCTCTATGATGATACATTGTAATATTTGAAATCTTTTAAGCGAGCTTAACTGTTTTGTGCTTCAACAACATCAGAGTGTAGGGTGAAGGTTTGGTACCAGTAATATGCATTGAAGCCCCCACCCCCCCCCACCCCATTGGATTCAGCCGCTGTGCGTTCTAAGGCGCTTGTTCTGTTGTTGTTAATTCGATGTTGAATTGGTTATTGTAAGTGTTCTATGTTTTGTTGTGCATTATTTTGTGTCCATTCTAGTTTTGTAATCATCTCAATAGGGAAGAGAGAGCTGGTTGCTATGCATTGTTTGTCTTACTGGTGACTCATGGATGTCGTATGGCTTAACCTCACGATGTCATGGGTTTGTCTGCAGTTTGTGATCGTTGTATTTCCTGATAATGCTCACTTACGGTTTTTAACTCGCAGTTGGCCTCTCTACCAACTGCGCTATGGGGCACCAATGCAACGTTTAGTAATAAAATATTACGATTTCATCTTTAAAACGCAACTAATGCCAAAACACATTAAGTGACATCCAATTACATAGAAAACATGTATTATAGTAGTTTCTCTGACAAAACGTTTCTCTGTACTATGAGCCTGTTTCCGATTATGACTGACAGCGGACATCTTGGATTTTAAGATTCAATTTGTGTTTTTGGATTTTTCTTTTTCTATGGTCCTGAGAAGCTTCTATACTAAAGGGGACCTTTGCATAATCGTTGCCTATTTCCAAGTGCCACAATTTTTTTTCCTAAAATGTTATAGAATTGCAACGTTTTATTATATGATATTACAATTTGACTTTTCAAACGTATCCAAAGTGCAACAAATAATGCCAGAAATGCGTTCAGTGACCTAAAACCTAAAAGTTTCTAACACAAAAAGTTTCTGGACTATGGGTAGGACCTGTTTTTACAATATGGTCAACGGCGGCCATCTTGGATTTGAAATAAATCTTGTGTTCTTGGATATTTATTTTTTATGATTCTGAGGATCTTCTATACCAAAGGAGACCTTTTGTATCATGATTTGAAGTGAAATATCACTAAGAATCTCTACTTATAGAGACACTTCCAATACGTACCCATAATGTGCGTTTAGTATAGAAAACCATTGAAAATAATAACCTCTTATATAGGTTTATATTTCAATAACGTGATTATGGAATAAATTATATATTTCAATTGAAGTCCAAGTTGAGCAATATTACTAATAATTTATTACTTCATTACAGCCTATCCTGGGTGTTGTATTTACGAATCACGTGATTGTGACGATGTAAGACAATCAGGAAGTACAGAGTCAGGAGTGTACAGTGTGACACCTGAAGGCACATACACAAGTTTTGATGTCTTCTGTGATATGACACAGGGCAATGAGAGCTGGCTAGTAAGTTTTGCGATGTATAATGTACTCATGAGCATCTTCTATTTTATTATTTGATTGCTGTAATATGAGGAACAACTAAACCCATTTATGCCTAATGTAATTTTACTCTCTTATCAATTGGACCAGTCTATATCAGTTTTAAGGGTTGTTGAGTTTTTTTTTTCAAATTTTAACAGGATACAGTGGAGACTCTTATCAGACGCCGTGTTCTGCAGCATCTTGTCAAGGTCTGCACTGTTTGCCTATGTCCCACAAGAAAGACGCTTTGCTTATATGAGTTAATATGGTACATTTTAAAAAGAACTTTATTGTATTCATGACATATGCTATCTTCCTTTTGTTATGTTTAAATAGAAATTTTGCTTTATATATTGTTTAGAGAACATTAGTAAGGATAATGTTTACTGGCTGTATATCTGTTATTTATGTTTTATATTAGTCCTAGAATTGGTGGTTAATGAGGCTTACAATGCATGGATTAAACTATTTAATTGTAAATTAAACATCTTGTTTAATTGCTAAATCGATTACTTAATTCGGCCTCGTGCAATAGTGCATCAGGTCGTCTACGGCACCTAGGGGTAATAGTTTGACTATACAACAAACAGGCATGGAATAACTGTTTTATTACCCAACCCATTTGAAGAAATGCTTAGCAGCGTTCCACGAATGAAGTTGCTGTAGACGATGTGGTTGTTCCTTGTCTTGTGTTTGTTATGCCTTTGTGCGCGTCTGTCAATTTGTGCCTTGCTGGGAAAGCGCTGACCTCTTGGCTCTTGTTTGTGGTGTCTAACTGTGAGATTGTCACTTTCCCATTGGTATCCTGGGTCAGGTGTGGTACTTGATGTATCGATTCCTGATCTTTGCACCCTTATTTACTTTGGTTGCAAAACAAAAACTTTTATCAAATCTGCTCAATTTTGGTCTTAAAATGTTACACTCGTTCTAATTAAGAAAACGAGTACCCATACTTTATGCTTCTGACCATCGACAATGAAGTTATTGGAGTTTGAAGATGCCAAACCATTCCATTCCTCATTTTCACCATTGTTGCATAACGTCTTCTTTATAAACGAACCGTATGCGCATCGTCGTCGCGTATGTCAATAAGCACATAGTGTTTTAAACAACAAAGTTGGAAACCAGCCCATGGTGTAATGCCAGTCAATATAAAAACCTAGGCAATAGTTCAGTGACTCATGGAATAAATTGACAATAACTCCGTATAGAGACGGTTGGGTAATAATGCTTATTGTTAACCCTTGCAGACCCTGATTTGAACAATGTCCGTTAATTTTGTATTTTCGAAAAGAGAGTTATCACCTGCTTACATGTATGACATAATTTTCACGCATTATACATTTTAAGAAATTCATCTTACGCCAGCTGTATAATGTTACACCATTAGCAATACCAATACAATGAAAAAAAGAATTAATTTATGACCTATTATGAAAGTATATATTCTTTGTTTTACTAGACTCTTCTTTGTTAGGACTGTATATTATAAAAACATGGGATACAAAATGGAGACCATACGACAGTCTGTATGTCTGAATGTAAAACCAATTAGGTTTTATATCTATTTTTCCTCTTTAATTGCACGACGGTGCTTGTCTTTGGCTGCACTCACCATGGTTCAACTTGAGGTTTTCTTTAGCTTGGACTATCTGTGAGGCGAGCCCTTTTCTTTTGCTCATCATAATGTTTTAATTTGATAAGAATGTTTCTCTGTGATGATACATTGCATTAGATAGGAAGTAAGAAAGAGGGCAAAGATCAAGAATCGATACAATCAAGCACTACACCTGACCCAGGATATAAATGGGAAAGTGACAACTTCACAATTAGACATCACAAACGAGAGGAGACAAGAGGCCAGTCCTTTTCCAGCAGGTGACAACAAGGCATCAATAAACGGACGTGCACGAAAGCATAACAAAAACAAGACAGAAATAACATAAATGATCCACAAAAGAAGCACTGCCTTGGAACGGTCAGTAAAACTATTTTACTGGAGATCTTAAACCAGTTTCACGGCGCGCCAACCTTGTTGTCTGTTCTAATGTTGTTTATTACTTTGTGTCCTTTCAAGCCTTGCAATAATCTTGACGAGGAAGAGAGAGCTGATAGCTTTGCTTTAACTGTATTCCTGATGTCTTGTGGCCGTTAGTGTTCTTTGGCTCTTCTCACAGTATCGTGGGTTGGTCTGCAATGTGTGATTGCGGTATTTCCTGATCATACTCACGTATTTTCTGATCATAAGCACTGTTAATTAACTATAATGGCAAAAGTCTAACTATGTAAACACATTAATCAATTGTTCTATTTAAGATATGGGATTTATTAACCTAGGGAGGTGGAAAATCTAATAAAGAATTGAGTTCGCAAGCCTAAGTTTCTGTATATGATTTATCACTGCCTGGGGTTTATAAATCCCATATTTGAAATAGAACAATTCAATAAAGTGTATATTGCTTGTATTCAGCTTGAATTAATTGCACACATTTAAGAAGAAAATCGCAACTGTAGGCAACGTGGCCTTCTGAAAGAATTGGGATACATTTTGTTTCAAGTCTTTCTGGATTTCACATCAGAATTTCGAACCTCTTTAACTTTCTTATGAATGAACGAAAACATAAAGAGTAATCATTTTCTTAAGTTAATTGTCAGAAACAAATTGTAACCATCTTTATTGTGTTTTGCAAGAATTTTTTTTTATCATTGTATCTCGAGCTTCTCTGGTTTCTGTGTTGGAAGACAGTAATGTTATGCAAAGTCATTGTACCATATAAACTACGTCCTTTGTGATGTCAAAATGCTTATATATGTCATGTTTTTAAATTGCATATAATTAAAAAAAGATTCCATTTTTCATAAGAAATGAGATAAATTCCATCGGATCAAAGCATAATGTCACTAGTGTTCAAGAGAAAGAGTTCAACCTAAAGAAATGTATCCCCTGAGAGGAGATAAAATTTTCGCAACAAAAACAAAATTACAGTTTTTATTTGTTTGATAAATCATGGTATTTTGTCAAGCATATAGTATTGCTCTTTGTTGTGGGTTTTATGAGTGTATAGCTCTTTATATATTTTCCAAACACATGCGATTTTATCTGTCATTTAAGGTATTTCAACGAAGAACGGATGGATCAGTAGATTTTTATCTTGGCTGGGATGAATATACTTCAGGATTTGGTGATTTGAATGGAGAGTTCTGGCTAGGTAAACATTTGTTTTGATTTGATAAATGGTATTTAGCCTCTCATTCTGATAAAAGTCATCCGGCAGCAATGTTACTAAAACAGGTCATCAGAGAAAAATACACATGTCGATTTGCTGAAGAAGAAAATTGCCGTTTATTTAATAAAAATACAAGCATGTATAATCAGGATTTGCCAAAAGTATTTCATATCCTTTGATTTTTGTAGCTTGAAAAAGAACAAGTTAATTTTGAGAAAAAGAAACAGCAACAAAAAAAAAAATAAAAAAAAAACGGAATATGACAAATAAGCATGCATTTTATCTTGGCTGGGATCAGACTTTAGACTTAATGATGGTTCCGACTTAAAGACTTGTCTATTGGTGAGATGGTAGGGGCCTGGTGTTTAGGCTGTTGTCAGGCCCACTGGGGTTTACCCATTGGATTTCTTTTGCTTCGATATTCAGTTTTATGTGCTGTTGAGTCCTTATATTTGCTTTATCTCCTTTTTATATCATGATTTATATGTTCTAGGAGATGATGTATTTTATGTAAATCAAACATCTATATGTCTTGATCCGCATCTGAACTAAGGGTGAGGTTGGCGCTGTGAAACCAATTTAAGCCCTCCAATAAAATATTTTACTGACCGTTTCAAGGCAGTACTTCTTTTTTGGATCAATTGTGTTATTTATGTCTTGTATTTGTCATGCTTTCGCGTCTGTCCGTTGCTGCCTTGTGGTCACCTGCTAGGAAATGGCTGACCTCTTAGCTCTTGTTTGTGATGTTTAATTGTACATATGTCACTTTCCCATGCGGTATCCTGGGTCAGGTGTGGACTTGATTGAATTGATTCCTGATCTTTGCCCCCTTTCTTACTTAAGCACGTGGTCAGAGAAATATTATCATGCCTATCAAACATCGAAAATCAACATGACTTAGATTTAAACTGATGAATAATTTCTAATTTGAGAAAGCTGAATCTGAGATTATCACTAAACTAAATGAAACATCATCAAAAGCATGTTATAAGTATAATGTATTGTTAAATTTCCCTAAATTTAAGAAAAAGAAAGTTTATCTCCATATGGTCAGTGTAATGACTCTATTGGACACGACGATATTCAGTGAACAAAACGTTTTTTCACAATATCATATATATAAATATGCTCAGTTATACATGTATGAATATGCATATTAGCCAAAAGAGATCAAATAAATCTCAACTAACCCTTCATCCAAAGGATACTTTTGACTGACTATATGGGATAAACATTTCATTTGTTCTGAGACTCCCATATACTCTATTCAAGAACTGCGTTGTAGTTTCCACATCACGTGCATCTAGTTTAAACATATTTTATTTGATAAACTCTTTACATGTGTACAAATCAGAGCATACATACAATCTATTACAGAGTTTATAAAATGGAATTCAGAAACCAGTCTTGACCACTTATGTGCATCTGATGCGAAATAAGTAAAAAATTAACAAAGTGTACATGTATACCATTTTTTTTTCTTTTGAATGCATAAGTACATATTAAGGCAGCTGCTATGTATGCCACATGTACCGATAGCTGAACGACATGGCACGTGTCCAAGAGACAGGAAAATTCACGTGTGTATTTTCCAAATATAGCCATAATACTGAAGAGCCCACATTAAGTAGAGGTCAACACCTTGTAATTGCAATTAAATAGTTTTCAATGAATGTCACTGTGAATTGCACAGGTAAATCGCTTGACTAGTTTCAACAGATTTGATACATAGTAAGGTGTATTTTCATTGCTTGACCCCAAACCCCTTATAGGGTTACTCATTGAAAGGGTAACTATCTGTGGCAAAATTTACAATACACTCTATAGGAACACATACAATCGCCTAACGTTTTTTATTATAACTATTTCTTCTGTATGCTGGTGATTACGATTGTTATCATTTCAATGTTATCCCAGGAATCTATAGATTTCAACTAATGCCTGATGTCTAAACATTTCTAAACTAAAGTACTTGTAGTTAATACGAGACAATTTAGGCTTTATTCTAATTACCTTATTCCCTGATTGACTAAATTTTTATCCATCTCTAGGCACCTTTGCAAAGAGTTTGGACTCGTATCAAGCATCAAAAAGTCCAACTTTTTTGACGAGTGAAAACGTTTAAACTGTTTGACCTATCAAAACGCGAAAACTGTTTGACACTGATGGTATTTCTGAGTTTTTTAATTCAATCTTGAAAATCAATCTGACAAAATGGCTTACAAAAGTTATTTATAGGTAGTTATTATAATCATCCTTCAACTTTTTCATCGCAGTGATTTTTAAAATATTGTTTTAGCCTGTCAACTAATTTTTCAAAATTAATCTGTTCATAATATGTTCTCAGGAATCCCATAAGAGAGAACAACACTTTGGATTCAGATCAGGCCCTACATTTTGTAGGTTGTGGTAGGGTTCGAATTGCTAGCAGCAGATGGCAACAGTTGTTACTTGCATTTATAGAGTCAGTGTAAGTGCTCTTTCCATTTGATACCTAAGAGATGGTGTCAATTGTAAGCGTAGCACCACTGATTATCTCTTCATTCCAGGCAATGAGATCCTGTCAAGAATATTAGCTCAAGGGCAATACGAGCTTAAAGTTGAACTGGAGGACTTCAGTGGCACTACTAGATATGCCAGGTATAAAACATTTGACGTTGAGGATCAAACATCGAACTTTAAGCTGACTGTTGGCGGATACTCAGGTGATGCAGGTACTTTAACTAAGATTAACCTTTTTAAAAGATGTCATTAAATATTTTAGAAGAGATTTTTTAATTGTCATGCTCTTTTTACTGGCCAGATATTAGTCCTAGATTCTGCTGTTGTAACACGCAAAATAGCTCGCCTGGAGGCTTCCTAACTTATGTAATGTATTATCATATCATCACAAACAACACACAACCAAATCAATTAACATACTGTGGCATAAAAATAAAAAGGTCTCTCAACTCACAAACTGTCAGAGCTAAAAAGAAGACAGTCAAGCCATGGTAGGTTTAGCCACAGACAAAAATCTAGGCAGTGACACACTTATGAACGTTTTAAGTCATTGTCGTCATTGAGTCTAAAG
This sequence comes from Loripinus fragilis, assembly GCA_964019695.1. Taxonomy (NCBI): domain Eukaryota; kingdom Metazoa; phylum Mollusca; class Bivalvia; order Lucinida; family Lucinidae; genus Loripinus; species Loripinus fragilis. The sequence continues at coordinate 4,670,621 of OZ026524.1, read as the reverse complement.
CCTGACCCACCGTCGTCAAATTCACGAGGACACCATAGCTTTAAACCGTTATGATGCATTGATAAGTTAGGGGTCTTTCATGCAAACCAAATATCTATGTGTCTTGATCCACATCTGAATTAAGGGTGAGGTTGGCGCTGTTAAACCGGTTTAAGCCCTCCAGTAAAATATTTTACTGACCGTTCCAAGGCGGTACTTCTTTTGTGGATCTTTTATGTTTTTGTTCTGTCTTGTGTTTGCTGTGTTTTGTGCACGTCTGTTTATATGTGCTTTGTGGTCACCTGCTGGGAAAGGGCTGACCTCTTGGCTCTCGTTTGTGGTTTCTTCTGTGAGTTTGTCACTTTCCCATTGGTATCCTGGGTCAGGTGTGGTACTTGATTGTATCGATTCCTGATCTTTGCACCATTACTTACTTTTATTACCACGCATGCAGACTATCACAAAATATCTATGATTTATCCCACTCCTTTATTATGCTTGATGATCTTTATAAAAGTTAGGGGTCTTTTATGCAAACCAAATATCTATGTGTCTTGATCCACATCTGAATTAAGGGTGAGGTTGGCGCCGTTAAACCAGTTTAAGCCCTCCAGTAAAATATTTTACTGACTGTTCCAAGCCGGTACTTCTTTTGTGGATCTTTTATGTTTTTGTTCTGTCTTGTGTTTGCTATGTCTATGTGCGCGTCTGTTTATATGTGTTTTGTGGTCACCTGCTGGGATAGGGCTGCCCTCTTGGCTCTCATAAGTCTTGTCGAACTGTGAGTTTGTCACTTTCCCATTGGTATCCTGGGTCAGGTGTGGTACTTGATTGTATCGATTCCTGATCTTTGCATCCTTAATTACTGTCCGACGATTCGTTTGAGTTTATAAACTAAATCGCCATAATACTTTGTTGCAGAAGAGTTTTTAAAACAACATGTTATTTAACTATCAACTCTGATACCTTATCCAAAAGATAATGGAGATTCCACAAATTTTCTTATGTGACCATGAATTTTATCAATCTGGTTGTTTAGAAGTGACAAAAGGCGTTTTCGCGTTAGAAAAAAAGAAATCAGTCTCTTTAAAAAAAAGCTTCAATGAATTCAGTAAGATTTTCTTTTGAGACATCTCCTAAAGTGAGTAAGGGCGCAAAGATCAGGAATAGATACAATCAAGTACCACACCTGACCCAGGATACCAATGGGAAGGTGACAAACTCACAGTAAAACACCACAAGTTTAACTTTAATTAAATTATGAGGTAAAGTAGTGTAAAGAGTAGAAAAGTCATAGGTAGACAAGCTGGACGCATTGAAATCTCTAGCTTTAAGTTTATCTAAAATTTCACCTGAATTTTTAATAGACCAAAATAGGTTTTTACCCGATCTCTCATATACCTTTTGCACAATACTTGATAACATGCTTTTGACTCGAGGTTAACAATTTAGAATTGTTTTGTCAATGCAGGGGTTTGAAGATTTCTTGCACTTCAACAACAGCAGAATCTAGGGCGAAGATTTTGTACCAGTAAAATGCATTTAAGCCCCCCCCCCCCCCCCGGTGGCTTAGGCTGCTGTCCGTCCTAAGGTGGTGGTTCTGTTGTTGTTTATTTTTTGTTTATTATTATTCCCATTGTGGGAGTCTGTAATTGTTCTATGTTTAGAAAGTTCTGGTGTCGTACAAGAACTAGAATTAGCAATAAATCATGCTTTATAGGGTTTTTTATGGAGTTTAGGCAACCAGTACAATGTAAAAACTTTGTCTTGGTTTCTTTGGCTTTGACACCGAAATGTACAGCTGTATGACAACCATGCCCATCGACAATCACCCTCTCACTCAGAGAAGGCTGCAGTTTATAGGCATTAGTGTCAACAAGCTCACGCTTAAGAGAATTAATATAATACAATCTTCAAACAACTACAACATCGTTAGCAGCTTTATCTGCTGGAACCAAAACATAGTACATTTGAAAATCCTGGGTGTCCCAAGACTAAAACTACAAGATTAAAAAACATCTGAAGTTATAAATGTCACAATTGCTGAGAAACTATCCAATATATCCAGAACATTTGAAAGAGAGTAGCCATTGAAAATGTATTAAACCGAAAAGTAGCTGTTAGTACTGAATATATCTATACTCATATTAAATATTTCAATGAGTTACCAAAACATGCGCTAACGTAATTTGTGAACTACGACTTATGCAACTTATGTCCGTTCTAAGTCGGCGGTTCTGTTGTTGTTGACTTTTTGTTTATTGTTACTCCCGTTGTGGGAGTCTGTAATTGTTCTATGTTTTGTTGTTTGTCCATTCTAGTATTGCAGTCATCTTGATGGGGAAGAGAGAGCTGATGGCTTTGCTTAATTTGTCTTCCTGGTGTCTCGTGATGGTTGAGCCGCTCTTCCTCGCGGTGCCACTGGGTTGTCTGCGGTTTGTGATTGTGGTATTTCCTGATCATACTCACTTACTATTTTTAAAAAGTATGTAAGTTTGACCAGAGCATGCTACAATCACACCCTGCAGACAAAGAAGAAAGATGTCAAAGATCAGGAAACGATGAAATCAGGTATCAAACCTTACCCAGGTTGCCACATGGGAAAGTGACAAAACACAATTTTACATCACAAACAAGAGCCGAGAGGTCAGCCCTTTCCAGCAGATGACCACAAGGCAGCAATGAACAGACGCAAAAGCATGACAAACACAAGACACGAATAACACAAATTATCCACAAAAAAGTACCATCTTGGAACTCTCAGTACAAATATTTTACTGTATGGCCTAATTGGTTTCATGGCGCTAGCCTCACCCTTAGTTCAGATGTAGATCAAGACACATAGATGTTTGGTTTGCACGAAAGACCCCTAACTTATCCATGCATCACCTCCTTGAACATATAAATAAGGATACAAAAAGAGATAGAGCAAAGATAAGGACTCAACAGTGCATAAAACTGATAACGGAGCAAAATATATGCAACAGGTAAACCGCGTGTGTCTTGATCCACATCTGAACTAAGGGTGAGGTTGGCGCACCGTGAAACCGGTTTAAGCCCTCAAGTAAAATATTTTAGTGACAATTCCGTCTTGTTTTCGCTATGCTTTCCTGCGTGTTTGTATATCGATGCCTTGTGGTCACCTGCTTGGAAAAGGCGGACCTCTTGGGTCGCGTTTGTGAAGTCTAATTGTGAAGTTGTCACTCCCCTTTGATATCCTGGGTCAGGTGTGGTGCTTGATTGTATCGATTCCTGATCTTTGCCTTTTTCTTACTTTGTTTCGCTGGTGTGAAGGCTTCCCATCGTATCCAATGCATTGTCCATCACACAGGGTACAATAAAATGAATTAAGATACTTTAATATAACAGAAACAAGAACTCTCAATTCACAGACTGTCAGAGCTAAGGAAAACCCCCAAGTTAAGCCACAGTGTGCCCTGCCTAAGACAAAAATGAGTCTGAGGCCTGACATTGAGCAATAAAAGAGGAAACAATAACTATATAGCATGATAAGCTTTGAAACCAGGCATGCAGACTGTCAGATAACATTCATGCTAAACCCCATTATTTTACAACTCTTTATGAGGTTTTCAAAATGATCAGGAAAAGAAGGCTTTTAAAACGATTCTACTGAACTTCTTTTGTGGATCATTTATGTTATTTCTGACGTGTCATGTTATGCTTTCGTGCTCGTCTGTTTATTGATGCCATGTGGTCACCTGCTGGGAAAGGGCTGACCTCTTGGCTCTCGTTTGTGATGTCTAATTGTGAAGTTGTCATTTTCCCATTGGTATCCTGGGTCAGTCGTAGTTCTTGATTGTATCGATATCTGATCTTTGCTCTCTTTCTTACTTTTATCATGAACTAAATCGCCACCATAAAATACTGGCTCTGATATGACTTATTGCAGAAGCGTTTTCAAGACCACAGTGTGTTTACACGTCTTTGGTAGAGTATAAACATATTTTACAATGCGTGTTTGTTTTATTTGATTCATTACGTCCCATTCAACATTTTTTTCAGTTATGTCAGGATGAGTCTTCCTGGGTTGAACCAGTACTAAGCAAGGATTAATGTGTCTTGCTCAAGGACAAATTTCAAAGACGTCGGTGAGCCTAGAACCTGCACAGCCTGGGTCACGAATCAAACACTCTACCACTGAGCCACTTTACTCCTTAAAAAAAGTTTTACAAAGCTTATTATAGCCATAGTCTTGACTGAGGAACATTTCCAACAAAACTTGAAATGAACTTTTTAAAATCTTTTTTATCATAAATACTAGATGAAACTCCAATTAAGCCATTATCTATGGACAAGTCAAAACTGAAAAAAAGGGGCGATTCAGCATCATAAGAATTTGCCTGTATTAACTGAGGTGCAAAAGTCAATAAATTGTTTAATGACGAAAAAAAGAGTTGGTTTAGTTGACGATAATGGATGATTTTATGCGTGATAAAAACAGCAGAAAAGTTTTTTATGATTGATCTATTTGCTTATAACAAAAAACCTTTGTCAAAATGATGAAAAAAAACACTGAGTTTTTCTTTCAATTTTCCTTCTGCCCATTCGCGCGATTTAGAGGGAATACTTTTTTGAGACTATGTAACGGTTCAAATGACGTTTTATATATTGATACTGTTTTATGACGAATATGTCACAATGTTAAGACGAGATGGATGAGATCAGCTTCGTGAAGTCGTCCAGTATTTTCGATGAAACATTACATTTAACGTTTCAGTCTGCGAGAATGAGGGGGGGGCTGGTGAGAACATTATTTAACCAGACTCTCCCGTTGCGGGAACGCTGGGGTCTTCACGGCAGCCAAAACACTTTGTTCAAACAGTCTCGCCTTCTCCAGAGACCCCAGGATCTTCAAAGCAGCCAAAACCTAGACTTTCATGCGAACATTATTCATACTCGACGATATCCTTTTTTTGCAATATATGCATACGCTCGAGGCAAGTTTGAGGGAATACAGCTTGTAGAATACACACAGTCCATCGCCATGGTACTCTTATATATGAATTGTGTTCGAAAGCATTTAAGAGCAGGAAGACGCAAGGTCTTCACAAAGCGTGTTTACCTGAAAATGGCGACAAACGGTCAATCGTGTGGGCACAGTTCCATGATTTATTTTAATACCCATGCAAAGAACAAGTCCTTCGTGAAACAAGAGATACTCTTCGGTAGGAGCATTGAGAGACAACTAGAAGGGTAACATGGACAGCCAAATAAATATTCTGATTGCAGAAAGATGTTCGTCTGGCGTACCGGGCCAGATCCAGACTTTGGTCCTTTGGGGGGCACCATTTCTGGCGAGGGGCCAAGTGGGCCTACATGGGCCACGTAGGCTCTCTGTAGCCCCCCTCCCACCCCGTGGGTCCAGGTGTGAGTTTTAGGGGGCAAAACGATTTTCAGCATTTTAAGTGACTTAAGAGGGCTCTCCTTGTTATATTTCTTGCATATTTTTTTCATCTTTAGAGTATAGAGAAATGTGTCTGGCCCACTTATATAAATAACACCCGAGCCCCATCCTTCAGACAGGGTGCCCCAACGTGCCCTGTGTCCTATGCCCTATCCCTCGGACAGGAGTGACACCTCCTCAGAGGATACACTGTTGTAATGGTGCCCGAAACTGTAAATACTGATGCTGATTCTCTTCACTGCGACCAGTGCCCCAATCCTCGACCCCCCCTATCCCAACCAGTGACTATGGTGCCTCCCCTCCACGGCCATGTCCATTCAAGATTGTACTTTAATGAAAGATTGACTACCCACCAGCATACAATAAACCTTAATTAAAGCACTATATACTGACATATTTCTCCTTTTGGAAACAGGGAGACAGTCAAACGTGATCGTAGCATTATTACGCTTCTTCTCGCAGAAGGAAGATTATTGCATAAATCCTTACCAGACAAATTATCTAATTAATGACACATTGCTTTTACAATAATTTATGGTCAGCTGAACATCAAACATGCTGACAATAACAAAACCTTGTTTTGGATGGAAAAACTATCCACTCACTCATCCAATTAAATTACCTGTTCTAAGAGAATGGACTTGTTTTGGTCCATTGGATATCCAGGAAACCCGTCTAGCATGGCGAAATGTCTAAGGACCCAGTCTAAAGGCGTTACCAGATCACTCCATGCGATTTTGCCTAAGGGCAGAAATCTGACTTTCTGCGGCGCATGACGTCTTAATTTTTGGAGGTCTTAAACGAGGTCAAAATTATTGTCCAGGTAAGAATCTAGCGGGCGAACTGGGAGCACGAGCCACAGTGCTTCCCCATCCCCTCGTAGTGAAACACCAGGAGAATTGCAAAGCTTCCAAATTACTATATTTTTCGTACACTGGAGTGTTTGTTGAAGCTTATATGCATGTTTATAGTAAATGACTAAATCCATGACCAAAATAAACTTTTTTATCACGTCAATGATTATTTTACTGATGTGATGGCAAGCCATTTAATCAGTATAATTTCTTTGCCAAGTCCATGTAATGGATTCTAATATATTACTAATATCGCATATATGGGTAAGGCTATCAGGGGAATTTGAGGTTGTATAAAAAATCGAAACTGAAGCATATACATCACGTCAAAAGGTGCTATAATGTAAGTATACCACTTAAGATCCTCATAGCAATCGAAAACATTGCATTTTCGGTGCCTATTTAAGATATTAATGTTTTAGTACCACAACTAAGTCTTAGAGTCTAATAGTATTGAAGAGTCGTCTAAAACAAATGAAAAGTTTTTGTCTTAAAACATGAACACTATTTTTTAATTGTCATACAAACCGTTATACATTACTTTGTGTCCATTCTAGTTTTGCAATTATCTTGAAGAGGAAGAGAAAGCTTGTTACTTTGCTTTTACTGTCTTACAGATGTATTGTTACTATAAATACTCTGTCGCTCTTCCTCGTGGTACCGTGGGTTGATCTGCAGTTTGTGATTGTGGTATTTTCTGACCATACTCACTTACTTCCGCATAAAACTGAAACATTTCAATATAATTTCTGCAATGAAAAACAAATCTTCACATTTAGTATAAATAATGTGGTTGCTTATTGTTTCAAACAAATTCGATTGACAGATCGATCATTTTTGCCTTCCAACCATCTGTTGTTTTTTCATCAGCATTTACTTTCTGCTAATTTCGTCATCTCAAAAGTCTTTTTTTTTCTTCATAAAACCATTTTCGTTGTGTATTTGATACGCCACAGTGAGTAACGTCATAAAACAACTTTACTTTGTAATTCGCGAACAACAAAGACAAATATCAGACAACACATTCAGTTCCCTGCGCATCTATTGTTGTTACTTCTAAGATGATACTCTAAATTATGCTCCATCCATATTTTTAAGATTCATTGTAGTCTTTGTAGATTCAGAGTAGACACAGCTTTGTACAACCTTAACACAACTACTGAATAGAAATTATCTCGCAACCAAGCCCAATTCATTTCATTTAAGTACATTTAAACAGCTTCTTGTTTGTGTTTGTTTTGTTATGAGAGAGACTTTATGTTGTCTCTGTCAGACAATAATCAAGCTGATATTATTGAAGCTTTTAACTCTACCTCCAGATATTTAGATGACTTACTTAATATTGATAATCCTTATTTTGAACAAATGGTAGGTCAGATATATCCAACTGAACTTCAGTTAAATAAGGCGAATTCTTCTGATACTGAAGCTCCGTTTTTGGACTTGAACTTGTCAATAGCAAATGGCATAGTTTCTTCTAAAATTTACGATAAACGGGATGATTTTCATTTTGAAATAGTAAATTTCCCATTTCTTGATGGAGATGTTTCTCGCTCTCCTTCCTATGGAGTATATATTTCTCAGCTTATTCGTTTTGCTAGAGTGTGCTCTAATGTTGATGACTTCAACAACAGAAACTTATTTTTAACTGCTAAATTATTAAAACAAGGTTATAGAAATCATAAAATTCGAAAAGCATTTTCTAAATTCTACTACAGACACTCAGAGTTAATTGTTAAATACAAAATTGGGTTAAAAAACTCTTCTGCAACAAGGCATATCAGAACCTATATTTTATGGTGATTTAGTCAATAAATCCAAGCGAATTGTTGGAAAACCTAATTTTAGTGATCAGTTCAAAAAAGATAGTAAAACGTTATATAAGATTTGGATTTAATTTGGATATCATGCGACAGTCTGAATGCCTAGTTTTAAACCCAATCACGGTTTATAGCTATGGTTTCCTCTTTTTTTGCACGACGGTGGGTCAGGCCTCAGACTCTATGACGGCTCTGACGTAAAGCTTTAATTGGTGGGTTGGTACCAGATGCTTATCTGTAGCTGGACCCACTGTGGCTCAACTTGAGGTTTTCTTTAGCTCTGACTATCTGTGAGTCATGAGCCCTTTTCTTTGTTTCATCATGGAGTGTTAATTTAATTAGAGTGTTTTCCATAATGATACATTGCATTAGTTAGATGGCCTCCATGCGAGCTGAACATTTCTTGTACTTCAACAACAGCAGAATCTAGGGCGAAGATTTGGTACCAGTAAAATGCATTTAAGCCCCCTGGTGGCTTAGGCTGCTGTCTGTTCTAAGGCGGTGGTTCTGTTGTTGTTGACTTTTTGTTTAATGTTACTCCCATTGTGGGAGTCTGTAATTGTTCTATGTTTTGTTGTACGTTACTTTATGTCCATTCTAGTATTGCAATCATCTTGATGGGGAAGAGAGAGCTGATTGCTTTGCTCAATTTGTCTTCCTGGTGTCTCATGATGGTTGAGCGGCTCTTCCTCGTGGTGCCACGGGGTAGTATGCAGTTTGTGATTGTGGTATTTCCTGATCATACTCACTTACTATTTTTGGTATTTCAAAGATGTTTCCAAGATGCATAATAATAGGACTACACTAGTTTTCATTGAAACATGTAAATAACGGTAAATGTATTACTGCAGTTTGAGGTAGTTAATGATATAGACCTGTAAAACTCTCCTATTACCTGGATTTGTTCATATTTTGTTTTGTTTACAACGATTATCGTCTATCTTTGAATCAACTGTACTTGCCAACATTCACATGCATACCATATACGTATATTCTATTTTGGTCATGGGGTTATGCCTTCGAAGCAATAATTTAGTTGTTAAAAACATTGAGCTTCAATGATTTGGGGGTTGTTGTATGCCTGAAGTGCCAGAGTTTATACCATAAAGATAATCCCATTTTTACCAAAATTTCTTTTTTACAGGAGATTCATTGCAATTACAAAATGGTTGTCAATTTTCAACCAAAGATAAAGACAATGACCAGAACGAAGGGGGCAACTGTGCAATCATGTACAACGGAGCTTGGTGGTATAGCCGCTGTATGCAATCAAATCTAAATGGAAAATATCTCAATGGATCTCATTCTTCTTATGCTAACGGTGTTAATTGGAATACATGGAAAGGGTTTAACTACTCATTGAAAACAACTCAGATGAAGATAAGAAGAAAATAAAATTAAAATTAAAAAAATACTGTAAACTACAAACTCAGCATTTTAGCCAGACCAAATGTAAATTATACACATATCCAGGAAGTTCGTTTGCTGTTGTTTTTTTAGTTGATGAGGGGGGAGAAAGGAGAATCCAAATACCACTAAAAGCGGACCATCATCGGTCTGTTAGGAAAATTAAATGTGGGTGGACCTAGAATGGCCCAACATTGAACTTGATGATTATCCAAGGGATCCAGAACAGTATTGCTATGTTTGTGATTTTCGAGGAGAGAGTCGGGACCCCATGCCCTCACCCCTCTGGATCCACGCATATGAAATGTACTGATTAGATAGATAAACAACGAAGGCTAAACGCATGATTATTAAACATATAAGAAATCAAAAGAAAATCTCACCTTGGGATATAGGAACAAGTAAAGATTATTCTCTCTGCTTAGATACAGATTTTTTTCTCTTGTGATAAGGTCCGTTTTATTTCACTCTGTTTGAGAATTGTTTTGTTGTTTTATGCTTTGTGCGTATCCTTCAATTATTAAGAATATTTATTTCATATGAATAGCAATGGAGTTTCCGTGATTTTAGTAATATACTAGTATAATATCATATAGAAATTTGCAATTGTAAGTAAATTAGGTAACGTCAGCTAACGTAACGTTGTGATACTAGTAACGTATGTAACAAAGGACATGAAAAGGTGAACTGCAGGTCTAAAGACAGACTGGGAATGAAGTGATCAATTGAGCTCATCATGGCATGGAAACCGAAGCAGAAACTTCACAGGTAACAGAATAAAACAAATAATGTGGCAAAGAGTAGACGTTACACAGAAAAAATGATTTAATTTAATTTTACACCACCGTGTAAGCCATATTAGAAAATATTTCTGGACATCAAGCATTCAATTTAACAGTTTACTATTATTTCCGTCTTAATGTTCTATTTGATTCTGTTCATGCAGGCTGTCCAATCAGTGTGCTGAACTTGGTTTGTCCATTGGCCTATTGCCCATAGGCTGGTTCACTGTGTGTACGTTGGTTGTTCTACTGTTTTCTCGTTAGCTGTTTTGTTTTTGTTTGGTCTGCTGATTGTCCTTTCTGTTACATTCAATCTATAGACTGCCTTCTGCTTTGGTTGCCATGACGTTTCCAGCTCAATTGGTTACTTAATTCGCAGTGCAGTTCATCGTTTTATGTCATTGGTTACATAAGTTACTAATGTCGCATTATTACGTTAGCTGACGTTACATAATTAACTAACAGGTGCAAATTACAATAAATATTGTACTAGAAAAATATTTAAATCACGGAAACTCCATGAAACATATTGCATTTATTCTCTCTCAACGGCTAAAATTAATATGGTTGAAATAAAGTCATGTTTTAAACTCCCAATGGAATATGTAAACTAGAAACATGGAGACTATTTGCTTAATTTTGGTTTATCGCTGCTTTTGTACAGTTTATTTTATTATATACTGACAGACGTTAAAATGCAACACGAAGATTTTTCCTCAATATTTTTGATCAAAAACAGCAACATTATAAATTTTGGTTCGTAATAAAGTTCGGTCAATCCTGTGTATGCCATCAAACTTTTAATAATCAGCTTGATTTCAGATCTTGAAACCGCAATCGAATTGCGACAAGGAGCATCAATCTCGTGTGATACGGAACTATCATTATCTTTATTCCACATCCTATAAATTAGCATTATGGGTTTTAAGCAGTTCTAGCTAATCTCTACACTACAGACAAGTATTAATGACTGTCATTTCATCCATTGATACTCAAGCAAACCGAATTTAATGTCTTGACAACTTTATCATCTTGCTTTTCGTTTCATTAAAAAGGTTGACATACCCCACCCACTTTATTTGCTTGAATTTTTCACAAATTTTTATCTTGATGTTTCAACATTCTTGACATTTGTATTATTCTAAGTTAGTATATCTACACGCTTGATCAAGTGGCCTCTGTTAAAGAAAAAGAATCAACCTGGTGTTTCGTTGGCTGATATTGGTGACGTTAACGTAAAGAAAAAATGAACTTGAGCTTTGCGTTCCAATTTTTGTGACGCGATTTCATGTAGGCACATTCTGGAATTGATTAAGAAAATAAATAGGCCTCATTTTTTCCGAAAAGTACGTATGTGAGCACGTGGGGTATTTTTAACATTGATGGTAACATATCACATGAAAACATAACGTCCTTTATTTTACAATCGATGATAGTGAAGGGGTTTGCTTGATCGTTCACTTATTACCGGTGTATACTAATTACCGATGTATTTCGTTTTCTCCAAAATCAATGTCATGTGCGTTATTATCATTCCGAAGTTTCCACCAAATTTTGTTTACAGTACACTTTTCTCTCATATTCAAAGAAAAAAAGCAGAAATGTTGTTTCTGAGAGTAAGTGACTTACTTATTGTTTGTGTAGTCCAAAATAATGATGCTGATTCGCCGTTATATCATTAGAAAATTATATTTTCATTGAAAAATAAAGAGAAAATGCCGTTGGAAAAGTGTGTCTGCTTGATGTGGAAGATTTTTACGGCCTGGTTCCCTGCTTAAAATTAAAAATGACGTCAAACTTTGTCTCAGCACATGGGTCATATTATGTCCAAATATGGATGAAATGTGTAGACTTAAAATGCCCACCTCTGTTTTATCATGCTTGTCTACGCCCTTTTGGTGCACCCTCTGGTAGAGCATATCCCCAATATAAACTGTGTGATCGGTTTATACTTATGAAACATAGTTGTGATGATATAAGTTACCATGAATGAAAGACAATTAGTTTTTTCTTTGTAAAAACGGTAGAGTTGACTTAAAAAAATCAGCTACATGAAAATGTTATACCTTACAAAAAACAGGCAAAGAAAACATGACAAGCCTTCATACAGGCCCTTTAATAGAGTTTTAAATAAGTTAAACTTTATTTTGAAGCATATATCGTTTGTTTCCATTAAAGGAATGAATAAATAGTTGAACAAGATGTAATTTATTGTTTTCTGTAAAATAGTTTGTTTTAAAGACTGTCTTAAACAGTTAGTACAGCGGTAACTAGTAACACCAGTATAAATTGTTCTAACGCACAAAACACTGATGACGCCTAAGTGGCAGAAACTAGCTAGTCTGGCCCAGGAAATATGCACACTCTAGTTTCACTTCTTTGGTGCAGTCTTTGCTTCCAAAGGTACCATTTTAAGAACATATTTGGCTTCACTACAGCTTGTGACTGGGACTGTGTTGCGGCGGTAGAACGTCTCCCTGCCGTTCACTATAGTGTAAATTTTATTTTCTTGTCCTTTGGGATCATGGATTTCATTGTGGAACTTTGAAACTATTAGAGGGTCACTGATGACGCCTAAACGACAGAAACTAGCTAGTCTGGCCCAGGAAATATGCACCTTATAGTTTTAGTTCTTCGGTGCAGTCTTTGCTTCCAAAGGATACCCTTTTAAGAACATATTTTATCATAAAAGCACCAAATTATTCGAAATAAAAATGGAAACAGCAAACCACTGGTAAGTTATGTAGGTTAGCATTGACGGTTGGTATAACGCCATCAGAATTACCGCGACATCTTGGAAATAAATCAATGGAGACAGATATCCTAGGGACTACTTAAGCCAGTGCTTGTCTTATGTGCTTGTAGCGTAGGCTCAGACGAGCGTGCATGCGCACATTCTTGCTTGATCTTACGCACAAAGAATGGGTCAAAATTGAGGCCAAAATTAATATCTCTAGTCCAAAAAGATAGCTGAAACACTGGGTGGGAACGTACACCTGGTATTGCTCCAAAATGAGCAAATATTTACAAAACATCAAGAAAATACACACAGCAAAGGTAAGCAAATCTGGAATTTCTCCTCTTTAATTATTTTTTCGATACTTGGCAAGGGTTAATTTAGAGACACTATACATATATGAAGCACATTAAACAGATGGATTGGTATCAAGCACTGTAAACGATGGTGAAAATAGCAAAATGAGGGCGTGCTCACTCGAAAATGTATACTCCTCTCCAAAAAAATTAACATTATTGAACATGTAATAGCTATCAAAATTCTGAATTGGCCAATCTTTTTTAATGTCACTTAAATATCATTACAGAAAATTTCAGCCACGTAGGTTGAAATATGACCAAGATATGGCTACAAACCAATGGCCAGTTAGTCACGATAATGATACTGGGGGTTGATAACAAGTGTACTGGGTAATGCATATTTTCTAAATTTGGTGTACTGAGGATTGGCAATTTATTTTTAGTCTTTTACGCTCCCCTACTAGTCAAAGACTGATTTGGGGCTTAGGTTTGCTCCCTTCCATCTGTCAGTCCACCAATTGGTCTGTCCTGACATACTCTTGGTTCATTATTGGGCCATATAATATGTGCAGGTGTGTTTAGTGAGCTTTGGATTAAAATGCGTTGGAAGGGTTAAGCTTTTATGACTATTATGAACATCAGAACGTTCAGTTCGCTCTTTGAGAAAGTCTATCCATTCGTCAGTCAGTCTGTGATATTTCCTTTGAGTGTCGGCCAATAACATTATTACACATACCTACATTATAACCAAAAGCTTGAAGGTATGTCAAACATAACACTCAGCCACAAGGCCAAGCCGCCAAGGTGACACCTTTGAATCTTACTTGATCAGAAGATGCAACACGCAGAACCTCGTTAACAGGCCGTATCTCACAAGGGGTGGGCAAATTCTTTTTAACTTTAAGGATAAATTCTGAGTAGTGGTTTGGTAAGAGGCAAGCGCTTACACACACAAAGTCCTGTGTTCAAATCTCAGCATGACCAATTTTGTTATACCAGTTTCTTTTAGAAAAAGGTATATCTTTTTTTTTCATTAAAGTTGGTCATTCGTACATCAACGTTCCACGAGTCTGTTTGTGTGTGTATAATTCAGTCCATCACATTTCCTGTAAATGCATCACCTAAACGTAGTAGCTTAAAACTTTGCAGAAGCCTAGGTCACAATGATGTAAAGGGTTATGTACAACATTTCATGTGATCTTGACAAGATCAAAGGTCAAATAATGTATTTTATACCCATCTCCTAACGCATTTACTTAAAACCTTTGCAGGTGCGTATGTCAAAAGATGTAAAGTGTCCTGAGCAATATTTCCAGTAACTAAGGTCAAGGTCAAAGGTCAAATAATGAATTTTATTATAAATGCATCTCCTCCTAAACCGTTGAATGTAACAACTTCAAACTTTGCAGAAATATAAGTTACATGATGGCGACGGTTTTGGGCAATGTTTCCTGTTACAGGTAAAATGAGTACATTAAAGCCTGTGTAAACTGGCTACTCTCAAAAAGACCAAAAATTGGTCTTCAAGACCAATGATCGCTTAATGCAGGTCAAATGTATTTCAAAAGTATTGCAGAATGCTGCAATACTATTGACCTTCATTAAGCTACCATTTGTCATTGAGATCTTTGTTTTGTCCTTTTTTGAGTGGCCATTTTACACAGGTCTTACTGTACTCAGGATAGTGTACAATCGACTGAAGTCTAGTTCTAATTTTTATTTTAAAGTGAAACAATGGCCCAATCTTGAACGTGAGACCCCATCTTATGACATGTTAGCTGTAACAAAGTAAAGCGTAGCTGAAAAAAATTCCTATGCCTTTGCTGGGAATGGAGCCTGGGTCATCCCGATACAAAATTAATGCTCTCTAACCACTGGCGCAAAGAGTCAACTCTCTGACGCAAGTTGTCAGAGATTGAATATATACTAGAAGCCATGTGAAATCTACCTATATACGAGGGTCATTTGGAAAGTTCGTAGCAAGGTCATTTAGCTCAGTAACTTATTTAAAAACCCTATCATGTTTAGTAGCATTTAAAAGAGCAATCTTTCCTCTATGTTATGGCACACATTTCATAAGAATGGTATTATGGAGTCACGAAAAATATTATTGTAAATGCATGTACCTAATGTATACTTAAAAATGCAAAATGTCATTTGAAAATATAACTTTTTACCTTTTGAAAAGCGTGCAAAACATTAATATTAATCCATGAAATTAGATTATTTTGCACCATTTGGTAGGCCATAATCTGGTTCAGTGATCATATAATTGATGATCGAGTTGGATGTTTCTAATAACTAAATACAGGAACAGCAATACCAAAACCGTTTAGAACGCAAAGCAATGCACTTTTTTGCGACTAGAAATTGCATGTCACAATGCATATATTTTTAAAATATATAACCGACAGTAGTTTAAAAATGCCCTGCGTTGGTATTATTGTCACGCACACTACATACTCTTTGTATTGAAACCAAAAAGCAATTTTGTAAATCAGAAAAAAGGAAAGATTAGTCTTAAAATCTTCCCATGGGACAGAATGAGTTTAGCTATGAGTTGATGTTCTGGTTCATTTCAATTGAAAATACACGTAGTGACAAGCCAGAAAGTAAAAATACCTTGGGACTAAAAATCAATCAATTTGGTGATGGTTAATGGGATACCATTAGCAGTTCTTATACCATCGACAAATATGAGGGGTTAAGTTACCCCACCCACTTCTTGAAAAGTAAGGATAGTATTATTAGGAATAATTTTCTAAAAAAGCCACACTTTTTGCGCGACGAAATGATTTTTATGAATTGTTCACTACAAATAGAGCAAAACATATACTCAATAGGCATTTTTCGTGCTCCTGTAGTGGCACAATTTATAGTAAAAGTATAAAGAAAAATAAAAAAAATACCGTTTTTGAAAGTACCATTTCTCTATCAGTCAACATTTTTGGACTGTAAAGGTGTGAGTCGTGCAAGTAGTGATCGCATAATATATCTTAATAAAAAAAAGTTGGCACCAAATCATTAATTCGTCAAATCATGATCGTAAATAAGGTCCCCAATTTTCCTTCGTTTTCCCTAATAATTTGACTCAAATTTTCGCCAGTGTATAAACCTCTACTCATTGTGAGCATGCACAGCACCTGAACGCCTAGTCATTTTCAAAAAAAAAATACCATCATCTAGTTTCCAAAAATGTTTACTTGATAGCATTTTATAAAAGCATTGTGGAGTTATGATGCCATGCTCTGAACTTTCCAAATGCGCCTCATAGGTATATATGTGAGAGTGTCTGGCCTGCAACACAGGCACATTAATCCTAGCTTAGTACTGGCTTAACCCAGGAAGACCAGTTCCTACATAACTTAAAAGATTGTTGAGAGGATGTAAAGAATCAAATAAAAAAAAGGTTCACTAGTGTAATATCATATCTAATCATAATTCCACAAGCAAACAAAGCAGTTCGGTCGGCTTATAAAAGTGTTAAAAGACCTCTATATGAGATTTAGGGTTAACAAGAAATATTTATCAAAAAGATATACGACGAACTGACAGAAGACATATTTGATAAAAGTAACTTGTTTTGTGTGTTTTGCTGCTTACGTCCAAAGGCAACAGCTATGGTCATGATGGGATGGTCAGTTCACCTAACCACACTTTTTCGTGGGCAAGCTTGAACAAGCAGTTAACCAGTACTTAGAGTACATACTTACGCTTGTAACTGACAACAAACCTTCTTGAATGATTCAGCGGAAGGGAGGAGAATGATGGCAGAAACTATTTCGTGATAAATCTCCACGAAAGTATTAGACAAGGTTGGGATCAAACTTGCGACCCCTGGATCTGCAGTCTGCCAGATGTGTTACCCACTGCGCTACACGGATATGAGTAACGTGAGAATTTTTTAAGGAAATTGAAAAGAAACAAATGGAGAACGATTATACACTGACCCTGAATGAAGACTTTACATAGTTTTCAAAAGTATATATTTTGATGATGAATTAATTTTCAGGGTTTTTTTTCTGTCATCGAATCTTCAATGACTTATTGATGTCTCTGAAAAAATATTGGATGAAAGTCAGAGGTTGCATAATTTTTATGAATAATTCTGTTCAGAGGGGTCAAAATGAAAATGTTAAAAGAAAAATAAAACAGTCACGCAGCTTTTGGAAACAAGAAATTACTACTGCGTGCTGTAAGTGATGTTAAAAAGAGTATCGGTAACCAGTGTGACCTCCATTTTTGTGAATGCTAAGCAGAATACGTCGCCTCATTGAATTTACGTAACGTTGTATGAACACGTAAGGGATACGTTTGTCATTCTATTAGAGGTGCATATTGGATTCATTTATCACATTCATTTGATGTTTGGACCTGACCCTTCGACCCAATTCATCCTATACGTGTTCTATGGGGTACATGATTAGGGATAAAGCAGGTCAATGCAAGACGTTGAGGCTAGTTTGTGCATGGTATTGTTTGTTATACGCGTTGTGTGAGGCCTTGCATTGTCATGCCGGAAAATGCCAGGTCCGTTATTTTGCATGAAAGGATTAATGATCTTTTGTGCATGAACCCCGTAAAGGCAGAGCAAAAATGGTTACTGGTTGAAACGATTATGTGAGTGAGTTAACGTGTAACGCAGTAAGGACATACCATTGTCACACGTGCGCAACCAGGTCTTGCACCAACTCTGACAGATGGCGTACTGTTGTACCCGTTCATAAGATCATGAATAGTCTGTCTAGAGCAGCCGAAATTATGTGTGGTTTCATTTACCGTAGACCCTAATAATTTGGTTTCTTGGATCTTTTGAAAGACGTGCCATCACGGAATGCAAGCGTTTTGTTACAATAAATTAATTTTTTACTATCAGTACTCAGCTCCTAATGTTTTCTTGTCAGTTTTAAAGCACGTGCAACGTAAGGAACACGATTTTTAGGCGTTGGCGCTTGAATAGACCTGTGATTTGAATAAAAATTGCATAATCGTTATCTGCGAAGAAAGCTCCATAATCGTGCTTAAATCTTACGACGACATGTATACTTACAAACAAGCTATTCAAAGAAATAAAGTGTAAAGTTTTGATTTTGGGTCAGTGTACTGTGTTGTGTTTTTAGTCAGCTGAGCTCAGTAAATCGTTCAGCTTAAGGAACCAATGCTATTCCAAAATATCTGTAGTGATGCTTCTAGGGTACATAACTGCTAGAATCTCGCGAAAACTGGAGTCAAAACGCACAAAATAATGCCCTGCGCCCAAATGCTGCATATTTAAATAGCTAGTTTTGTACATGCCTCATGCAAAAAATCTCAAACAGTAGTAGAATTAAGTTGACCGTAACCTACAAATATCAGTCATTCTTCCCTACGGTATCATGCCATACATTATTTTCTTTTCAAATCATGGACGCAGATATTTCTTTAAATTTCTCGTGTTTTAACTATCATTCTTTCAGATTCAACGTAAAAGTCATACTTAAAACTAATGAAAAGGTAAAAAAAGAAAAAAAAACATAAAATACTGCTAAATTTCTGCAATAGATGAATAACCATTTCATGGCATGTGCTTTCTTCCACACAGATATCAGGTCAACATTTCACTTTGTCTAATAAAACAATAGGAGTTGGCGCTTTTATATCGCAACTTGATTGATTGCATGTAAAATCTAAATCATGTTATCTATCACATATACGTTTTAGTCACCCTTCAAATATGCATTTGCTGCCATCTAGCGGGACAAAACCGGTGTCTGCACAGGCGTTATGCTCAAAAATTCTTCCTGTGGGAAACAGTGGGACAAAACGCCTAAATCTTGGACTGTGTATTAATCCAGGACCCGTGGTAATAAACCATTTTCATGTTGAACTTAATTGCTGGCATTTTAACATCCATAAGCATGACAAACACATCTTTGACATATTCGCAATTTAAATCTAATGCTAGTTTAAAATTGATCTGTTATTACACCTGATTAATTCTTTTTCGGTACTTGGCAAGTTCAGCTTTAGAGACACTATATACCCATATTAAGCAAATTAGTCTGGGATTTAATTTGCATACCGTGCACCCCCACCCCAGGACATTTTTCTTTGGTGCCAAATTGTTCATCAGGACCCCTAGATGCGAAACAAGTTCATCCTCAAAAGATAACCCAAGTAACATGATTATACATGGGTTGGCATCAAACACAGTACAATAGTAAAAATCACAATATAGGAATGAGAGAGAATAAGTGAAGAGAGAGCTGGTTGCTTTGCTTAGTCATCCCCACGCTTTTTAAAAAAAAGCAAAGGGGATATTGTAATTGCCTCCATCCATCTGTCCGTCTGTCTGTCCATCCGTCTGTCCCTTATGCTATCTCCTCCTAAACCATTGGACGAAATTCAACCAAATTCGGTGTGTGAGTTACTGATATAAATGGGGCGTGCAACGTCAATTTTTTTTGGCCCCGCCCCCTGAGGCCCTCAGGATGGGTCAAAAGGTCAAATATCATTTAATTTCAATTACAATGTCAATTTCAAAGATTTTTATACCAAACTTTGTGTGTGTTCTCACAAATGAAAGACACAAAACATACCAGACAAGATTTTTATTCTGACCCCTGGGTCATGCCCCAGGAGTGGGACTTTGGGGCGCTGGGGTGCCCAGGGGGTCAAAAAAATTTTTTTAGAACATGGTCATGTGATATATCAAATCAACGGGGATGACAAGCAGAACAGAATGCAAGTAAAATTATCATCCTAGGGTCAAACTGGTGACCTTGGGGTGAGGTCAAAGATCAACTTTTATTAAACTTTGGTTACCATGTAAATTTAAAAGATTTTTATACCCAATTTTGTGTGTGTTCTCACAAATGAAAGATTCAAAACATATCAGATGGGATTTTTATCTGTCCTGGGGTGGGACTTTGGGGCACTGGGTGTACCCAGGGGGTCAAACATTTTTTTTTTCAAACATGGTTATGTAGCATATCAAATAGACAGGGATGACAAACAGAACAAAATGCAAGTATACATTTTCATCCTAGGGTCAAACTGGTGACCTTGGGGTGAGGTCAAAAGGTAAAATAATACTAACATGTCAATTTCAAAGATTTTTATACCAAACTTTGTGTGTGTTCTCACAAATAAAAGATAGGAAACATATTGAATAGAATTTTCATTCTGTTGCCAAGATCATGCCTCAGGCAGGGACTTTGGGGTGCTTGGGGAGTCAAAAACTTTAGCGTGGGGATTTGCGATGGCGCCCCATCGACTGCACGCTCTAGTTTGTCTTCCTGTTGTCTCATGATGGTTGAGCGGCTCTTCCTCGCAGTGTCATAGGAATGTCTGTGGTTTGTGATTGTGGTATTTCCTGATCATACTCACTTACTATTTATGGTGTTCTCGCGCAAAATGTATAACGAAGCATCTGCTTGATCATCAAATTTAAAATGAAAGTAGAACGGCAATAAAGGAATGTTTCTTAAAAACTAACTAGTACTAACTCAACTAATTAAAATTTCATGCCCAGCCCAGTTAAGCATGAACAGCCCACAACCCTGAGGCCCTTATCCCTTCTTTTAGTGTGCTAGCACCTATGTTCCTTTTTATTTCCTACTTTGGTATATACTCAGGAAATGCCCCGAAGAGGTTTATATGTGCAGGCTCACGTCATTTTATGTGACCTATCGCACATGTGTGTAATCACCCCTTAAAATACATGCACAGTCATCCAGTGAGACCGTTCCCCCTATATTTTCACCTGTGTGTTGACCTGAGTCTCTATGTTTTTAATGCAAAGAGCAAAGGCTCTGAGAGATTAAATATTTATGCAGGTTTGACTAAGCCTTCCCTGTTGGCATACTTGCTTATAGGGTTTATAAGTGCTTTATTAGTTCCACCCTGTAAAAACTGACTTTGTTGCATACATTGCATTCGCGTAAACTGATCAGTGCCTTTGTTGGTCGCTCTGTGTCAGCCCGCAACATGCAAAGTTTTCATATTTTATCTACTCTGAAGCTGAGCTTGGCCACATACCTTCTTGCACTGCGGCCCAGTTTTATGCAGGAACTCACATACATTTACCCCTTAAAGATAACAGGTTACGTCTCAGTCTAATAGATATATCAGACCTATTTAGTTTTGGCGTTTTATAAATATTGGCTCATTTTGGAGCAATGTCCAGGGTATGTTTCCACCCATTGATACTAGTCTCTGAAGCCAAACAGACTCACCTGATTACTTACCCTGAAGATCACTTACGCTGATTTCGCTAAATTAATCCCTTAACAATACATGTACAAGTGCAGCTATCCAGTGAGATCAGACCAATAACTTTTGACATGTACATTAATCAAAGTCTCATTTATGTTTGCAAGCAGCAAATAAACATAAGAAATTAAGCATTTGTTCAGCTTTTTGACGCTGTAGTATATGTACTTGTATAAAGCTCATCTTATGTGACCTAGAGTATATTTTCATAAACTCTTCCCTTAAAATACATGCACAGCAACCCAGCGGTACCAGACGCGTAAATTTATGCCTGTGTGTTCGTCCAAAATTGTAATTTGTATGTGCATGCAAAGTATTGCCTGTGCGTATACTCAACTGAGCCTCCGTTGCTTGTTTATGCGCATATAAACAACTAGCACCATAAGATTTAGTGATAAATTGTGGGTAATGGGGATTCAGATAGGGTAATGAATATAATTGGAACAACCTCCCATATCCACATATCATGAAGTACTCAAATTATCAACCGAACTCCGTTTTTTCCTTTATTCTTCAATTCAATACCCAGTACACTACAAAACAATACTCCCGTACACTAAAACTGAGATTTCCCAGTCCCAGTACCATTATCGAGACTAACTGGCCATTAGTTTTGAGTACATCTGAGTCAAATTTCAACCTACGAGGCTGAAATTTTCAGTATTGATATTTAAATGCCATTGCAAAAGATTGACCGATTCAGAATTTTAATAGTTTGCTTACTTGGTTCAATATTATTCCTTTTGGGGATAGGTGTCTACATTTTGGCGTGAGTACGACTTTCATTTTGTGATTTTCACTATCAAGTGCAGTGTTTGATGCCAAACCATGCATAAAATTTGCTAAATATATATATAGTGATTCTAAATCGACACACGCAAGTACCGAAAAAATAATAAAATAGGAGAAATTCCAATTTTCTTACCTTTGTTGTGTTTTTTTCCTATCTCAGTGTAAACATCGGCTCATTTAAAGCAATATCCGGTGTTCGTTTCCGCCCATTGTGAACAGGTACTTAAAAATGACCTAATTCATGTGCAATAACTATGGTAGAGCAAAAACTAGCGAAAATTGACCGATAACCCCTCCCCATCAGTAAAATGGAAAATGATTGTATGAATGATGTGACAAGATGTTAAAACTTCTTGGATCGCCGGAATTACTTTTTCAAAGAGGGGCAATTGTGTTAAAATTTGGTAAAAACTTTGTTTTTGGAAGTGAAATTGCAAATTTCTGAAATCCATTTGCAGCAACAAATACTTGACACCAGCAAAGAAAGACTGAAAAATGATTATTGAGTCTTATATAAGCCCACTCTGATTTTATTATGGTGTCAAAACCGGAATTTTAATGTCTTGATTTTTGGGTGAAAATCGGTGTTTTTTATAAATTTAAACGCGAATTTTTGTAATCTGGCTGATAAAGTTTTAAAATGTAGAGTTGTTATTTAACTTGTTTCAAATTTGATGCTGAATTATTCAACTTACATATATACTCAAAAAAAAGAGTTACGTCCGATTTTCATGGTACTATATCTATCAATCCAGTTAAGATGTCGCAACAAAAATAAAACCAAAATGTTTATCAAACGTAGAGCACACAAAAAATGGTAATTATTTGAGTTTATCTTCTTATCATGAAGGGTTATTGAACCTAATGTGCACACAGCTTTTTTCCATTATCATCAGGAAGTTAATCATCGTAACGTGACACATTTTACGTTAAATGGCAGCCAGAAACGTCCGACGATGAAAAAACATCTAAAAAGTCCAATTCTGCTTATTGAACGAGCGACAGTGCAGTTTAAAACCTTTAATTTGCGAAATAAACTGAGATTACCTCCCTTTGAATTAAACAAATAAAAATTTAAGAACTTCCAACTATCCTTAACCTGACATTATTTTGAGACCGTTTTTGGTTTAATGTGTTGTGTTTGTTTATGACAACAATTACATGAAAGAGAACAACAAAATCTATAGCTGATGTCGGGCATCAAAAGTTTACTAAATCTGTTTTAATACCCCACCCCTTACTGCAAAATCATCAGAAAATTTCCATTTTCAATTGGTTTGATGCTGATTAGTCTTAATTAATGTTGAAATGCTTGTGATGACGAAAAAAAAATCAAATTTGTCCGATTCTGTTGATTATAAAAATACTGGATTAAAAATGCATTTTCTGAGTGAGGCACGCTCGTGATCGATATTTTATCACGTCAGAGCATGTTACAGATTAATGGTTGTGGTCGTAAAAGCAATGCATACATATAGCAAGCATAACACCTATAGAGTTTGCTCAGTGGTGTTAAAATGTGCTTCAAAAAATCCAGATTATGACGGACACACAAGCTATTGATGTTGTGACTTTTGATTTTAAGGGTACTCCTGTTCGCTGTTTTGTCAGCGGCTCTACTGATTATTAAATGAATTTATCTGAGTTGCAAAACGTTTCTAAATGATCACAGTTGGTAATGTGAAACTTTGAATGAAATGCGTTCATACATTTGGAACTGGCAGACATAAACGTCAAGCGGACATAACTTTATTGTTTCAGTATATATCTGTCGTTTATACTTAAAATGCCCATCAAAATATTTTCGTTTTTACCTCAAAATCCGGCATTTTGATATCCAGGTATATTTTGTGAAATGCATGTATTGCTATTATTTGTATATCTGGACATAGCCATATTCAGAATGACGATTATATAGTAAACATTTCAAATGGGAACATCATTTATCATGTACTATGATATCATATCAAGTAATGACATAATAAAAGGAGGACCAAGTGACCCTGATCGCTCACCTGAGTTTTGATTTAAACGTCTTATCTATAGGTATCTATTGGAAACTGGCCACGCTCCTGATGACCTGTCTTGTGGTCCATGTTCGGTGCCAAAGTCATAATTGGAACATATTCAAATGTTATCTACCAGCTGATGCTACATACCAAATATCAGGGCTCTAGGCCTGGTGGTTTCAGACAAGAAGATTGTTTTATGTTTTCACTATATGTAAGTCAATGTAAAAAAAAAAGAATGACTAGGAAATGCAACACTCACACACTGCATACAAACCCACGGCACTGTGAGGAAGAGTCAAAGAACAATAACAGGCTCATAAACTCTGTGATCTCCAGAACGATGCCATTTTGACAACAAAACCATACTTCGGATAAACTTGGTAGATGCTACATATCAAATACTAAGCATTTTGATATCTGACAAGAATGTGTTTTAATATGTTCTCTATATAAGCTATATATAAAACATTAATCCCCGAGGCGGCCTCATTTTTGGCCACAGGGCACTAATTTGCAACAAACTTAGTAAGTCTACTAGATGATGCTACATGCCAAATATAGACTGTAGGTTCTGTGGTTTCAAACTAGACTATTTTAAGTGTTCCATATCTAAGCCTATGTTAACTATGTGAGCACAGCGTGGGGCCAGTTTTAGCACAAGGGCAATAATGTGAACAAACTTAGTAGAGGTATACTAGGTGATGCTACATAACAAATATTAATGCTCAATGCCTTGTGGTGTCAGTCAAGAAGATTTTCTCAATAGGTTCCTATAGTCAACGTCTGAGCTCGCAGGCGGGTCTACTTAATATTCCCTGTGTCCCAAATTGAATAAAATTGGTAGATGCGTACTGGGTGATGTTGCATACTAAATTTTTAGGTACTTGGCTTTGTCGATTCAGACAAGAAGATTTGTTTTATGTTTTCCCAATAGAAAAGTAAAGCAGAGGGCAAAACCCAGAAATCGATACAATCAAGTACCTCAACTGACCCAAGACACCATATCGGAAAGTGACAAAACACAAGAAAACACCACACACAAGAGAGCCAAGAGATCAGCCTTTTCCCAGCAGGTGATCAAATGCCTATGTATAATATGCCACCTCCAGCAATGTGCCATTTAAACCACAGGGCTATAATTTGAACAAACTTGGTGGAGGTCTACTAGGTTATGCTACATACAAAATATTAAGCCTCTAGGCATTGTTGTTTCAAACAAGAAGATTTTCATTTTGAAAATCTGTTTTAGCCAATGTGACCTAGATATGCAATGGACTAAACTATTTGAACAATTATTCAAGAGGGTCATATAAGAATCATTCCTGCAAAGTTTGGTTAAAATCTAGATAGTAGTTTAGGAGGAGATTGTGCCATCATAAAACCATAGTCAGTCAGTATCCCAAATGTTAACAGAATAAGTATATGCAGCGTTTAAAGGTCTACATTTTGGTTTATGAGTGGTCATCAGCAGATTAACTGCTAAGGGAAAGATTATTTCATGTCTAAGTGCATTTCAATATCTCACCGGACTAAGGGGGCTCCAATAGGGGACTTACCGCATATATAGGTTCACTAAAATAAATATCTATATTTTATCAGAAAATAACTAAGCTCTTTAAGGACCTCTTTATTACCCCATGCAGGGAATTCATGATCCACTATTTGGTCTGCCTCGCATAGAACATAGGAGAGTCATAAACACATTAATGATTAGTACCACTTTGAGGAATTAAAATATAGGTTTTTAAGCAGCTTGACCTTGAACTTTGATAGAAAGGTCATATCAGCAGTCAGAAGCTATTATCGACATAAGAACACATCGGTCGTAGAAATGAAAGTGGAGTTCATGTTATGAGTCGTATTACAGATTTGGTGTTAATTTGACCTTGACCTTTAACTCCAAGATTATATTGATAATTTAAAATACACACCAAAGGCAAATATGAACATCGAGGCATAAAGTTAAATGGCACGTTCTTGTTATAGCACTAACTTAGTTACTAACAGATTTAGGAGGAAACTTGGTGTTACACAAACTCCATGCTGCTACTGATACCAAAAGACAAAACCTACTATATTCTTAATTAGCTGATGGTTAAAAGACCATACTTGATTTGGAATGCGTTCGAATCATACACACTTACAATATGTGTAAAATGAAGACAATAGATTAAAATAAATGTAAGCATGGTACTTAATAATGATGTCAAAATGATAAATCAGGTACTTCCATTCTGCATTATATATGGGCAAGGATATGATGAAAGGCAACTTATGGTCGCGATAATCAAAATCAGGCTAATGTTACATCTGCAAAGTATTATATGTTTAGGGCATTTTCTGAAAATTTGAAGTGATTATCTTCGATACTGGCGATTATATGGATGTTAGAAACAACATATGTAATCAGGTTTGGAATGTGACGTCAAGAATGGCGTTAACCGTATGATGACGTTAGAGTGGTGGTTTATATTCGTTGGTTGATTATTGCATGCTCAGCAAAGAATCAAACAAATATAAAGTTTTCTCATGTCTTAAACATGTGATAATGAAAATGATGATGAAGTTACATAGATTTATATCTTCTAGGTCGTATTATAGGCATTCAAAATGACCCACTTGTAGGTGTTGTGATCTGAATGTTCACGTGGCAACAACCCTTATAGAAAACTTTTAAAAAAAGTATAATCAGAAACTTTTGCTATTTTGATGGTATCAAAGTTTAAAAGCATTTTCATGGAAATATAAAGGCATGTAATTTTTATGTTATTTTAAATATTTTTCAAATGTCTCTTACGTAAAAAAAGCTTTGATGCCTTAAGGTCCCTTTTGTCAGCTCCGCGTTCTTATGTATTACATAAAAATAGGCCTAACTGCTTTAATGCATAGTTTATTTGTTTAAATATACACCCCAACTGCTTTAAAATTTTGAAATTATTTCCAGTTTGGCATTTCTTTTCACCCAGCCAACTTTTGCTTACTTTAGATGCTATATATGATTTTTTGAATGAGAGTGGCCTTCTTCGAAGCCAAATTAAGAATCACTGCTCCTGTTTTGAAAAGTTATTCCAGTAGTTTCATAATGTACAGTTATAAAACTTTCCATTGATAATATTACAATCCTATTTTACAAGTAGGGAGAGGTTCCACTTCAAGTGAGCTACTTATAATTTGCCACATTTTTCCTCGATCAATAGATTAATTAGAGAAAACATTAAACATATATTCTTGCCAGAAAACGAATTGCCCCAAAGTTTTGATATTTGGTATGTAACATCACCTAGTGGTACTCTACCGAGTTTGCTCAAATTGTGGTTATGTGGTCAAAATGGTCTCATCCTGGATGTCACAGAGTTTACATTTACTTATAAATTGAAACATACAAAATCTCCTGGTTTGAAACCACTAGGTCTATATCACTGATACCACCCAGTGGACCATATTTAAGTTTGCTTCAAATAGAGCTTCGGTAGACAAAAAATGGCCACACCAAGGGTTCACCAGGAGCATGGTTAGTTTTTTATTAGATACATAAAGATTAGAAGTTTTAAACAAAAACTCAGGTGAGCGATCCATGGTCACTTGGCCCTCTTTAAGTGTGTGTCAATACTTGATATGATATCACAGAACATGCTAAATGTTGTTTCCATTTGATATATTTACTATATGTACGTCATTTTCATAATATGACAATGCCCTGATATCTATGAAATAGCAAAACATGCATTTCCCAAACTATACCTGAATATAAAAATTTCAGCTTTCAAGGCAAAAAAAAAAGAAAATATTTTGGCAGGTTTTTAGGTAAACACGATAGGATATGTGTAAGTTGAACAATTCAGCATCAAATTTAAAACAAGATAAATAAAAACTATAAATTTTAAAAACTGTATCTGTCCGATTACAAAAATTTGGATTATCTTTTATAAAAATACTGATTTTCACCCAAAAATAAAAACATTTTATATCTGACTTTGACTTCATAATAAAGTCAGGTCAGGATTATATAAAACTCAATGATCACTTTTCAGTCTTTCTTTGCAGGTGTCGTGTATCTGTTGCTGCAAATGGATTTCAGAAATTCGCAATTTCACTTCTAAAGATGAAGTTTTTGCCAAATTTAACACTACTGCCCCTCTTTGAAAAAGTAATTCCGACAATCCAAGAAACTTCAACATCTTGCCATATCATTCATGCAATCGTTTTCCATTTTACAGATGGGGAGGGGTTCCTCCTTAAATAAGCGACTTTTTGGCAGTTTTTTGCTCTACCACTATCAATGAGCTGTCTTGGCGTCAGGTGCGGATTCGACAGGGGCGGGGCGGGGTAGAGGGGTGAAGCTCCAGATCGATTTTTTCGCCATCAAATTGTTTTACAAAAGGGAGAGCGGATTCGTGCGAGTAATCCTAAGAAAATTCATACCCAGGAAACAACGCGAGCCTTCATCGGCCCGCCAGCGAAACGCAATGACACTGGCAGGTCGACGATGATCCGACACTGAATGCTGGCTGTGTAGCGTTATGAGTTTCAAAGTGGGAGCCAATACCAGTATTTTTAATGAAACCTGAAGTTCTTATGATTTTCCAGAAAGGGGTCCGGAACCCCTGCCCCCCCCCCCTCAGGATTCGCGCATAGTGTTTATGGTTTGTGATCTTTTTCTTGGTACGTGGACTAACTGGCTGTTACCTGCGGTTGTGAAATCTCCTGGCCAAAATCACTTCTTTTAAACTCATTGGTACAGAAAGTACGAAAGAGTGCAAAGATCAGGAATCGATACAATCAAGTACCACACCTGGCCCAGAATACCAATGAAAAAGTAAAAAAAACCCTCACAATTAGACATCACAAACGTGAGCCAAGAGGTCAGCCCTTTTCCAGCAGGTGACCACAAGGCAACAATAAACAGACACGCACGAAAGCACAGCAGACACACAACAGAAATAACATGAATGATCCACAAAAGAAGTACCGCCTTGGAACGGTCAGTAAAAATATTTGACTTGAGTGCTTAAACCGGTTTCACGGCGCCAACCTCACCCTTAGCAGAACCCAAAATTGTCGTCTGCACACGCGATCAACGAAAGGCTCAGGCTATCCTGCGAATGCACACATTTTCGTCAGCGTCTTCACTGCTCGCACACAGATAGTGTTAAAAGGGCATGTATGATGGCTCAGGCCGAACTTTATTTTTTTTTGCCTCTAGCCCCACTATATGGCTACATATGAATGCTTGGCGAATTACCCATATGCGGTAAGAACCCAAATCTAATGAACTGACTATGGTATCGGTCCACCAACGGCCAGCTAGCGAAATGCCATATAAATGGCATTTCGCTGGCAGACCGATGGTGGCCCGTCTTAAGTAGTCTCCAGGTTTACAAGCACTTTTATTCAGTATCGATTCTTGTGCCATTTCGCCAGATGTAAACGTTTCTTGACAATTTTCCTTTATATGCTTATTTGACTTTTTTGAATGGTTGGTTTGTTTAACCTTTTAAGCGACAATCATGACTGCGGCAAACGAAAAAAAGTGTTTTTTTTCTTTTCGTGAAAATAAAGCATGTTATTTGTCTTTATATTTCATTTGACTTATCATTGTATTGGTTTCTTAAGGCAGCGACATATTTTGAACACATACCCCCACACACACACAAACACACACAACTATTCTGTTGCTTTTTGCTGTCTCTTAAGGGTTCAAAAAAGAACGAAATTATAGACTTCTGAATATATATTCAACATTTATGAACATGATCAACATAATGATACAATGAGATATCAGGACGGAGGGTGTCTGATTAAAAGCCAAAAACATACTTTTAAATTTCAATAGCAAACCAGATTTATCACGAAGTTAATTATGATGATTACATTTAGCTTTGATGAAAGGTAATGCTAATGCCCAACACCTGATTATTTACATAAAAGTACATTTGGCATAGTACCGTTGTTGAATGCTGACTTTGTTAGAACTAAAATACTCATATAGTGCAAACATATGCAAACCAAATGAGCCGCGACATGAGATTTCCAACAATGTGGTATACGCGACCAGCAAAGGCTCAGACCAGCCTGCGCATACGCACAGTCTTAACAGAGCCTTTGCTAGTCGCTTTACTATTCTATGATTTTTAAGCTACTGACCGAACATCATTTGGAGTTTCTAAGCTTAGAAGGAGGCTGCACAGGTTCGTCTGAGACTACACTTGTAAAAACGCCACATTGTTGGAAATCTCATGTCGCGGCTCAAATAGCCCTACATCAGACTGCTCCTAGAGAAGAATTACGCATTTGTTTGCTTTCTCGAGTCCATCATTTTTTATTGAAGCATTCGGTTTTGAATTTTAACACTCAAAGATTTAAACCTAAGTTACAATGGTTTAAAATTTGAAAAAGAAAAGAAAAAAGAAACAGCAGGAAAATATATGATATTGGAAAAGGGAAGTGATTAATAGGAGAGCGATTAAAATTGAGAAGTAATGGAAGTTCCGGGAGTTTACCTACTTTTTTATGTTGCATCTTTCAACAGTAAGTTATTATTTGCATACAATTTTCTTCATAATACATCGTTTTTAAGTTAGTTCATATATAGTTTATTACAGCCTAAAATTGATAATATATATTTACATTTTATCATTCATTTGATGAAAATAAATTTCGGTAAATCTATGTCGTAAGAACAAAACATACTTCTATCCCATTAAATGTAACAACTTACTGAAAAAACATATCAGAAACGTGTTAACCATATGCAACAAACAAGCACAAAGAGTGAGTATGTTCAGGAAATATCACACTCACAAACTGCAGACAAAACCATGGTACCGCGAAGAAGAGCCACACAACAATCACGAGACACCGGGAAAACAAACTAAGCGTAGCAACCAGCTCTCTCTTCTCCTTCCTTTTGCAGTTTGTTCAACGTTTTAGGTTATAACATGTAATTTAAAAGACATACGTTGTCCTTTATAAGTGTCAGCTTAACGTAACAGTTAGTTTTGCTTTTTTGATATCTCAATCTGTGGGGTCCAGCTGAGCTACAATACAGAACTGAGTCAGCACAATATCTGCACAAAAGGGACGCTACAGGCACTTTTTGTGTTGGTGGGAGCTGACTGGGTGATGGAAGTGGACTCAGCCCCCAGTTATTGAAATGCATGATGGAACTAATTTGATTTGAATTGAAATTATCAAAAATTCTAACATTCGATTAAGTC
Source organism: Loripinus fragilis (assembly GCA_964019695.1). Taxonomy (NCBI): domain Eukaryota; kingdom Metazoa; phylum Mollusca; class Bivalvia; order Lucinida; family Lucinidae; genus Loripinus; species Loripinus fragilis. The sequence continues at coordinate 4,639,044 of OZ026524.1, read as the reverse complement.
ATACTATACACTTAATTCCATGAATGCTTTTCAAAACCACCCTTTTATTGGCATATATGGGTTAAGCCAAGATCGGTAGATAAGCGCTACAAACTAGATTTAAGCATTTGAAAAGTATTTGTGACCTTGATATGTAAATTATTCTTGTATTTGATTGACTAGAAACTGTTTACATAGTTTACGTCAAATAAATAATATGTTCTGTTCTGTTCTGTTCCATCAATATGATGGCAAAACTAGAATGGACATTAAGTAACGTACAACAAAAGTAAGCAAGGGTGCAAAGATCATGAACCGATACAATCAAGTGCCACACCTGACCCAGGATACCAATGGGAAAATGACAAACTTACAGTAAGACACCACAAACGAGAGTCATGAGGTCAGCCCTTTCCCAGCAGGTGACGACAAGGCACAAATAAACAGACGCGCACAAAAGCATAACAAACACAAGACAGAAAAAACATAAAAGATCCACAAAAGAAGTACCGCCTTCGAACGGGCAGTAAAATATTTTACTGGAGGGCTTACTGATCTTTGCACCTTTATTTACGTTAAACCGGTTTCACAACGCCAACCTCACCATTCATGCAGATGTAGATCAAGACACATAGATATTTGGTTTGCATGAAAGACATAGAACAATTACAAACTCCCACAATGGGAGTAACAAAAAACAACAGAACCAACGCCTTAGAATGGACAGCAGCCTAAGCCACACGAGGGGGGGGGGCTTTCATGCATATTACCGGTACCAAATCTTCGCCCTAGATTCTGCTGTTGATGAAGTACAAGAAATGTTCAGCTCGTATGGAAGCCTTCTAACTATTGCAATGTATCATCATGGAGAAAAACTCTAATCAAATTAACACACTACAATGAAACAAAGAAAAGGGCTCACGACTCACAGATAGTCAGAGCTAAAAAACACCAAGAATAGCCACGGTGGTCCAGCAACAGATAAGCATCAGGCACCAACCCACCGATTAAAGCTTTACGTCAGAGCGTCATAAGCATGTGAGATCTTGGTTCTTATCGCACATGTCAGCAGCTAAGGCCCAGTCATGTTTGCATGAACGTGCATTCTCAAAAGAGCATTCGCTGCTCATATTCTTAAACCCTTTGTGTACCTGAAACCCCTATTAAAACGCGAAGAGCGATGACCCAGATGAAATGCCGCATAATGCGCATTTCATCAGGGTCTGCACTGTTTGCTAGAAAAATCGATCTTCAGAGAAACAACTATAATATTTATCTTTTTTTTAATTTATAACCTGTGACCCCCAATATATGCAACGGACCATCATTTTTTACTGTATCAAACTTTATGGGACATTCCATTGGTACACAAGGGTAAACAAACGGAAGTGGCTGACGCGACTCATACACTATGCATTGCGATAAAAGTCCAACCGCATGATAAAAATCCAACGGCCATTCCGCGAAAATGCACGCGACATAATCAAATCAAATTTTATCTACGCTTTTCTATACTCACAGTACCTAACCATATCGGACTATCTGTGCAGACAGGACTCTATCTGAGCAGACAGAACTCTAAATGTGCTAATATCGGACTCTATCTGAGGCAAAGGTAAGAGGAGGTACATAAAACGGTAAAATCATCTTAAATACGTCTTATTTAGTAAAGGCAGTCTTTGCACGGACATTTCAAAACTCCACTCTTCTTGTTAATGTGGGTATTTAGCCAGATGTTTATTTCAGGGTTTTATTTCACGTCCAGTAGCTGACGATTGATGGCAAAGTGTAACCCAGTGTCCACTTTGGCTGCTGATAGCGACTCCGTTGATAGAAATTTGCACCTTGTTTGTGAATGAAGAACAAGTGTTTACCTTTTACGAAGGCACTGGATGGGGGGCGCAGTGGCTCAGTGGTAGAGTGCCTGACTCGAGACCGAGGGACCGCGGGTTCGAGCCTCACCGGCATCACTGCGTTGTGGTCCTTGAGCAAGACACATTTATCCTAGCTTAGTACTTGATCAACCCAGGAAGACCCTCCCTGTTTATTGATGGGATGTAAGGAACAAATCAAACAAACAAAAAACAAAGGCACTGGACAGCAACACGGTGACTGTGGGCCATCTTGACAGGCAAAGAAATTCTCTGGCAGTAAACTGCCAGCGAAAAGTTCATGATTTATATAGTAGTTGTTCTGTGGTTACTATGGAACCTTTCACTTACAAGCTTTTTCCAACGTGTTTCGTTTTGTTAGATGACATGTCAATGTTGTTTCACAGATAGAGTCTGACACAAGCACAGATAGAGTCTGGGCTGAACAGAGAGAGTCCACATTCACAGATAGAGTCCAATACGGTTATGCACCATGATAGTGTAAAGCGTATTGAAAGAGACATTGATGGAAAACTTGTCAGCATTATTGGAAAAACAAAAGTTCACTTCGAATCGAACTATAGTTCCTACTATAGTAACTAAAGTTTGATTCGAACACCGATAGTTGCTACTGTAGTGACGTCAGGAACCTACTAGAGATCAACGGTTGGTCAGACAACCGTTACTCTAGTAGATTGTCCGGTTCCCTCCTCTAGACCTATCTATTATGATGGTTTCCAGACCCTGTCAGTAGTCTCAAAATGATTTGTTTGTACAAAATAAAACCTAGCTACGCATCATTTGCGTTCCCACATATTCGTAATTATTAATTAGAGTAGTTTATACACATCCTTTTTGTCTACGATGAAGAATTGAAGTGGGGCATACAGGGCTATTCACTTTCTTTACTTGACAACCATCTTAAAGTTGCAACTGTGGCCGTTCAGATGTAAACGTGCGCGCGCATCTATAACGTAAGAACTTTAGTACTAACTTTAGCTCGATTCAAGGTTGGTCCAAGTTGTTGGGTATATTTGGTTCCCTTGAAACAGTTCTGCCTGGATCATGCCAGTCGATCAAATGTGTTAAAATCCCATTCTTTTGATCGTCGCCGTCAAAATGTCTCTAAAAAAATATTTCCCCTAAGATATTACCTTTTCTTTGTGTCAGACTAGAAGCTAAGTATACGTATAGCGTTTTACCACACAAATCATTCAATGCATTGTCTTTGATAAGATACGCAACAAAACCTGGAATGATACTAGGTATGTTTTTGAAGGTAAATGTCTTGCCGTGTCAATCTTTCGATGATAAATAGCACAGCGAACGAATTTCGCCACTGATGTAATTCGTTCGCTGTGCTATTTATCTCAAGGAGACGTTTCTTTTAGCCCTCAAAACATATGTTATCATATCATGAAGTAAAGAAGTGAAAAAAAACTGTCATTCAGTAACTCCCTAAAATATACTGTAATATAATCATGAATCGGTCCTATTCTCTGAATTATGTGTCCCAAATTTTAGTCGAAATAGCTAGTATTTTAAGATGAAGTATCCTACCGTATTACATTAAAACACATTTAAGCCCTCTGGTGATTTTATTTTTGCTGACCGTTCCAAGGCGGTGCTTCTTTTAGACGGATGGCTGAGAATGGGTTTGCTCCCCCCCTAGGGAATTTCGAAGACATATCCTATCTCGTAGAGAATTAAAAGCCCAGTGTTTTAAGAGATGTTTGCACTCTGTGCTCTGGGGCGTTAGTCTGTAAGAGCCTGTAACATACGTTACTTAATCAAACTAAGAAAAAGTAAATTGAAAGTTTGGGCTACAAATTAAAGACATTAAAATATTTGTTTTTAAAAATCATTCATATAGTCTGCATACTGGATATCTTATCTACATATGACAGCCATTTGAACAAAATTGCCGCTTCCTAAGGTGTCATATGCGTTACATAAATCAGATACCCAATAAAATTTGCAAGTGTGGCTAACATCATTTACATTCACAATCTCTCTGTGATTTGCAAAATGTTAACCATGTCTGACTAGCTTATGCAATTGGCTAACAGAAAAATTAAAGTTTGTTTCCCTAGCTTGAATATTTTTTCTGGAACAAGCAATTAAACAACCCTACCCCTACCCAGTTTTAAGGTGAAATGTTTGGTATTAAAACTAAAGTAAAAATAGTTAAAACATATTTGCAGTTGATGAATGTGTTTCATTGTTTGGGATTTATTTGCTTATATGAAAAGACTCATAAATCTGCAAGTTTGTTGCAAAATTTTTAATATCAGAGGCTGTAACATATGTTACCTGATGTAATAAATGGGCAAGCTCATTGTCTTTACGTAAGATATGCCTAAAATGTTTTAATCTCCTCGAGGGAATTTGCAGACATATTCCTTCTTATAGTACAACTCAAGTTGCATCCAAATAAGGAATGTTTGCACTCTCTATGTTGGGGCGTTAGTCTGAAACAGCGTGTTACATGCGTGACTATATCAAATAAAGAAAATGTAGTTTGAAAAATTGAGTTAAACTTTTGAAAAAAAATTGCAGCTGTTGGATATCTTACATTGTTTAGGGATTTTAAACTGGCTCCTATGGTAAAGACTAATATATCTGCTAGTTGTCATCAAGTTTTAAAGATCAGAGAGAGTTACATATGTTAGCGTGATAAGTAAAATCATTAAACAGTATTTTGACATCAAGCTGAGTAAGGGCCTGCTCGTTCCTAGTCCCCTTTGGAATTCTGCAGACAAATTACATCATATGTAACCATTCAAGGTGCATTTAATAAGAAATGTTTGCACTCTGTAAGTCGGGCCGTTAGCCTGTAACAGCGTGTTACATATGTTACTATATCAATTTGAGAATAAGAAATTTGAATGTTTGAGCTACTCAAAGAAGACATTAAAATTATCTAATAAATTGACATTCTTATAGTCTTTATACTAGATGTCTTTACTACATATGGAAGCTGTTTAACATTAATACGTCTTACTGTGGTGTTATGTGCGTTACATGAACCTAATTATAATTTAAAAGCTATTATTGTGGCTATTGTCATTTAGTTAAACAACTTCTATGACTTGGTTTCAAACTGTTTTATTAGATTTTACAAACATATACTCAATTGATGAATAGGAAAAACCAAGTTTGCTTTTCTATCTTAAATATATTGTCTTATAGGGGCTAATACACAGCCCTACTCCGAATTTTACAGAGAAGCGAATTTTGATATTACCGGTTAAGTAAAACACATGAAAGCGATTACAGCATGTGGATATTTTTCATTTTATTAGTCTGTCTTGCTCATATATCTGCAAGATGTCATTAAGTTTAAGATCAGGACACTTAATGTGTACTTATAAGTCTTTGGTGCCAAAACACTAGAAATTATATTCATTTCTGATTATCAAGCCCATGGACTGTTTTTACAGATGTTATCAATGACCTTTTGGACACATTTCCTAATACGGTGCATATAATGCTAAATATAGAGCCACAAAGTAGAAAAGATAGTTTTTCATTTTTACAAGAAAATACAATAAATGAAATGGTCCAAACTATTTCTCATCGATTTAACACTCATGTTTAAACGTTTGTCCTTGTCTGCTTCTGTGGTAATCATTATTATCACACGCCTCCTTGCAACTAGTAAAATCATCACACAATATTTCAATCATTTACTGTTATTCAATTTTACCACCAGTCCACTCAAAATTGATGAGCCATTATCAACTTTCCAATTTTGCCATTTATGGCTTGGAACATTCGGAAACTGATATGAATTCCTAATAGTTGGCTCTTTGAGTATGTGTTTCAAGTGATACTCTGCAAGTAGGAGAAAGACTAAAGCTTTACAAGAAGGAAAACTATGCCATTAAGAGCAATGAGTACCTGGGCTGATGTACCTTGATATTTCTGTGATAAAGAATCATATCTTAGCTGGTTAACTTTTATAAATGTAGCCTTTCCATACATGCAACCCATATATTTTCATCTAATAATGTCTCTGCACTTATTATCTTTCCCAAAGCATTCAAAAATCTATTTGAAGTCTTAGTACTTCTGAAGTGCTGAAACTGAGGTAACTCTTTCCCATCAGATAAACGAACTAGATGTATCACAGCAGGAAAAGCAATGAAATGCAGGATGAACAGAGCGCAAAAAGACCCTTTCAATTCAATGATTCACTAAGTTTCTAAGATAAGAGCGCTTACTAAATGATGTAACATATATAACTCGTCATAATAAATGAGCAAGGGCATTGTCGTGACATCCTTTTTGAATACACAGTCAGAGGCAAGTGTTTTCAATTTCAGTGTTTTCAATGGATCATGAAATGAGGCACCTTATCTACTTGTTTACTCTGTATAAATCTTCCATAGAGCATAATATAGAACTACTGGTTATCCCATTCTACCTACAGTCCACTTTCCTTCTTTTGAATGCAACAGCTAATGATATGGCTGTAAAAACTGTGAAATCATAGGTTTTACATTATTTTAAGACATGCTTTAATGTACTGACATCAAAAAAACAACTTACTGCAAGCATAATTGATGGCAATGTCCAACTTCATATTCTTTCTCTTATACAAGATAACTTTCAAGGTGTAACAGAAATTGTTTCAGACTGTCTGACAAAACCATCAAGAGTCAACATTGTAACTAAAGAAAACTTATTAAGTTCTTTGGGCGCAGCAAAATACTATTGATCTAAGACCTGAGGACTTAAGCACCAAAAGACTGGATAGGTTCCATGGCAAATGATGCAAAAAGCAGCCTATCAAATTTCTGTTTGACCAATGTCAGAAATCTTAAAGTAATCTTAGAGGTACATGGTAGAGACATAGATTTTGCAAAATCGGAGCAAAGTTATCATTTGACTAGCACGGATGCAGATGCAGCTGCAGTTAGATAGCTCTTGCCACCTCACAGGAAGAGATATATACCAGAGTCATACTCCATTGTATGCATATATGTGAAATGGCATTAAACCCATATTTAATCAGGTGTTTGATCCCATGACACTGACATGCTGTTTCTGCTTTTGAAGAATGCTAACGATTCAAGTTTGGCTGAGTCAAGTTGTTTGACGCTGGCACTGGCCACACATACAAAGAAAATTAAGTCTTTTGATGGCAAAAGAGGAGGATCACACGAAATGCTTATAAGTGATGTTTGTCACAATTACCAATTTTAAAAAGTAATCTTAATTAATGTAACACATATAACACCATAGGAAGCGGTATATTTGTTAAAAAATCTTTTCTTATGTATCAAAGGTATTCAGCATGCAAACTACATGAATAATTCAAATAAATAGATAGTTTTATGTCTTCTTTCTGTTTCTCAGACTTTCAATGCATTTATTCTTAAATTGATATGGTAACATACGTATCATACCATTACAGGCTCAACCCCTAGTTAATATAGTGCAAACAACTCTTATTTGATGCCGCTTGAATTGTTCTTTAAGGTAGGATATGTCTGCACAATTCCCAAAGGGGTGGAGAGGAACAGGATTGTACTCAGTTTGCAGTCCTAATACAATGCCATGATTCTACTGGTTGTGATGAAATGGGTGATTATTTTGCCATAGAAGCAGACACAATGATAGACATTGTGAGGGTGACTTGAATAAAGATTGTTTTTGAATAATTTTATTTAATAGGAATATTTATTAAATTGTGTCATTTAAATGAGAACTATTTTTTTCTATCTATATGTCTATATATTTTAATATTATAGGCATAAGGAAATATGTAATTGAAAAGGTTATATATAACATAGGTAACACAATTCCATAGGTTTGTTATCAGCAATGACTGTAATTACTAAGACTAAGGCACCAGAGGCTAGAGATTAATAGGAAAACATGTGAAAAACGGTATTTTTCTGAAGTATCATCTCTTACTTCCAAGAAAATTTCCTAGCTCATTCATTATGCCATGTAACATACGTTACATACTTTAATAAGTGCTCTGATTCTGATGTCAAACTTGCAAATGTATGATTCTTTATTGCATTAGCAAGACAGTGCCAAAAATGTAAGATATCCACGAGCATCAAATATTTTCATATATTTTTCTTCAATAATAGATACCAAAATTGGATACTTAAAATTGGGGGTAGGGTTGTTTAATAGCTCATTTAAAACAATGTATTTGAGATAGAAAAGCAAACTCCGTTTTTTCTATTAGTCAAATGAGTATTTTAGTAAACTAAGATTAAAAACACTTGTAAAAATGCACAAATTGTCTGTAAAATGAATGATGTTAGTCACGATTATAACTTTCAAAGGGAAATTTAATCTATGTAACGCATATAACACCATTGAAGGCTGAAATTTTGTTTAAAATGCTGCTTTTATGTAGCTTAGGCATCCAGCTAGCAAACTACATAAGAAATTTGAATATATAGATGGTGCAATGTCTTCTATCTGTAGCTCAAACTTTCATTTTGATTTTATCCTTAGTTTGTTACAGTAACATATGTAACAGGCTGTCAGAGACTAACGCCCCGGAGCACAGAGTGCAAACATCTATTAAAAGATGCGGCTTGAAATTTTCTTCAAGATAGGATATGTCTGCAAATTCCCTAGGGGGGGAGCATGACCTTTTTTAGCTCGAAGTCTATTTCGTGGATCCTTTTTTTATTTATGTTTCATGCTTATCTTTGTTATGCTTTCTTGTTTGTTCCCAGCAGCTTGTGATCATCTGCTGAAAAGGGGCCGACCTATTGGCTCTATTGTGTGTTATGTTTGTTTTCTTGCGTTTTGTCACTTTCCTTTATGGTGTTCTGGTTCGGGAACATTGGTACTTGATTGTATCGAGTCCTTATCATTGCCTTTCTCCTTTTTCAGATCATTTCATCACTGCCTGCTTGTATACTTTCTCCACATGGGAGGAACACAGTTTTCATCTACTTGAAGACTTTGGTGTCACTATTCAAGGACAGGATTATCTTCTCTTTGAAGTCATGGCCTGTCATGATGCATACCTACTGTTGATGAAAGACAGAGATAATTTAGTTGAAGATGTCTATGAAATTGGTTTAGGTAAGTCTGTGTGATTTATGACCAGCTCATGATTTGTGGTGTTCATAGGCATACAGTCTTACCAGATCGACCATGCTCGCTAAAACAATGATGGCGAGACAATTTGTAAGAGTCAATTCTTTACGTACCGGTCAACAATTTTTAGTCATGTCGGAACGGATATTCTTGGGTTTAACCAGCACTAAGCAGAGAATAAACCGTCTTGCTCAAGGACACAGCACAGTGCCTCCGGTGAAACTCAAACCCGCAACACCCCCATCCAAGTCAAGCATTCTACCATCCTAGGCGAGATAAAAAAAAAAAAAAGTCGATTCTAGCATTAAACAAAATCTAATCATGCACATCAATGAGCCGCGACATGCTTCCAATAATGTTGCATGTGTGACTAGCAAAGCCTCAGATTAGCCTGCCATACGAACAGACTGATCAGAGCCTTTGCTAGTCACTTGAATATTCTATGAGTGTTCAGCTACTTGCCGAACATCATTTGGAGTTCCTATCCTTAAAAGGAGGCTGCACCGGCTCTCCTGAGTCTACACTTGTCAAAACGCCACATTGTCACGACTCGTTTATTGAATAGCTCCAATCATGTGCGATATATACCATTTTTCTATTGGCCAGAAAGGCATGCAGTCAACTGATAGGGTTAAGAAAGGGTGAGAGCCAGTAACAAATTATCTCAGTTTGAAATGAAAACTTATGAGATACATGTAGTCCAATAGTAATGTATATACTTGGATGCGTTAGAATTTCTAGCTAAGATGATGCTTCATTTTATCAAATCAAGCAGGTTTAGGTTTTGACGCATTTTGTTTGTAATCGTACATGTATATCTGTATGGAATGGAGTTTATCAACAAATTCTCACAACGTTTATTACGACCCTTCTCCTACACAAGTACGCCAGTACACTGCAATTTCATGCCTAAGGCTAAAATCATACTTTCATACAAAGTAATACTGATAAACAAACACTAGCTCCTATGCCAAACTAGCAATGATTTAATTAAATAATGTTGCATTAATCTAATTTTACTGGGCATTTTGTGTCAGATTGATCACACCAGATCATACTTTACAAAGAATAGAAATTAATAAAAAGATCAGGTGTGGTGCATAATTGTATCTTTTCCTGATGTTTGCTCTCATTCTTACTTTTACAAATGTAAATGCTTGCAATTCTCAATGCTTAGTACTATATCGACCGAAGAAAATGTATACAGGACTGAAAAATGTTGACAGGTACAGAAAGCATTAACTCTTTTAAAAGCTGACATTGATATTTTAAACTTTTTTTTAAAATATACACTTCCAACCGTCTATACTAAGAGCCTTTAAATGGAAATTCTGACAACTGTAAATTTAGAACCAATCTGCCTACGCTTCTCACTTTTTATCTTACATATCCGCCGTGACTTAAAGAAGAACTTACTGCCCCGATAATATCATATGAAATGTATTGTGTTCGCAAAACGTGATGGTGAAAATGACACCATTACACATGTCACATGTTACTGAGAGAGCAAATATAAATTGCAGCAAGAGATGTTTTATGAGCCAAATATATGAAGTATCCTAATAAAAAACGGGACAGTAGCCTATATATGAGCAACAACATGATATTTCCAGCAATGTGGTAAGTGCGACCAGCAAAGGCTCAGACAGTCTGCGCATACGCGCAGTCTGATCAGAGCCTTTGCTAGTCGCTTTAATATTTTATGACTGTTAAGTAACTGACCAAACATCATTTGGAGTTTCTAAGCTTAAAAGCAGAGGCTCGTGTGAGTCGACACTTGTCAAAATGCCACATTGTTGGAAATCACATGTCACGACTCACATGTCTCTATTCCAGGTGTTTTAAACAACAGCAAGACACACATCACTAGAGCAGACAATTCTTCATCCAACGTTTACAAAAACCACGAACCCCTCAACTGTTCTAACATGGAAAAGTTTTGGTTAAGCTGGGCCAATGAAACAGTACGAGTGGGAAGTGGACACCAGCTAGGACAGAGTGAATTTATAACTTTGAATGATTCTGTGCCCACTTCGAAGAATTACCTTGCAGTTTCCACTGGATTTGGTGCTTCAGGTTACTGGATATTTCATAGTGGTAAATATTCCAGCAAATTGACATGAATAACCTGCTTGTTTAAATATTACTCTAGTTTTGATATGTTCGTGTACTCAGCCATCTGTCTGTACTTGGCAGAAATAAAATTGTGAATTAATTAAGAAATTGTGCATCTTTTGTGGATCATTTATGTTATTTCTGTCTTGCTTTCATGTCTGTTTGTTGATGCCTTGTTGTCACCTGCTGGGAAAGGGCTGACCTCTTGGCTCTCGTTTGTGATGTCTTATTGTGACGTTGTCACTTTACCATTGGTATCCTGGGTCAGGTGTGGTGCTTGATTGTATCTATTCCTGATCTTTGCTCTCTTTCATACTTTTATAAAATGTAGTGACGAGCCAAAACTATGCAAAAGGCTCAAATTCAAACAGAAAATCTTTTTGGAGGGCCTAAACTGGTTTCACAGCGCCAACCTCACCCCTAATTCAGACGCGGATCAAGACACAAAGATACCTGGTCCGCATGAAAGACCCCAACTTATCAATGCATCATCTCCCTCCCAGAACATATAAATCAAGATATAAAAAGGAGGTAAAGCAAAGATAAGGACTCAACAGTAAATAAAACCGAATACCGGAGCAAAAGAAATCCAACAGGTAAACCCTGGTGGGCCTGACAAACAGCCAAAATATCAGGCCCCTGTCATTTCATCAATAGATAAGTCTTTATGTTGGAACCGTCATAGAGTCTGAAGTCAGACCCACCGGCGTGCAATTAAAGAGGAAAGCAAGTTGCCAACCGTGATATGGTTGACCACCAAGCATGCAGTCTGTTGCAATACATTAATGTTATAGCCAATCTTTTTATAATGGGAAATTATTTTAATGAACTGCGTTGAAAAAATATTAGAGCAAACAATCTTCTTCAATTTATACACCAAGTCACCATAGAATTCAGGTTCCAAAAATCCTTGCCACAAGAGAGATTAAAGTCTTAAGATTTAAATTCTACACACTCGATTAAGAACGTACGAGGGATGTTCGAAATGAATTGCTTATTATCCTATATCTCGATATCCACGTGGGGCACGATAAAAACCAATGAATACCTATCTAGGTTTATTCAAGGTCTACACAACGGTGTATTAATGAACACGTTAGACTAATTGTAAGACATAAATTTTGCCATATTAATACACACAGTCATTGACCACTGTAGTAAAAATGGTAGGTAAAAGCGTCGACCAGAAAGATGAAATACGGGCTTACAGCTCGCTCAAAACTTGCTTGTTATTTGAAGCCGCTGATGACTGAACTTTCTACTGATTATGGACCTTCTTGTGTGTCTTATGACGCAGTTAGGCGCTGGAAAAATAAATTTGAATCTGGTGAAGAGTCCACAAAAATGCACCAAAATCAGGTAGGCAAAAATTTGCGTCTCGTAAAGAAATCGTTTCAAAAATAAAGGAAATCATTGAAGGAGATGCCAGATTTACAGTTCGTGATATTGCACGAAAAGTAGGCATATCACTATCAAACGTCCGCCTTATGTTAAAGAAGCATTTGAAAGTCCGAAAGATTTTTGCTAGATGGGTGCCACATCTGTTGACTGGTGAGCAAAACAGACAACGGGTTAAAGTGGCCAAAAAGCTACTCCAAATGTTCCAACTTATGACAAAAAGCAATTTGCCAATGTAGTCACAGTTGATGAAACTTTGGTCCATTGTTTTGAGCCCGTCAGATAGGTCAGTAATAAAATCTGGGCCACTAAACACAACAAACGCACAATAATTGCCGAACGGTCTTTGAGTGCAAAGAAGGTTTTGGATGCAATTTTCTTCTCTAGTGAAGAAGTTGCAATGAAATTTCCATTGGAAAAGGGCAAAAGCATCACCGGAAAGTACTACAAAGAAGTAGTACTGAAGAAACTGAAAAGTATTATCAGAAACGACACCCTGTCACTTGTTTTGAACATATCCGTCTTCTATATGACAATGTCCCCGGTTATTCCTCTGCAATAATTACAGCGTTTTTGAAGAAAGAAAAAGTAGTTGTTTTGCCTCACCTCCCGTATCCCCTAGACCTTGCCCCATGTGATTTCTTAATGTTTAAGAAATTGAAATAATTCCTTGCTGGGTGGAAATACCAGTCCTGACAGGCACTTGGATCTTTCATTCACCAGTACCTTATTACTGTGCCCAAATCAGCGTACCGTGACGCCTTCAGGAAGTGGATACATCGGCTGAAGCTTTGCATTTCTAGCCAAGGGGCGTACTTCGATGACATGCAATTAGCACTTTTGGGCTAACTTGAAATTTGAAGTATACAGATAGAAATAAGCAATTCATTTCGAACATCCCTCGTATTGCGGTGCACTGAAACGTGATTGTTTATGGAGAATATTTCTGACACTCTATTATGTGGACATTACCCTGTTTCGATACAAACCACTTCATTTTCAAATGCCTTTTCTATAATGGAAAAGAACGAAATTTTCTATTACACAAAGTTCACTTTAACATGAAGTTTTTCCTAACTTTTCACTCAACAATGATCACACTCTTTCAAATGACTTGGAAATAGTCCATTTATACATATTGAAAATAAACCTTCTAAGTTCTAGATAATCTGAAAACTATACTAACTGTGATAAGCATACCAACATATGGCTGTTCCATCTAAGATAGTAAGTGAGTATGATCAGGAAATGCCACAATCACAAACCGCAGACAACCCCGTGGCACCGCAAGGAAGAGCTGCTCAACCATCACGAGACACAAGGAAGACAAATTAAGCAAAGCAATCAGCTCTCTCTTCTTAGGTTTCTTTATTTCCTCATGACCTTTCATTCATATTCCTTAACCCACATAAGCCTAGTTTCCTTTGTTGTAGCATAGACAAACAGTGCAGACCCAGAACAATGTGGCGTCTAATCAGGGTCCACTGTTTGCTTACAGAATGTTCTATTAAAATTTGAATAGAAATGCAAAATACCCCTCAACAACCCTTAACGAACGGAAATGAACTGGTCCAAGTGATAAAAGTGGGAAATTCCGTTCGGCTTAAATGGAATAATATTAAAAGTTAATTAAGCCAGACAATAAAGTTATTTTAATTTAGACAGTTTAGATGAATATGCTTAATGAGCACAAGTCTACCATTGGTATATTACTTTAATATAGCCTTTCCTGGATGCTGTACATATGAACCACGTGACTGTGAAGATGTTAGTCAATCGGGAAGTACAGAGTCAGGAGTATATAGTGTGACACCTGAAGGCACATACACAAGCTTTGATGTCTATTGTGATATGACGCCTGGTAATGAAAGCTGGTTGGTAAGTATTTAGGCTTAGACTTAATGACAGCCCTGACGTAAAGCTTTAGTCCGTTGGTTGGTGCCCGATGCTTGCCGTTTGCTGGGCCCACCGTAGCTCAACTTGATGTTTTCTTTAGCTCTGACTATCTGTGAATCATTAGCCCTTTTCTTCGTATCATCAAAGTGTGTTATTTTGATTTGATTGTTTCTCTGTGATGATACGTTGCATTAGCTAGGAAGCCTCCATGCGAGCTAAACAATTTTGTGTTTTAACAAAAACAGAATTTAGGGCGAAAATTTGGCGCCAGTAAAATGCATTTAAGGCTCCAGTGGCTTAGGCTGATGTCTGTTCTAAGGCGGCGGTTCTGCTGTCGTAAACTTATTAGTTTTTGCTGCTTCAATAGTGTGCCAGTCGGTGTTACATCTTAGTTTGGTGGTGTATTATGCCGTCTTTAGTCTAGTGAGCATCTTATGCTTGGGCGCAGTTGGTTGCTTCACAGGATGTGCTCTTGTTGTTACAAGTGTATTTGTTGTACTCCTGTGTCGTGATATAACAATAATAGAATCTAGGGTGAAGATTTGACACCTATAAAATGTATTTAACGCCCCCCAGTGGCTTAGGCTGTTGTCAAATCTAAGGCGGTGGACCTGTGGTTGTTGTTGATCTATTGTTTAATATACTTCCCATTGTTTGTGGGAGTTATGTGTTTGTCTTTGTTTTGTAATGCATTACTTTGTGTCCATTCTAGTTTTGCAATTATCTTGAATAGGAAGAGAAATTTGGTTGCTTTGCTATTATTGTCCTACGGATGTAATGTTATTGTAAATAATCTGTGGCTCTTCCTTGTGGTGCCAAAGGGTGGTCTGCACTGTTTGAATGTGGTATTTCCTGATCATACTCACTTACTTTTGCGAAGGCTGGCGAGACTACACTTTTGTGCATGAACTTTTGAACCGTCTCTGCTCACCAATATTATAAGAACCAAAATGTCAGTGAGTAGGAACAGGAAATGCCACAACCGCACACTGCAGACCAAGACTATGCACAATGAACACTAATGGCCACAAGATAGCAAGAAGACAATTAAAGTCAAGCAACAAGGTCTCCCCTTCTCTACGAGGAAATATGAAAGGTTTTTAAAGGCGTTATATTTTAGCAACACCGAGTGTCGTTTAGAAAACGGCTGTATGATATTTATGATCTAAAATGGTCCAATCACGTGGCTCCTAATAAAACAATCGTTTCCAGACACACAAGCTTACATGTATGAACTATTTTTAAATAAATTTTACAGTTTGAAAATCTTCCAAATCACTGAACCAAATTATATTCAAAATGAGTAATATAAATCGACAGCTATGTAGAGTATGTATACATAAATTTGCTCCTTTTTATATTCTATAGTTTGACTGAAATTACTTCAAAATCATTCTTATGAAAAAGGCAGAATACTGAATCTGATAATCAAAGAGTAAACAAGTATGACCAGAAAATGCGACAATTATATACTACATAACAGGCTAACCCGTGACATCATTAGGAAGGGACACAGAAAGTCCAAACACAATCAAAGTAAATCAACCAGCTCGCTCTTCCTCAGCAAGATGATTACAAAACTAGAAAGTGCACCAGGAACTATTCCAAAACCAAGCCCACGCACACAATGAGTACTATGACATATGAGTAAATCACAACATTATTAACCACTGCCTTAAAACGGAAGTATCCTATGCCATTGGTGGATGGGAATTATGTTGTATTTTACTTGCAAAACCATCACCCTAGATTATACAGTTGTTAAAACATGAAACCCGAACACAAGAAGTTACACTTCTAAATACAAAAATAGTAAGTGAGTATGATCAGGAAATACCAAAATCACAAACTGCAGACAACCCTGTGGCACCGCGAGGAAGAGCCGCTCAACCATCACGAGACACCAGGAAGACAAATTAAGCCAGGCAAGCAGCTCTCTCTCAAGAATGCAATAAAGGAAAAGTGACCAAACACATCCGGCTATCAAGATGATTGCAACACTATTAAATACACAAAAAATTGTATCACAAAACAAGGACAACAAATTATAAAGTAACCACAGAAATAATCGCCACCTTTGGAAGGACAGTAGCCACAGCCACATGGGGGTCGCGCACTTACATGCATTTTACTGACCAAATTTTGCCCTTGATTTCTGCTGTTGTTAACACACAAAATATGTGTAAAGCTCGTATGGATGCTTCCTAACTTATACAATACATCATATATCTCTGAATATTTTAACGCATTTTACTTTTCCAGGTATTTCAACGAAGATTAGATGGATCAGTAGAGTTTTACCTAGGCTGGGATAATTATACTTTAGGATTTGGTGATTTGAATGGCGAATTCTGGTTAGGTAATTATTTGTTTTGATAGGGTAAATGGTATTCCGCCTCGAATTCAGACATGAGCAAACACGATGCTACTAAACAGGTCGTCAGAGAAAACCACCCATTGCAGTTTGCAACCTGCATGATCCCACCTAGCGGGGACTGAGGGTTTAAAAGAGAGAGAGAGAGAGAGAGAGAGAGAGAGAGAGAGAGAGAGAGAGAGGAGGATAGATAAAACTGAAATGAAAATTATTTGTAGACTAACTTAAAATAGAATATTACCAGGAAATGGTGCAATCAAAACTGTGTCCAAATTATAGCATAAACTATTTCGAAAAAGAACAAATCAATTTTTTAAAGAAATGCATACGACAAAGAAGCATGCAGTACATCACCCAGCATACAAAAGGGTAATTAGAGATGACAGTGTATTTTACCCAATTGATATACATTTTATATTTTATATAAGTGAGTCGCAATATGAGGTTTCCAACAATGTAATATGTGCGACCAGCAAAGGCTCAGACCAGCCTGCGCACACGCACAGTCTGATCAGAGCATTTGCTAGCCGCTTAAATATATAATGAGTGTTAAGCTACTGATTGAACAGTATTTGGAGTTTCTAAGCATAAAAAAAGGCTGCACAGGCTCATCAGTGTCTAAACTTGTAAAAATGTCACATTGTTGGAAATCACATGTCGCGGCTCAATTATTATTTTTTGCTATATCTTCATCTTATTTCAGGAAATGAGTTCCTCTCAAGACTTCTTGCTCAAGGACAATACGAGCTTAAAGTTGAGCTAGAGGACTTTGATGGCAATACTAGATATGCCAGGTATACAACATTCGATGTTGGGGATCGAACAACAAACTTTAAGTTGACTGTTGGTGGATACTCTGGTGATGCAGGTACTTAAGCTAAAGTTTACTTTTAAAGGGCAAACAAATAATTCAGAAGGGGATATTTTTGAATTTTCTTGCTTCTTAGATATACTAATTGAGAATCGTTGGAAAGTCTTCTGTCCCAGATCAATTCAATAATATCATCAAAAATTACAAAAAGTAGGATATGATATATGGGAATTATGCTACATTCTGCATGATAGTCCTGACCCAATCACATTTAATAGCTACCATGCGCAGATCCAGAAAGTTTTGTCAGAGGGGGCCAAATTTGATAACTTGTTTTAGTTGTTGAGAGGATAGAGGATCCAAATATCACTATAAATGGGCCATCATCGGCCCGCCAGCGAAATGTCATTTAAATGGCGTTTCGCTGACGGGCCGATGATGGCCCAACATTGAATGCTAGCTTGACTAGCTATGTGATTTTTTCAGGAGATCCAGGCCAGTATTGCTAAGAAACCTTATATTTTTGTGATTTTCCAGGGGGGTCGGGACCCCCTGTCTCCCCTCTGGATCCGCACTTGAGCTACTGTATCTTCGTTAAATGAGCCACAACATGATATTATCAACAATTTGATATGTGCGACCAACGAAGCCGCAGATTACGCGCAGTCTGACCAGAGCCTTTGTTAGTTGCTTGAATATTCTATGACTGTTAAGCTACTCACTGAACACCATTTGGAGCTTCTAAGCTTAAAAGGGCACAGGCTTGTCCTAGTCTACACTTCCCAAAATACCACATTGTAACGGCTCAAATGCATGACAGTAGATCAGACCTGTAGACTGAATGATCACCCAAACATAAACTTTTTATCCATGGGTTGGTGCCTTATACTTTTTAATAGGCTTAAGTGAGATGAGAGTCCTTGTTTTGTCCCCACCGTGATAAGATAATTTGAGTTCCAACGATGTGGCATTTTGAAAAGTGTTATCTCAGACGAGCCTGTGCAGCCTCCTTTTAAGCTTAGAAACTCCAAATGATGTTCAGTCTGTAGCTTAACACTCATAAAATATTTATGCGCCAAGCAAAGGCTCTGATCAGACTGCGCATATGCGCAGGCTGATCTGAGACTTTGCTCGTTGCACATACCACATTGTTGGAAATCTCATGTCACGGCTCATTTGTGTTTTAACAAAAGCAGAATCTAGGGCGAAAATAGGACACGGAAAATATATCTAAGACCTTAGTGGCCTTTGCTGCTGTCAGTTTTAAGACATTTGTTCAGTTGTCTATAAGTCATTGTTTATTGTTGCTCGCATTGTGTGTGTGGGTTTTGTATTTGATTCTTGTTTGGAAATGTAGTACTTAGTTTC
This sequence comes from Loripinus fragilis, assembly GCA_964019695.1. NCBI lineage: Eukaryota > Metazoa > Mollusca > Bivalvia > Lucinida > Lucinidae > Loripinus > Loripinus fragilis. The sequence goes on along the minus strand of OZ026524.1, from coordinate 4,620,149 downwards.
CTTTCTACTTTTCAATCATCTTGCTGAGGAATAAAGAGCTAGTTGCTTTGTTTTAATTGGGTTCTTGCCAGCACGTGTCTGTCTATGTATTTTGTATTGATTGTGTCTTATTCTTGTTTCCTTTTGATAGCTAGGATTGGTCTGTGATATATAATTGTGGCATTCCTAGTCATACGCACTTGGTTTTGATATTTTATGTTAATAGTTCAAAATTTACATGAAATGCAAAGACTTATTGTACTCTCTAAAGGACCTCGGACAGTCTTAATGAAGGATTGCCCATAAAAATGACCAGAGAAAAGTTTCAAAGAAAATGTTATTTATTCAATGCGAAAGAGAGTAGGTTCAACCCTCGACTTATTCAAAAAAGCCTTTTTCTCCTTGGACAAGTACCAATTGAAAAATATGGGTTGAAAACTCTGTTTTTGCTATTCAGCATATAGAAAATAGAAAAAAGTTTTACTGAGGTGCTTCCCCCCCGTGACCAAACTAATCCTTTTGCATACAGTTGTAGTTATACATTTCACACATCATATAAAAACGGCATGTTTGGTCACGGGGGGAACGCTGTCAAAATGCTCAAAAACACTTTATTATAAAAACTTATCCGATACTTATTTTGCAAAAACCTGTAGGTAAATATCAATTTGCAATGGCATATATCAGGGCTTTAGTTATGAGTACTTGCAAAGAAATTAATTGTCTCATTTCTCAACCAAAACATTATGCTAAGGGTACTCAAAGAACCGTCGCAATGAGACGGTTCTTTTAAGCACCAAAATTATAGGTTAAATCTGATGTGTAAGAAAATATTACGTTGTTACGCCTAAAACTGTGTTTATCTAGACTATGATTTAAACAGTATACAGATATGATACACCTCAGTGCACAAGTTAAACTTATTGCCTGAAAAATTACAGGTAATAGTCAAAAGTAATTGACAGTACACTTCTTTAGACGAAACAATGAAATCTTCTCAACCCGAATTTTATGCAAACGCATCACTTTTGTCTCAAGTTTTATGCCGCAAACATTATATTAACATATATTTAGGTGAATACTCGACGAAACTTTGACTTTTATGAAATAAAATTTGGTCACCAAAAATACCCCTACCCCCTAAACCCTAAAGTCCTGGCATTATTATGCAATATTTTCAAAATATCTTTATTTTGTTAGATGCACTAAATGTTAGGGTTTGATTTAAGCACACAATTACAGTTGTCATTTATGCATTATGCTAGCCACAGGCTGTCAAAATTTGGGCAGATTGAATAGGAAACTGTCTGAAGTCCTTCGTCACAAATATGCCAGATTAGTCGTCTGCTTTTGTCGTCTGCTGAAATGTTTCCAAAGCCATTTTGATATACAGTGTAGACCCATACCAGACCACTCCTTATCTTAGTCCACATTGTTTCCCCATATAGACAAATATTGTTAGCAAAAATATGCAGTAGACTACTTAAGCAGACGAGATCTTAAAATCCTTGTTTGCGGGCGTTTTAAGGGTTAATCATTCTATAAAATATTTGCAGCATTTGTTTTCATTTTCATGTTCTTCCCACTATTGATGTTGTGTGATGTTTTGACGTATAGTTTTGAAAATAATACAAATCAAAAAAAATTACATACAGTGCAGAGTGGATATCCTGTAATTTTCTGGATTTTGGTTTACTTAATTGTTTGTTTTGAATGTATTAGTTTTTTGCGCAGTGGCTCAGTGGTAGAGTGCTTGACTCGAGAGCGAGAGGCCGCGGTTTCAAGCCTCACCAGCGTCACTGCGTTGTAGTCCTTGAGCAAGACATTTATCCTAGCTTAGTACTTGTTCAACCCAGGAAGTCCCGTCCCTGTTTAACTGAAAGATTGTTGATGGAACGTAAAGAATCAAATCAAACAAACAAATTAGTTTTTTGTAACATCATGAGAAAACCTGGCTTTGTAGCACACCGACAACAAAGACATAGATCAGACAGCACATTCACATCCATGTGCATCAGTTGTTGCTTCCTAAATGGTTTTTAACATTTGATTGATCCAAATATTCAAGTTTCATTGTAGTCTTTGTACCAGAGCAGATTAACCTTAGTGAAACCTGTTCGCAAATACTAAAGTGAGGTTTGCTTGCAACCAAGCTCAATTTATTTTATTTACATATATGGAATATGTTTCTTTTTATGTGTTGATGTATGCTTTTCACATGCATACCATACATATTCTATTTTGGTCATCTGGTTATTTCTTTGAAGCAATAATATAATTGTAAACACACATACATGTACACACACCCGCACACAAACACACACACACACACACACACACACCAACACACACAAATTGCGTTTCACAGATTATGGGGTTGTCTTATGCTTGAGGTGTCTCTGTATACTATTAATGCTTTTCTCAATTTACTATACCTTTTTTACAGGAGATTCATTGCAATACCATAATGGTCGTGGATTTTCAACCAAAGATAAAGACAATGACGGGAGTCCAGACAACTGTGCCATCTTGTACCAAGGAGCTTGGTGGTATGGTGGCTGCCATCATTCAAATTTGAATGGGAAATATCTCAGTGGATCTCATTCTTCTTATGCTGATGGTGTTAATTGGAGAAGTTGGATAGGATATAACTATTCATTGAAAACAACTCAGATGAAAATACGAAGATCACAAAATTAGAAATAAAACCTAAGTGTACCCATAAACTTGCATTTGTACCAGGATAAATTTAAATTATACTGGTCATTAGACAAACGGCAAATGCTATGATAAGCATGATTTTGAAATATGTCATTAGAAAACACTCACTTTTGAATATATAAAATAGGAAGATCTAAACTTTCTTGCACATCAGATCAGGCCTCGAGGTTATAAAACTGGAGTACAGTCTCAAATTCAAAATAAAGCGCAATGTTTGGCTGCTTGCGGACACGTGTCTGCAAGCAGCCAATCATTGCGCTTTATTTTGAGTTTGAGATTGAGCTCGAGTTTTATAACCTCAAGGCCTGGATTTCAGCTGATTTTGCTCATATGAGACCATTCTAGGCAAGCCTCGTTTCCAATTGGAACTGTGGGCAATTGGGTTGGGATTTTCCTCTCCACACTGAACACCAATGATGTATTCTATTTATCTCAGAAATCCAATACCAACCTGTTGCTGGCCACACGTCGATACGATATATAACTTAAATTTTAAAATGACGTCACCATGCGACATGTATGTTGCATCTAGGCGTATTCAGGACTTTCTGGAAAGGCATTTACATCTCTTTCCAATATAAAATAACATATTCAGAAGTGAGAAAGAAAAAGAATACATGATTTGTGGGAGGATGGGATAGAAAAATACATTCCATGCGTGTGGCCTAACATGATCCTTGGGACAGACTATTCTATCCAACCCTGACACTCATGATATATTCATTCTTATAATCTGCTGTATGCTATCTGCTAACATATCTGCTTATGTTTTCCAGTTGTAGTATAAGCTGTCATAAAACCTTTTTGTTTAACCTTTTATAATTACCTTGCTGTATCTCATTGTAATATCTTTAAAAAGGCAGCTGCTTCTGCTGCAGTACAGGGCCCTGCTAGCTAATTACACCAAACCAAATCCATTTAGACAGTACAAGATCTTTCATGTAACCTGTTAAATACATAGCAACTAAGAAACCCTCAAATCATCAGTGTGTTATTAAGACATGTTAATCAATTTATAGGTGCACTTCAACAATGGCTGATAGTAAATACTTTAGACTCAATAATGTGCATATGGCAGTCCCGCATGTTAGTAATCATTGAATGAACACACTGCTACCTCAGACTTGGGACGGTGCCCCCTAACAGCAATTATAGTGTGACATCTAGCCATACCAAAATCACAGCCAAAACATAGACTCTTCAACATTTTGTAGCTGGCCAAAGTAAGTAAGGGTGCAAAGATCAGAAATCGATAAAATCAAGTACCACAGCTGACCCAGGATACCAATGGAAAAGTGACAAACTCACAGATAAACACCACAAACGAGAGCCAAGAGGTCAGCCCTTTCCCAGCAGGTGCCCACAAAGGACAAATAAACAGACGCGCACAAAGACATAGCAAACACAAGATAGAACAAAAACATAAAAGATCCACAAAAAAGTACCGCCCTGGAACGGTCAGTAAAATATTTTACTGGAGGACTTAAACAGGTTAAATGGCGCCAACCTCACCCTAAATTCAGTTGTGGATCACGACACATAGATATTTGGTTTGCATGAAAGACCCCTAACTTATCAATGCATCATCTCCAAGAACATATAAATCAAGATATAACAATGAGATAAAGCAAAGATAAGGACTCAGCAGTAAATAAAACTGAATACCAGAGCAAAAGAAATCAAACAGGTAAACCCCGGTGGGCCTGACAAACATCCAAAGTATCAGGCCCCTACCATCTCATCAATACATAAGTCTTTAAGTCGGAACTATGATAGAGTCTGAAGTCCCACCCACCGGCCTGCAATTAAAGAGGAGAGCAAAGTTGCCAACCGTGATTGGGTTGCCCACCAAGCATGCAGTCTATTGCAATACATTAATGTTATAGCCAATCTTTTTATAATGGGAAATTATTTTAATAAATTGCGCTGAAAAATTATTAGAGCCAACAATCTTCTTCAATTTATACACCAAGTCACCATAGAAATCAGGTTCCGAAAGTCCTTGGTGCATGAGAGATTTAAGTCCAACTTGGAATTTAGAAATCAAATCATAGTATCGTCTATAAAATTTTGAAAATGTTTTGTGAAGTTTATGATACTGATAGCCTTGTTTAAGAAGGTTGTGAGTTAACAATTTATTGCGAGTGTTGAAGTCAGCAACATATCTAGATGCTCTAGCAAAACGAATGAGTTAAGAGATATATACTCCATAGGATGTAGAAAGAGGAACATCACCATCAGTTGGAGCTTGTGTCATAGCAATGTACCAATTTTAATAACCCTGCTTTTAGAGAATATTTCTAATATGTGTAACTCTATAATCTATATCACTAGGCCTGTTGGAACATTCTGCAAGGACATGGAAAGTCGCACTCACATTATCCATTCATAATTTGATGCCTTAATTTATTTACAACAACATACCTTGAAATACCAAATGCGGAGGATTTGGGTAGACAGAAGCTTGTTGTTTATATGAGCAATGTATAATTAAATCTACTGGTACATAAGACAATTAAAGAGTAGTGGGTGTGTAGATTTTATTTACAATACCCCTTATTTTGTGTTATCCATACTTCCTGCCATATTTCACATGGTGACGTCACTTTAACACAGCAATGACGTCCTGGGTAATATAGCATGGGTAAGATTATAACAATCCACCATGAGTATCCATGTAGGATACAGATATCTAACCCGAGAGGTCAGGATTTTAACTAGGAACGAGGCTTTGGTGGATTGTTATAATTTTACCCATGCTATATTACCCAGGACGTAATTGTTATGTTTAAGTGACGTCACCATATGAAATTGCATATTCTATCCTACATGGACACGCTTATGATGTATTGTATTTCTCCCACTTTTCCAAGGTTTTTTGTCGGAACATTAAATGTTCAAACAGCGTGAAAAACTGAACTTTTTACTCGTTGGATTTACATTATTTCTGAGTTCACGGGTGTTTTTATCGTTATTGACTGGAAAACACAATTTAAGCATAAGTTAAATTGGGAAATGCAAAATAAAATCCTGATTGGCTCCCTGTGCCATCAGCGTCACATTGCCATTATCGTCATGTGGTGCAGGTTCTGTGACGTCATTAACGTTATATGACGTCAGTAAGAAAAATCCCTCAAAAGCATCACACAGTTCTGGTGCTAGCTTAAAAGAACTATCATTAAAGGGGCTCTTGCATGGTATGGGAAATTAACATGGGACTCTGCCCACGCTTGGATTTTGAAAATATTATGTTATTTAATTGTCTGAGGTATAACTTTAATATTTATTGTGCGTTTGAGTTTTTATGCAATTCCATTGCTAATTTATGACGTCATGAATGATATCACTATAATACCTTAGGGTACCCAGTTATAATCACTTCTAAAGTAATTGACATATCATGTAACGGGCAGAGAAATGTTTTATTAAATAGCTATATCATTACTAACTTCGCTGTTACTTAAAATGGCTATGTATGTATTAGGATATTGGGTGATCATTCATTTTTATAGCATGGTACCGCAATTTTTGACTGTATATTTTGTAATCAGCCAAATTTGGAATTCACATTTTTACAGGTTGCGGTCTTTGTCAAGATACCATTTCAACATATAAACTATCCATATATGTTAGGAATAGGTAGACCAAATTTCATGAAATTCAAGGACCGGTAACATATTTTTTAACTTGATGGAAACACATGGCCCTAATGCATCGAAATGTAAAAAATACAATAATTATGTTTCAGTGTAAAACATACTTGAATACTTGCTTAGTTTGAATTATCATGCTAGTACGTTTATTGGTAGAAGTTGATATGTTCAGTATTTTCCCCTATTATGGATTGGAAAAAAGAAAAAAACAATATTCTTTGATATTAAATGCCAAGATTTGTATTTAAGAAGTGCTTACACAATAATATTAGCCAAAATGATACAATAAGTTGACACCTATACTTAAGACATCTAGCTTCTAACATTAAAACTACATCTAGCCAATGTTACACTTAATATGTAACATTATTAAGAATGTTAATTCATACAGAAGAGAAACCTTATGACAAGTCAGTTCATACAGGAGAAGAACCTTATATCTATGCTTTTATTATTGTAAGACTCTGTTTCTGCGTCAATTTATAAGGACAGCTGACTACAAGGACTTGCTGTGATCGTGCAGAAAACGTGTGGTCCACTGCAGAATCCTTCTTCTGGTACCATAGTGGTCGAGCTTGGTGGCTATTTGGTGATGTGGATTTTTATCAAATGCTTTGGAGAAGACCAAAAGCACGGCATCAATCTGTTCTTCGTCCCGCAACCCTTCAGCTAAGTCTTGCTCCGTCAGGATAAGTTGGCTCTCGCATGATCTTCTTTTCCTAAACTCATGCTGCTGGTCTGTTAGAATGTTGTGTTTCTCAAGATGTTTCATGATCTGGCCTCGAGGTTTTAAAACTTTTTTCATGCCCAACTGAACTGAGCACGAAATGTCAACTGCTCATAAAAACTAAAATACCGACAAATGAAGACGTTTCTTTCTTTACATTCAAGTCTCCCAGATGTTGTATTTATCCTGCTAATAAATGTTAAAATGCCAACAATTGTTGGCATTTTAACATTTATGAGCAGGATAAATTTTGAGCTCAGCTGAGTTGAGCATGAAGAAAGTTTTACAATCTCGGGATCTGGCTGTGTAGTATGTGCTCCAGTAGTTTACTACACACATTTGTTAGAGAGGTGGTCATGTAGTTTACAGCGTCATTTTTGTATCCTTTTTAGAATAAGGGGGTACAAGCTTCAAATCCTCTGGAACTTCACCTTGAATTCATCAAGCTGGGAAGAAGTTAGTTATAAACAACCACCAAAATAAACTGTGTCTCGTTTAATTTCAATAGGGCAGTCGGTTACGTACTTTTAAATGCACTTTTATATTGTGCGTGTAGAATTTCCCATTATGTACTAATAGGATTGCTTGATACCGAATGTTGAAATTTGAGAAAGAAAAAGTATCATCATGTTGTGTTAACGCTGCTACATGTATATGACAACGCTTTTTAGTCACCAACGCATTTCACAGAGAACCGTACGAACCTCCCTCGTGAAAAAAAGTTGACTCTGATAATCCAACTGCCCCTGAGGGAGTCCTTGCGAGAATTCCTAAGACTTCCTATAGCCACTACTAGCCTATATCCCAGGGGTGGTCTGGACTCATGCCTCCTTCTGGACCCGCTCTTGACCCGTATACCATCCGAAGTGCAGCTTAATTTGACCAACTTATAGCAACCAAGCAACGAGTTGTTAGCCGCCGAGTCCATAATTTATCGACCGTCAAGGTAGCTTCCGCCAGAGCTCCTGTATATTGCTTCCAATGTAATACTTCCAATGTAATTCCGTACTAACACAACATGCTATCTTGCAAATTAAAACACTAAGAGCCACGTTTTTGTCACCACTTATTAGAAATAAAACAAACCTTATTCTAGAAGATCTGTTGCGGGTTTTTTATTTCCATTTTTGACGGATCAGAACACATGAAATAAATCTCCTCATTACTGCAGTTAATATGTGCTAGAGCGCTTCCTGTTTGTTACAATGCCTTTTTCGTGCTATAGTAAAGATAGTATAAACTCTTCTTTTTTAAGATTTAGAATTTATTTGATAAATCATGTGGAAGCGAAACCAAAACAAGCATTTCCTTAGCTTCCATTGGCTTTCAATTCAGTATGTCATTTAAAATGTAAATGACTTCACGCCATTGTAACAATCAAGACAAACTCCACAATAGTTGCCAACACCCCGGATTCAGGATCAAATTCCGGGACCAAAGTTTGCAAGCATAAAAATGGTATTTAAAAAACCAATATCAATCTGAAATCGGATCACAATTCATAAAAAAGTAAGAGAGAAAATAATTTGACGATAGTGCTCAAAACAAATGACATTCACATCTTCAGACCATAAACAAAACATCCGAAAAGCTTCAAACGGGTTTAACTAAAAAGTGAGTATTCATGCGCGGGTCTAGAGGGGGACAGGGGGTCCGAACCCACCTCTGGGAAATCACAAGCTTTTATCGTGAATTCGCAATTGATCCCCCCCCCCCCCCGGAAAAAGATGGACCCCCCCCCTTGAAAATGTCGGAACCCTCTGGAGCATTGGAAAACTATTGTTTTAGATTTCTTTGAAAGGAACCCACTGGATTTCTGTAAATTAAGTTGTGGACTATAAAAACTTGTGGCAGGTAGACCTGGATACTCCCACGACTATATTTCATGGATCCGTGAATACAGTATGATCAGGAAATACCACAATCTCACAATGCAGACCTACCCACGGCAAGGTGAGGAAGAGCCACATAACACAATTTAGACATCGGGAGGACAACTAAATAAAACAGCCAGCTGCCTCTTCCTCGTCAAGATGATTGCAAAAATATTTTACAAGTATACTGTTCAACATCCGAAGCCACTACAAACATATGCTGATGCACTTTTAACATTTTTCAATAACCATATGACCTACTATGAGTGGATGCGATGTGTACAGTTCTACACCAATAGTGTCTAGTAAGAAAAGGGAACTTCCATCACCTGAATTGCTTGACGAACCTAAAAAGAATAAACTTGCTGATTCCTCTGTAGAATCGGTAGATACAGGAACTTTGAAATTTTCTTACTCTGAACAACTGTCCATGGCTCAACCTAAATACAAGATGGCGGAAAGTATGAATGTTACATTGGGTGATGCCCATATGTCCCAAATAGCAAATGTGTTGAAGGATTCTTTTACTGCAGATATGAGAGACATCATAAAAACAGAACTGTCAGTCATGGTGAAGGATACAATGTATCACAGAAGGAGTTTTATCAGGTTTGAATGAGAAAGTGCAGAAATTAGAATCGGATAATGTAAAACTCAGATCGGAGAATGCGGAGCTGAAGAGTAGAGTCCTAGCTTTTCTTCGTCGTTTATACATTTAATATTCCAAGCCCCCATATGTACCCCCCTTTTTCAGCATGTATTTTTTTCTTTTCATGTTTATGTATTTCTATTCTGGTTCATGGGATCGACGGATTGAGAGATTGGCGTTTGGAGAGGCTGACATGACTATGTTTTCATACAGTTTGATATTCATGACAACCCTCTAAATATTACTTCTATTTCTAAACACAATAACATAAGACAACCCAGAAAGGAGAATAAAATAGTTGTCATGGCAAATTATCGTCTCATCGTAGCATTTAACATGTGTCTACATATGCTTGTTCTTTGCTCAATCTATAACCAGTGTACAGATACTTTCTCGCTTTTATTTCATGCTACAACCACTTGTCCCATCCGAATGCCTGCTTGTTACAAGAAGCGTGTTTTGGCAAGCACAAAGTTTAAATCAAATTCACTTTTTCTAAGATCCTCATATTGATCATTCTAGTGACAGGCTTTTCACTCTGTCTTTCAATTCTCTTACTCTTTTGTGGCGACATCCATCCAAATCCTGGCCCCTTTTCCTCATCTAGTGATAGTTTTGACTCTTCAAATACCCCAGAACCTTCTTTCAGTTCTATAAAAGTAAGTAATGGTGCAAAGATCAGGAATCGATACAATCAAGTACCACACCTGACCCAGGATAGCAATGGGAAAGTGACAAACTCACAGAAGACACCACAAACGAGAGCCAAGAGGCCAGCCCCCTCCCAGCAGGCGACCACAAAGCACACATAAACAGACGCGCACAAAACACAGCAAACACAAGACAGAACAAAAACATAAAAGATCCACAAAAGAAGTACCGCCTTGGAACGGTCAGTAAAATATTTTACTGGAGGGCTTAAACCGGTTTAACGGCGCCAACCTCACCCTTAATTCAGTTGTGGATCAAGACACATAGATATTTGGTTTGCATGAAAGACCCCTAACTTATCAATGCATCATCTCCTAAAACATATAAATCAAGATATAACAAGGAGATAAAGCAAGGATAAGGACTCAACAGTAAATTAAACTGAATACCGGAGCAAAAGAAATCCAACAGGTAAACCCCGGTGGGCCCGACAAACAGCCAAAGCATCAGGCCCCTACCATCTCATCAATAGATAAGTCTTTAAGTCGGAACCATCATAGAGTCTGAAGTCCGACCCACCGGCGTGCAATTAAAGAGGAAAGCAAAATTAAACTGAATACCGGAGCAAAAGAAATCCAACAGGTAAACCCCGGTGGGCCCGACAAACAGCCAAAGCATCAGGCCCCTACCATCTCATCAATAGATAAGTCTTTAAGTCGGAACCATCATAGAGTCTGAAGTCCGACCCACCGGCGTGCAATTAAAGAGGAAAGCAAAGTTGCCAACCGTGATTGGGTTGACTACCAAGCATGCAGTCTGTTGCAATACATTAATGTTATAGCCAATCTTTTTATAATGGGAAATTATTTTAATGAACTCCGCTGAAAAATTATTAGAGCCAAAATCACTTCAACTTATACACCATGTCACCATAGAAATCAGGTTCCGAAAGTCCTTGGCGCAAGAGAGATTTAAGTCCAACTTGGAATTTAGAAATCAAATCATAGTATCGTCTATAAAATTTTGAAAATGTTTTGCGAAGTTTATGATACCGATAGCCTTGTTTAAGAAGTTTCTGAGTTAACAATTTATTGCGAGTGTTGAAGTCAGCAACATAGCTAGATGCTCTAGCAAAACGAATGAGTTGAGAGATATAGACTCCATAGGATGTAGAACGAGGAACATCACCATCTAAAAATGGGAAATTGACAATTTCAAAATCAAAGTCGTCACGTTTGTCATAAATTTTGGTAGAAACAATATCATTAGAAATTGACAAATGCAAGTCTAAAAATGCGGCTTAGGTATCAGAGGCATTGGCTTTATTAAGTTGGAGCTCTGAAGGGTATATTTGACTAACCATATTGTCAAAATAAACATTATTAATATTTAAAATATCGTCCAAATATCTGGAAGTAGTGTTAAACGCATCAATAACATCAGCCTGCTTATCATCAGAAAGAGACATCATAAAGTCCCTTTCATAACAAAACAGGAATAAATCTGCAACCAGGGGAGCACAATTAGTGCCCATAGGAATCCCAACAACTTGTCTATAGAGCTTGGTGAAAAATCGAATAAAAATGTTGTCCAACAAAAAGGTCAGTGCATCGCATACATTTTGACACGACCATGCATGATATTTTTTAGGTTTTTCTGAAGTAAAAAATGCATTTCTGTCACTACATGCAAGGTAAGGAGAGCCTTCTCTCTGGAAGGTACTTTCAATAAGATCAATAAGTTTATCTTTAATTAAATTATGAGGTAAAGTAGTGTAAATAGTAGAAAAATCATAAGTAGACAAACTGGTCGCATTGAAATCTCTAGCTTTAAGTTTATCTAAAATTTCACCTGAATTTTTAATCGACCAAAATAGGTTTTTACCAGATCTCTCATATACCTTTTCACAATATTTGATAACATGTTTTTTAACAGCTGTAAGACACGAGGTTAACAATTTAGAAAGTTCTGTTGTTGTACAAGAACTAGAATTTGCTATAAATCTTGCTTTATAGGGTTTTTTATGGAGTTTAGGTAACCAGTACAACGTAGGAACTTTGTCTTGATTTTCTTTAGTTTTGACACCAAACTGTAGGGCTGTATGACAACCATGCCCATCAACAATCACCCTTTCACTTAAAGAAGGCTGCAGTTTATAGGCATTAGAGTCAACAAGCTCACGCTTAAGAGTATTAATATAATACAATCGTCAAACAACTACAACATTGTTAGCAGCTTTATCTGCTGGAACCAAAACATAGTTCATATGAAAATCCTGGATACCTCGTTTAAGATGACTAAAAGAAGATTTAGGTTTAGGGAGCAAAAGATGTGTATTACGAGAGTAAAATGAAATACGAGTATCAATAATTTAAAAAATGTTAATCTTCCATTCCTTCAAAGCATCAGGTTCAACATTTTCCCGTTGCACCAACGATTACTGAAGTCATTTAAAGAAGCAGCGATCTCTCTACGACATTTAGAGAAATCAATATTAGAGGGAAATCTATATTTAGGACCTTTAGAAATGATATTGCGAACTCTAGCGTCAGGAATGACATTTAGATTACCTGTAATCACATGCCCTGCAGAGGGATATAAATAATTTGAATTTTTACAATCTCAGGAGGCAGGAGTATTGGAATCTATATCTAAATCATTTACAATTTTATTAAAGTTAAATATCGTAGACCTTATTGGTTTGTTATATTTATAACAAATGATAGGAGTTTCAGAATTATTAAAGTAATTTGGAATAGATGAAATCACTGAATTATCCTTGAAGATACTATGTAAATCAATAAACTCAATACCTTTGTTAATGAATGGAATTTTGATAAAATGTCGTTTATGGTTGACCTCAGAATCGATATAAGGACTAAGGAAATGTTGAACATAACACCTTGTAAGGAGTGCTGCTTTATATAATCTGTTTGCTCTATCATAAAGTTTATTAGCCTCTAACTCTAAATTGCGTAAAACTGAGATAGGCAAGGAACTTAAAAATGAAAATAAGCCATGTCGACCATGATTAGTTAAAGCCAAAGAAAGATCCTTTAGAGAAGTATTTAAGCGTTTTTCAGTACAAATTTTGCGCTTAATGTTGCCATTTTTACGTTTACCATGAGATCTACTTTTACGTTTTTTTACATTCCAAAACAGAAAAAAACATCAAAATCTGGCATTTTAGAAATGTTGCCTTCATGGTATATATTATCATTAAAGTCTAAAGGAAAAGGTGATTGCAAAAATTTAATCCATTTAAGTTCAGTTTCATGTCTCTTAATATTTTTTAATCTAGTTGATGAATTTGGATCATATATAATTTTTTCAACCGGCTGAATTACAATTTTACTAGGTGGATGACCATTATTTTTGAAATGGCGATAAAGAAATGTGTCAAATTTTTTAGGCTTTTTCATTTTACGAAAGTGCTCACGAAACCTAGTCTTGAGGGATCGGCCAGTTTGTCCAACATATTGCATTCCACAGTTAGTTTCAGTTCAAGTTATAACATAAATCAGATCCGATGAAGTTCAGTCCAAATCATTATTATTAATTACGGAAAATTTTCTACCATTTACAGATGATGTAATGGTAGTTTTAGTACATAAATGTGTGCAACAGACACACCTCTTGGCATTGCACTTAGAAACATGAGGATACATTCCGCGTCTTTTGAATGCATTAAATGGTTTAGTATACTTCCTGATAATAGGTGACCCAAGAGGAGATAACCTAATGGTAGGAAGCATATCCCGAAAATTGTTAACTGAACTAGGAATACAAACAGAGGACGCCGAATGTAAACTAATGGGAGATAAATGTAATTTTGTTATTTTCGTTCTTATCATTAAAAGTTGTGTGGGTAAGTACCATCCCAAGACAAGCAATCAACACACCGGTTATTAAAATGACAAGCCAGTATAATATGAGTCCTTAAAAGCAAAGGAAGTTATAACAAATGCAAGCGATAATCCAAATAGCTTATACAAGTCCACAGGTATATAGAAAGCAGAAGTTATACAACAGGGTATGAAAATCGGTCATCTAGTGATCTTAAATGCGGTACAAGACATAGAGGATATCCAGGGACAGGAATAATGGAAGGAGATTGTACACACAATCCTGAGGATTGGAAAAATAAGAGCATTAAATGAAAGTGCGGGGAGACTTTTTAGGGCCGCCACGCAGCACAGACAAAACAACGCTGATAATAAAAGTAAGTAATGGTGCAAAGATCAGGAATCGATACAATCAAGTACCACACCTGATCCAGGATACCAATGGGAAAGTGACAAACTCACAGAAGACACCACAAACGAGAGCCAAGAGGCCAGCCCCCTCTCAGCAGGCGACCACAAAGCACACATAAACAGACGCGCGCACAAAACACAGCAAACACAAGACAGAACAAAAACATAAAAGATCCACAAAAGAAGTATCGCCTTGGAACGGTCAGTAAAATATTTGACTGGAGGGCTTAAACCGGTTTAACTGCGCCAACCTCACCCTTAATTATAAGTCTCAATCAGAATCTTTCATTTGTTCATTATAATGTACAGAGTATTGTCAACAAGCTCGATATTTTGCATGCTGAGTTGTTAGATTTTGACATCTTAGCATTTACGGAAACTTGGTTAAGCCCAGCTGTATCAACAAACGACTTAATGATACAGTCATACAATATTCCAGAAAGAAAGGATCGAAGTGGCGATCCTCATGGAGGAGTCATTGTATATGTCAAAAATGGAATATTTTATAAGTGTAGGGAGGATTTAGAAATTAGGTGTTTGGAATGTCTTCGGATAGCAGTAATTAACCCACGTAGACGAATTCTCTTTGGACTTTTCTATAGAGATAAGTGCACACAATATGAAAAATATGAACTTGATAAAATTCAAAACGAAGCAGCTATTATAGCTACAGGAGCTACAAAACTTGTTTCCCTGACCAATCTATACAAAGAAATAGGCTGGGAATCACTCTCAAAAAGACGAAGCAACCATAAATTAACTCTTCTTTATAAAATGATTAACCATCTAACACATATCTATCTGTCTTCCCTTATACCAGCACAAGTTAGTTCTGCTTCTAGATACAATTTACGAAATGCACATAACTATCAAACAATACAAGCAAGAACAAATCAATACAGGGATTCCTTCTTACCATCAACTCTACATCTCTGGAACAATTTACCACTAGAAGCAAGACAATCCAACTCTCTAAACTCTTTCAAGCTCTTTCTAAAAAAAGACATCCTACCCATTCCTAGATATTACTATCATGGAAATAGAAAACTGCAAATACTTCACTCACGTTTACAAACAGGCTGCAGTGCACTTAATTTAGACTTATTTACTAAAAACATAACCGATTCACCATTATGTAGCTGTGGTAGTATTGAAAACTCTCAACATTACTTCTTCCACTGCAGAAACTATCAAACAATAAGACATGAACTATTAAACAGTATATCTTTAATTCAAAGCCCTTCCTTACATCTTTTACTTTATGGTGAACCAGCTATGCCGGAAGAAAGTGACAGGAGTATATTTGACCTTGTACACAACTATATATTAAAGTCAAGGCGATTCTGATGCGATACTTATATGTTTGATCTCCAAATGTCAAACTCACATCCAAATGATCCAGTCTTCCCTCATTAGTTTTTTTTGTCTTAGTATTTTCATCAATTTACAAGTTCACATAATAGTATATTAAGTCATTTTCCATTCCGTATGTACGGACATAAAAATAAAACTTGCTTGACAGGTCAATGTGTGATCATATTGACTACAAATTGATATGACACATGATACAGTCCGCTTTCCTTATTACAGTGTAGTCTATAATAGGAGAAGAACTCTATAAGCTTTCGCTTTCGTTCTAATCCTAATTTCCTTATGAATTGTATATATTGTACTGTATAACTTGTTATCTGTTGGAAATAAAATATGTTTAAACTAAAACTAAGAGGGCACAGGGTCATACATAGAGAATATAAGGTGAGTGTCTTTTGATATCAAGTTTACTGGGCATCGATTTGAGAAAGCATGTTGACATCGCGAGGCTTACAGAGCGATTCAACATGCGTTCTCAAAGCCGAGCTGGTAAACTTGATATCAAAAGACGCGAACCTGGTATTCTATTTATCAGTTTACCCATAGTTGAACACTCTTCAAACTAGCGATTATGACGTAATTTGATTCAGCGTCATAAGCGACGTCACTCAAAAAGTGCAACGTCATCATGAGATAGGAAACGTTTATTAGGTTATGTTGAAAAGATTCAGTTAATATTAGGGGTGACTGATAAATGACAAAACAAGACACACATACGGAGAATAAACAAACAAATGGGAGGAACATTAAACAGTGAATGAACAACAACAGAATGACTGTAAGAGGAGTTGCGCTCACAAAAAACCCATGTTTTGTAGAGGCTTGTTTTGAGGGGGGAGGGTAACAATATCCCTTGAAGTAAGCAAGCAAGTATCCCTTATAAACTAGCAAATATCCCCATATGTTTTATTCCAAATATCCAATATCCCTGACAGTAACAAAAATATTGAATACAGTATCCCATTATGGCATTTATGTGGACATAAAATGGATAGTTTATCCCATATCACAGAAAGAAAAATGGCGAATATACTGTACCCCTTAAACCCATACATACGCCCCGTTGTATCTATGAAACCACGGACGAACAGAAAGATGGACAGACAAACCCACTTTTAACAGTATCCATCTACATATGTTGGGAGACAAAAATGAACTTTCTAGCAAGGCCTCTTTGCGTGCTAGTGTCATATACTGATAACCTTTGCAAACAGCTTGGATCAATATCAGAACTAACCAAATGTCGTCTTGATTTGGATCCAAACTCTTTAACATGCTCATGGTATTGCTGAAAAGTTAGCTCACTCTCTTTTATTTTGGATCTAAGTCGTATCCTTAAATTGAAAATGCATTTGCCTTAAAATGAAAATAAAATAAACAGGAGTATCTGATACACAATTAAATAAACAGTGCAAGTGAAAACGTCCAACACAGGTTTGGCTCATTTTTCGTACAAAATAATTCTGCCATTATACATATACTCGGCGTCAATGAAAAGTTATCAGGTAAAATGCTTAATAAATGTCATCATGTGACACGAGGTGAACTTTAATTTATCTTGACCGTTATTGTACTCAGTTCGGAATCCATTTCTTGCAAGGACCACGTGCAGGAACATCTGGACTGCCCCCCCCCCCCTTATTCGCACGTGCGAAGATGAATTTTAATCATTCTATTGAATAAAATCAAATACAAAATTCACATTTTGTTCTTTGTTCGATTGTCTAACATTGTTCCAACAAAACACCAACTTTAGAATTTTCACAACGTCAACTATGGGGCGTTTAAATGAAGCCCAACGTCACCGAGCCGTTGGAATGGTTGAGGGCGGATTGTCATTCCGTGAAGTAACCAAGAGGATGGGTTGCTCTCATTAGACGATCATGAAACTTGTTGAAAGGAATGCTACTACAGGCTCTGTAAGTGATAGACAACGCCCTGGGCGCCAAAAAGTAACGTCGGAACAAAGTGCTGTCGCAATTTCGGAATCGCTTCAAAACTGCCGTTACAACGGCTCAAGTGACTGTAGGAATTAATAACCAACGCATAAGTGCATCTACAGTGAGGCGTCGCTTGCGTGAATGTGACATAAGAAGCCACAATGCGATTAGAGGTAATGTGCTGACACCTATACGTCGACAAAACCGTTATGACTGGTGCAATGGACACAGCGTCAGTGGCAAAGCGTTATTTTCACAGATGAGTCACGTTTCTGTATCGATATGAACGACGGCCGAGCTAAAGTGTGGCGACATCAAGGCGAACTTTACGCAGATTGTTGTGTAGGGAGTGATCATGTTGGGCGGCAGGAGGGTGATAGTGTGGGGTGGTATATCGTGGCGCTACGGGACACACCTCTTGTGGTTATTGAGGGAAATCCAGACCTTATTCATCAAGACTTACAACATATTTTCTTGGACAAACCAATGTGCAGATATTACCTTAGCCAGAATTCTCTCCTGATCTGAGCCCCATAGAGCATCTTTGGGGCCAGCTAGGACGTCGCGTGTTTGACGGCAGACATAACATCCATACCCGTCAACAGCTAATTCAGAAACTCAACAGGAAATGGGAGGCTTTCTCCAAATATAAGATACAGCGTTTGATACGGAGTATGAGACGCAGATGTCAAGCAACAATTGATGGTAATGGAGGGCACACTCGTTAATAAGGTTGGTGACTTAAAATTTTAGGGAACGTGACTTTGGCGCTCTATTTCAGCCTGAGAATGATTGGATGTTATAGTGTTTAATGTCAAAACTGTAAAGTGTCCTAAAAATAATATTGCAAAATAAAAATAGTTCATGTTTTCAATTTTGAATAAAATTTGATCAACTACCTGGTAAATTTTCAATGACGCTGAGTATATAACCGTATCACACCAAAACTGACGAGAATTCCAGCCATTTAAGCCGTGGTCTCTCTCCATATAATATCACCGTAGTTGTTTGCAGGAATTTAAACACAAATTGTCTGATATATTTTCTTTGTTCTTTATCTTCTTGTTTTAAGGTTAATCTGTTGATTATTCCCTATCGGGCAACATGTAGCAACTCGATCAACTGTCAGCCATTTAGATTGGCATTATACCACCAACTGATCCTGGTCCAGTAGTCAGTAAACCATCGCCAAAGCTGAACAGATTATCATACATGACCAAAACATACAACTGGCTAAATATGTATGTTTTTTTAGTCAGCCAACTGAATGAAAAAATAATAATAAAACTGTACACAACCTAAATGCATGGCAAACTTATTATGTACCACATTTCAATAGTGTAGCTAGTCTATGTAGCTGAGTAGGCTAGATTTAGCCTAACATGGTTAGAACCTGGAAGACAGATTTGCACGTCCAGGCCCCTTATTATAATGCACATGCACAGTATGGAGTGTGTACAGTACGACGTGTAAATTGTATCTTTTTAAAACCATAGTCACTTACATGCCAGTGACATCTTGAGAGGGTCTGGGTCTGTCAACGTTGCAAAAAACATTGGGGGGGGATTATGTCCATCTTGCAAAAACATGGGAATCCCCCTATACAGAATGAGCAGGGGTGTCCTTGGGGATTTCGTCCAACATTTACATAAATCATTAGAGGCCAAATGCAATTAACCATAGGTTAGTTGCAGTTAGGTTGCACCTACGTCATATTATTAGGCTGGTTTCAATCCGTCAATATTGTTAATTTGATGCGCGAGTTACATTTGTAAGACTGGTGCAGATTATTCGGTACAAAGAGATGCAAATCAGACTGGTAGACAGGGAGTGTTCTTATTGATCGAAATACCAAAATGCCAAAGCTCGTGTAAGTAAAACCATAATTGAGCCGTGACATGTGATGTCCAACAATTTGGCATTTTGACAGGTGTAGACCCAGACGAGCATGTGCAGCCTGTTTTTAAGCTTAGAAACTCCGAATGTATTTGGTCATTAGCTTAAAGAGGTAAATATTTGAGCAATAATACTGGTACCTCTCCAGGGGTCATATACTGGACAGATCAAAAGGGCAGTCATAATGTAATTGTGACTTCCTTACAGGGGCAATAAAGTGGTCCCATGAAGGGATTAGATTTTATGATAAAATATTGATCTTTATCTTAGTGAATGAAATTTGTGTTGTATTCAGGTAAGTCCCCTTTAGAGGCCTCTATTATTTTGTGACCTACTGAAACTGTCCCTTATCAGATAATCCTTTAATGATCTCTATTGGACAGTAATATATATCTTTAACGATCATGGAATATGCAAGCGACTAGCAAAGGCTCTGATCAGACTGCTCGTATGCGCAGCCTGGTCTGAGGCTTTGCTGTTCGTATATACCACATTGTTGGAAATCTCATGTTGCGACTGACTTATTATTTTTGTATGCTAGTGTGTCATCTTACATTTCGTCGAATTGCTACTGGTTTTATTCTGCACTCTTCAGTTCGACACAGAGGCAACTAGGTCGTTGCAAAATGGGGTAAGTTGAACGAATTAGGCTAATTGCGCACTTGTTTCAGAAAGTAATTCTCAATATATTTAGGGGATAATTGTATTCAAAAGGGGTACTTTCATCTGTGCCCACGCATGGATTTTCTTCAAACTTTGCATATAAATAACTCATTATATACGAACTATGAAAATGTATTTATCGAATTAGATAGTTAAGAATAAGGCTTAGGAAGCAACCCTGACATACTCCACCTTTGAGGTGGTACCTGTCTCTAAATTTCCATTTGCTAAATCAATAGTTTTGTCTATTTCTATGATTTGTCATCTAGATTGAATCCAAAATACCATAGACATTATTTTAATACCACGAAACCGTTTGGATAAATTATGGTTTACGTTTTCAGAAGAAGTGATTGTAAAATTTCAATATTTTTTTTTCAATAATTTATAAAACATTCAACATTCAATTCAAAAGATGGATATGTTCTAGTCTTTGTCAAGATATCATATTATCACAAAAACATGCCATATATCTATTGCTGATTTGAGCCAAATATCATGAAAATCTGAAACCGGTAACTTTGTCATTTCCTACCTCTTATGGGTATAGGTCTGTTTTAGCAAAATTAATTATTTAGTTAAAATAAATCAATAACTCGACATAAGGAGGTTGTTTTTTTAATCTACTTCCACTTTTCTTAAAGAAAGACATGTTTAGACAATTTTAAATGATTCAATGGTCAGAAATGCCGAAGGTCATGGCCCTGTGTCATGGCACTTTAGGTCCAAGACAATATGTATCACTTCCTCAAGTCCTGCATGATATTGTTTAAGAAACATAATATCCTAACAATAAACATGTGAAAACAAGAAGACTAAATATTTCTTTTACATCCCAACTGAACTAGGGGAACCACATTTTGGTGACGTGACCAGGATAACGTGTAACAGAGTCTTATCAAAGGTATAATAAAACAGTGTTCTAAATGAATAAGTGAGGTCAAGAAACAAAAATATATGCCTAGAATATACAGCCAGCTAAGATATAAATGTTGCTATTTGATGGAAATCAGCATCATTTTCACAAAACAGAACGAACAGAGAAGATTTAAGCATTAAATTAGCTATACCTTTGAAGCCAAGAGTTATCTGTGACCAAAAAGGTTAATTTTAACCAATAGGTTTGACAGGGGGTTATTTTTGTGAAGCAGGTTTATTAACGAGTCTTACAATTGTAAGGTCATAGATATAAAGTTCTTCTCCTGTATGAACTGACTTGTCATAAGGTTTCTCTTCTGTATGAATTAAAATTCTTAATAATGTTATATATTAAGTGTAACATTGGCTAAATGTAGTTTTAATGTTAGAAACTGGATGTGTTAAGTACAGGTGTCAACATATTGTATCATTTTGGCTAATATTATTGTGTAAGCACTTCATTAAATAAGAATCGTGGCACTTAATATCAAAGAATATTGTTTTTTTCTT
Organism: Loripinus fragilis; assembly: GCA_964019695.1. Lineage (NCBI taxonomy): Eukaryota > Metazoa > Mollusca > Bivalvia > Lucinida > Lucinidae > Loripinus > Loripinus fragilis. The sequence goes on along the minus strand of OZ026524.1, from coordinate 4,598,341 downwards.
TTTCCAATCCATAATAGGGGAAAACACTGAACATATCAACTTCTACCAATAAACGTACTAGCATGATGATTCAAACTAAGCAAGTATTCAAGTATGTTTTACACTGAAACATAATTATTGTATTTTTTTCATGATGATGAATTAAGGCCATGTGTTTACATCAAGTTAAAAAATATGTTACCGGTCCTTGAATTTCATGAAATTTGGTCTACATATTCTTAACATATATGGATAGTTTATATGTTGAAATGGTATCTTGACAAAGACCGCAACCTGTAAAAATGTTAATTCCAAATTTGACTGAATACAAAATATACAATCGAAAATTGTGGTACCATGCTATAAAAATGAATGCCTACCCAATATCCTTATACATACAAAGCCTTTTTAAGTAACAGCGAACTTATCAATGATATAGCTATTTAATCAAACATTTCTCCGCCCATTACATGATATGTCAATTACTTTAGAAATAATAATAACTGGGTACCCTAAGGTATTATAGTGATATCATTCATGACGTCATGAATTAGCAACGGAATTGCATAAAAACTCAAACGCACCATAAATATTAAAGTTATACCCCAGACAATTAAATAACATAATATTTTCAAAATCCAAGCGTGGGCAGACTCCCATGTTAATTTCCCATACCATGCAAGAGCCCCTTTTCATTTAAGAAGGTATATCGACGGATATACGGTCGGAAATTTAGTTTTACGGCGACACGCGAGCTGAGCCGTAAAACGTGATTTTCGAACGTTTCTCCGACGATATAACTCCCAAAATAAAACTTTGGAATATGGTTATTTCCATTCTAATGCACTTCTGCAGTTTGACTCAAATCAAAGCGTTGCAAGCCGAATCAAGCCGCACGTCATCCAACGAAATGTGACGTTATTCATGACGTCAAACTTTTTCCGGCAATTTTTGACGTTATCCATTCAGACGTCGCGTTACAAACTCAATTGCATTAGAATACATCTTATGAGCATAGCATCATTTTGTAGGGCACTTGCAATCAGTGCAGATCTAGATCAGATGCAGCAGAACGGGTCGTCTGATCATGGGCTCCAATGTTTGTTTACAGAATAGTCTAATAAAATTTGAATAGGAATAAAAAGTATCACTCAACAATCCTTAAAACGGAAATGGACTGGTCAAATGGACAAACATGCTTAACGATCGCAAGCTTTTTAGAAAAGCTTAAACTTGTATTTTACCATTTTTATCAGGATGAATTTTATGGTCAATTGAGTTCAGTTTGAAAACAAGTTTTTAGCCTCGCTGCGAGGTTCTACAACTTTTTCAGGCTCTTCTCAGCTGAGCATGAAATTCATCACGCTCATAAATGTTAAAAGCCAACAATTTTAACATTTATTAGCGTGACTGGGTGTTTGAAAGCAAGAGACGTCTTTATTTTTTAGTATTTTAGTTTTTAATGAGTGCTTAGTTGAGTTGAGCACACAAAAAATGTTATAACCTCGATCACTTGTCGGTAACCTCAATGATAGGGTTCCTTTTAATTTTATTTCGCCTGACATGATTGTCTGACTCCAAAAGTATGACCCTGGTCGTATGATCTTTTTTGAACGATACTAATTACATGTGTGAAAACCCATTCTCAAAGTATGCATGCACAGCTGCTGTCGTGCCAACCAAGAGTGACAGTGGCGTAATACTTTGTTTACAATTGCTAGGTAAAATACTAACGCGTACACTTTACTTGAGCTAACACGAATCGATCGATCACATGTGTATTAATCCTATCCCGCGGATAGGATTGATTTTTTATGTTTTTCACATTGATTTTCGGCGATAACTTTTTTCTTATTAATTTTATCAAACCGTGTTCGCGATGAAAGTTGTAGAGAAAAATTAGCGCCAATTTCTCCAAAAGGTCCCAAGTTTGGGGCGCAAACAGATTTTTGTGCACATAGATGAAGATTTTGCAAAATATTGAATTCAGCCAAAATTTCAAAGTGGTTTATTGACAGATTAATTTCGTAGAGCCGTGACAAAAAGGGTTCATCTCAAACGAATATTCACAAGGGGTATATATACTGTTATTCAATGGCTATGTAGAGTTAAATCTTGCTGTATGCACACTAAGAATTACCGCGCATATTCAGAATCTACTTTGAGCATGATCATCTGTAAGTACAGAAGCTGGGATTTCGCATGGCGTGCCATTTTTCTCTTATGCACGTGCTCCTAAACGGACAGCTTTGAGATGACCCCAATAGCTTAACGCACGAGCGAATCAGGCGCGATTACCAATATATTTGAACAAGCCATCCATCGCCTTAGTAAGTGAATCGGGGCGGTGCAACGCAACTTTTTGACTGACATGTTTGACTTAGTTTATTTGCGCTTTGCTTAAAATGCTCAAAGCGTGCATCTATGCGCAGAGTTAACTGCAGCATTTTGGACGTTAGAACCGTTTGGAGAAATTGGCGCTAATTTTTCTCTACAACTTTCATCGCGAACACGGTTTGATAAAATTAATAAGAAAAAAGTTATCGCCGAAAATCAATGTGAAAAACATAAAAAATCGAGTTTTTTTTTTTTTTTTTTTAATACACAAGTGATCTATCGATTCTAAGTCCTTAACAACTTTGTAAACAAAAATAATTTCGTGCTCAGCTGGGTTTAGCATGGAAAACGTTTTATATCCTAGGGCCCAGAGAGAATTGGAAAATTTTAAGGGAACACTTCAATTTAGAAATTGAATATATACTGTGACGACGCCATGGAAAGACGAAGTGCAAGACATCGCAGAAAATAAAGGTTTAGAAAATGGTCAACTTAGATATGGGACTCAACGCGAGAAAACCTGTCTTCGGGGGTTTGCAAACAACAAAGGTGCATCAGCGCCTTTGTTATTCGTTTAATGGAAAGTATCATATCTAGACTTGCTACAGCCGAAATTTCAATTTTCTAGCTAGTATCTGTAGCTGAGCAGGCTGGTTTGAATAACACTTTGTCGGAAACTCCAAAGACCTGTTCTGTCGCGACGCGGCCCATATTTAGTATCAAAAATACATAGCCGCACCAACGTGCACCTGCACGTAATCTCCGAGAGGGGTGATGCAGCTGCGGTAGAAATAGATAGATACGTATTTGTTTCTATAAATGTTATGTGGCTCTTCCTCGCGGTGCCATGGGTTTGTCTGCAGTAAGTGATTGTGGTATTTCCTGATCATACTCACTTACTTTTAAATAATCCGTCTTAAGTGCATGTGCTACTAAATACTTCCCAGATTGAAATCTTCTCGATACTTTGCATACAGTTTGTTTTACACATGTACTGTCAATTTATGAAATAAAAAAAGATATGTCACCACGCTCATTTTTCATAATCTTATATAGAAGTTTTCAGCATTGACCAAATTTCGGAACACTACCCCAGTTCTTAAAATTAAGTTAAAATAGTTGTAATCGTCACCTGGCTGTTTTTCTAAATAATCGCTAATGACCTCAAGCCATTTAGAAAATGTGAAAATATATATTTGTTAGCTCAAGACGTAACAAGAAACTGCATGATAAATTTTTGTAATTCCCCAAATATGGGATTTGGATATTTATACTCAATTATATATAGAAAAATCAGACATTGAAAATTTTAAGTTTTTGTTTATATTTCATGGACTATCATTTTACCTTTTAGAAAAAATAATTGGGGGTCACCACACTAATTCTCTTTTAGGAGGGCCAAATTTAACCCCATCCCCATAGATTTCGAGCATCTTATTCAAAATTCAACATGGAATATTTTGCCATTTTTATAATTCCATTTTACTATCTTGAAGTAAGTCAGCATTAAAACGCTAAAATAGCGAACAAAATATACCACTGTAAAATTGATGCCCACCTGGGAATCGACTCTAGTCCTCTGGTTCTATAATAAAACACGCTAAACACTAGCTACGAGGCCAGGTAGTGTGCGGCTCAAAATATTCGTACATACAGAAGAGACAACTCGAGTCTCGCCCATTTTCATATGTGCAAGAAGGGTTTTAATTTGGATATTGTGTGCATTGTTTGATTTCGCCTGATCTATGTATCTGTATTTGGTACTGAGACGATCAGCTCTGATACGGGTCAATGGATATTTCGGACACATTTAAGTTACTTTCTTATCAAGAAAATGTCGGAAGATCGATCTGACATAAGAATATCCAACAATTGTATTGATCCTAATTCGTAAATGGTCGGAAAATCAAGGCCCAGGCAACTTTCACTAGTAGTATAGGCCCTAGTTTAGCGTTTTTGACGTCACTTCCGATCCAAGATGGTGGCCCCCACGACTTCCGATCCAAGATGGCGGTCCCCACGGCGTGAGATCCAAGATGGCGGCCCCCACGAAGTCAGATACAAGATGGCGATCCCTGTGACGTGTTCGGTTACACCTCAGAGGGTGAGTCAACGCCCTAGACCACGAGAAGGTAGCGTCACGTCCTAGAGCGCGGTGTCGTTCTTCTTCTCTATATACAAGGGGTATCTACGGGTGAGGGGCCTCTCATTTATCAAACGAACACGGATCTGGAGGAGTCTATATAGAGGATTTCCGGGAAGGTAGCGTATAGGATCAAGGTGGCACTTTCCGGTAAGGGCTTGGCAAACTTCATTTCTAGTCGGCAGTGCCCTTGTCTCTTGATATTGAATGAGTAGTAAGGATCGATCTCCAACGTGTATAAGCAAAAGCCTTTAACATAGTCATTTGGTTTAACGTTTATATCTTTCTGAAAGCACGTCAGCGTTCTGTAACAGTCAACGTACTGATCGGCTTTGTAATTGGGTCGTAAAGGCTGAGAGGGATATGATTGTCCATCAACGTAGAAGCCCAATGAAGGAGCATATTGCGCAATTATTTGCTGTTCGTTCTTAAGTATCTCAATCGATTCCAGTCAGAAGTTGCTGTCTTACGCCCTCCATCCATTATACTATCCTCTCCTTTTCGCTTAAGCTCCGATTTTGCCATTTCTAAAGCTTGGGCTACTGGGGTGACCAGGTTCACTACGGGTTTTTCCTTTTGTCTCATTTCTTTCAGCTCTCTGTATTTCCGTCCACTACCCACAATATAATGAGCCTGACTGTCATGTTCCGCGTAGCCATCTCTAACATCCAGCAAGTGCTGATACCATTTGTCCGGATTATATAGTGAGAGGTCTCTTCTGATTGGTCAATTATCCAGTCATCCGATTGGTCAACCTCCTCCTCCTCACTCCTGCTCAAAGGACAAGAAAATAAATCTACACTATAGTGAAGGGCAGTGAGACGTTCTACCGCCGCCACACAGTCCCAATCACCAGCTGTTGTGAAGTCAAATATGTTTTAAAAAAGGTTATCCTTTGGAAGCAAAGAATGCATCGAAGAACTGAAACTAGAGTGTGCAAGTTTTCTTGGCCAGACTAGCTAGTTTCGGCCATTTAGGCATCATCAGTGACCCTCTAATAATTTCAAAGTTAAAAAGCAGGACATACATGTGACAAAATATTTGGTGATTTAGTTGTTTTATTCAAAATAAACATTTAAAAAATAGTTCATTGATCAATTCAAATGGACAATTAAAAACGTTGTTATACAGTAGGTCAAAACATGGATTTACTGCCACAGCGTGCATGCTTGGTCATAGGTATAATTACACTTGACAGCTATGCTTATCTCTCTTCTTACACAACGATTGGACATGCCTTAGACTTAATGACGACCCTGATCTCATTTTTTTTTTCATTTTGAGGTTGATGTCTGATGCTAGTCTTTGGCTGAGCCGACCATTAGTGTTTGCTTCTGACTCCTTTACTCTCTTTTACCACATTAAGATTCTGCCACACCAGATAGGCGGCAATCGAAAACGTTGATACAAAACACGACCGTATGACAAAAATAGTTTGAAACAAAGTTTTCTATTGCCATTTTTCGCCAACTGCCGACAAATGACAATCGACAACAATGTTTCTAGCGACTTTGGCTGCGTTTGTTGATTGTAAAGAGCGTTAATGATTTCCGCCTATCCTGTGTGTCTATCTGTGCTAAGTTTTATGAAACTTAAAAAACACAACTGACAGCTATGATTTCCTTCTTAATTATACAGCGGAAGGTCAGGTCTCAGACTCAATAGTTCTATTGTTGAAGTCACTAACATAAGCTACACAACGGTGGGTCAGGCTCTAATGTGTTATCGTGAGTGTGCATTTCTTGGTCTTGTTCGTTAGGGCGTTGAAATTGTGTTAATGGTTAAAGTATCCAATAAGTCATCAAGTCATGCTTAGCAACGTGATCAGTTATGACGCTATTTACGCTGGTTCTGTTGTAGGTGGAAACTGTTTGTTTATATTTCTCAATTTATCCCAGATGTTTAGTCAGAGAGTATGTTGAAAGTATGCTTTAATAAAACAAATTATAAAAATTTTCAAATGGTAACATACTAATTAACTACATGTATATTGGATCGTGAGCAAATCTTCAATAATTACTCACATGAATCACTCATATGCACTTCGCTCATGAGTCGTTGTACATAGAGTATTGGATAAGTAAAGACTCAATAGTTAATATTATCATATGAAAACGTAAAGACGATCCTAAATTAGTGTTTATGCGAGGATGGGATCAAAAGTAATGCCACCAGCTAATTTTCGCTGCAAATGCTAGCGGGAAGACAAAATCCACGCCATGTATGTGTTCTCCATTCTCACACCTTTCAATCGATGTATCAACTACACATGTAGACACAATATCATGCGTGAAATTTACTTTTGCATAAACTCTACTCATAGGCGGTAAAGCAAATTCGTTGGTAGAAGCGTTGAAAATGCGAACGAAATCAGGGATGACATGAAGACTTGCGCATTACCCAGCAGAGATTAAACGGACATTTATGCTGACATATGCACAGTTTAGTTATTTTATTTAACTATGGTAGTAATCTAATGTCATTTTCACAGTTTGCAGATGGGTTAGGATATATAGTGCAGACATAGAGTCTGTCAAAAGTGCTCCTAAATCTTGTAGATCTAAATATGCAAGTAGTCCGACGATTATTTTTTGAAAAAAAAAACTTTAGTAAAATCAGACACAAGATTTACATCTCAGCAGATTGCGGACACGGTTGGAATTTCAAAAGCATCTGCATTGCCCTTTTGCGAAATAATTTGAAAATGAAAAATCAAAGCACTTGGAGGGCCCCACATTTGCTCAATGAGGAGCAAAAATGCACGCATGTTAGGGCGGCGCGTAAACTGTTAAAACAATTTTCAAGATATGATCAGAAATATTTATAATGTAGTAACAGATGATGAGTCTTGTATACATTATTTCGAACTGCGTCGAAAAATAAGTTATTGACTAAATCGAGTATAAAAACATATTGCATACCAAAATGCAAGAAGACATTGTATTGCCAAAGGTTATGCAAAAAAGGTTGAAAAGGTTATGCATACCATATTTTTCACTCCTAATGGACTAGCAATATAAGTTTCTATACCCAAAGGAAGGTCAATGAATGCAAATTGTTAAAGGAAAAAAAGTTCTTAGAAAACTTGTCGAATTCTACCAAAAATGTTGACCGAATATAGGTAACAGTGGTAAATATTTGTTACATGACAATGCCTCAAGTCACAAAGTCAGAAGTGTGACGTCGTTTTTGGTAAGAATCTGAGGCGAGTTCAACAATGCGAGTGCTTTCAAGCGCTCGTTGTACTGATGTCATGCTTTACACATTACGAATAAGATAGGTACCAATCAACGAGTGCTTGGCGAGCTCTCGCATTGTTGAACTCGCCTCTGGGGTTTATGTTCTAGAACATTCACCATATTTCCCTGATCTAGTCCCCTGTGATTTTTTTCTCTTCCCTGGTGCCAAGGAAAATCTAACTGGCAGAAATATACCTCCCGCCAAAAGTAAGGGGCCTCCATATTTAACCACCTTACAGTTATACCCCCAAAAACGCTATGAGAAAGCCTTTAAGGATTGGATTTAAGGTATGAAACCTTGTGTATTTGTTATGGGGGAGGGTATTTTGACAGTTTGAAATAAACAAAAATGCAATCCCACCTTTAGTTGTCATTTGATATCATTGGTTGCATTATTTTTGATCCCATCCTCGTATATTATTGAATTTAATATACGACTTGGCGATGTAAGAAACAATGCGAGGCTTGCCTGCAATTAAATAGATTTTTCGCAACGATTCTAATGCCTTTAATTATAAACCAGTACGCATGTTAGATTCTATTCATCGTATTCCTATGAAACTTAACCTATTTTAATCACATTTTATCACATACGTGTGAATTTGTTACTCATGACCATTATTTCATACCATTACTAAGCACGTAAACCACTAGTGGTTTATCGATTTAAGTATATACTAGTTAGTCAGTTCTAACCGACCACGTGTGTTTTAACCGATTTTCTGTAACGCTGTAAGCTGTAAGCACTTCATCAATTTCATTTGCATTACCAAATAGGCAAGCCTATCAGTAAACGATACCAGAAATGACTAAGCAAAATTCATTAAATTGTATCAGGGAAGCTTTGCCGAATACACGTATCCTCAATTAAAAAAAATCACAAGAATTTACATTGGATGGTGGGGTAATTTCTGACAATTTGGCCAATAGCAAAGAGTCTCATGCAGATGAAGTGTACAATCAGCTTTTTAGTGTTCAGTTTAAGTTTGACCTTTGAAATGAAACGTTTTGCGTTTGAATGGGGGTATTTCAGAAAGTCATGGCACACAAATTGTGCCAAAATGCTAATTTTGAAAATGGGAGTACCACTATTCAAATTGGCGTCCTGCATGCACTGTTGAACATTTTGTCTATATCTTTACTGTCTATGGCACATGGCGCATTTTGCTATTTCAAGATGCAAAAAGACTAGTCATGTCATTTTACATTTTGAAGATAATTAATAAAATGCAGGTGGCCGGTAAGAACTTTTGACTAGTATACATGTATACATGTATGGAGTTTTATCACTCCTCATATGATAAAAATTTGTTCACTTTGTACAAAGCTCAATTTAGACTGTTATTTGATAAACCTGTTCACGAATCATATTACATGTCAATTGTCTGTAGCTAAATGTCTTCATATATGATACTTAAATAAAACAAACTTATTACTCAATCACATCTTTTTTTCTTTAGAATTTCTATCTATTTTTTCCCACTGGTCAAGGAAAACGCAAAGGCTTCTCGCAAAACACCTAGCGTTCTCTAATGGAACACACAGGCTCCTAGAACAATGGCGGATTGATGACAGCCAACACAGGTTTGAGGCATATTTTCTATTTATTTTACAGTTGTTCAACGGTCGTAGAATGCGGCATATGCCTTAAAGTACGCCACACTCATTTGCCCTTACATCTGCAATAAGCTCAAGTCCCTAGATTTGAAAATGAAACAAATAGTCCCAAATCTACATTTTGAAGTAGAGGTAGTTTGTGCTAATTGCCTACAAATTCCATATTTCCCTCTTTCTTACGCGACTGCAGCTCAGAATGCAGCTGTAATGCACAGAAAATTAATTGTAAACCCAGATAATATAGTCAAATGACACTTACCCAACTGCTGTCAGATATCGTGCCTAATTTGTTTTACAACGCACTAGGCTCTAAGTTGGAAACAACGCTGAGGATTCCAAAATAGTTAAAAATAAAACTAGAGACGTTATATATATAATATACATTATATGTGTTATAATGAAAACATGCATTCAGCGTTTCCAATGACACCTGCTTAAAACAACTATCTTTAATCAAGCCCCTTTGACGCAATGATCTTGCTGGTATTCATACAAGACTGCTCAAAAGTAATATACATCGTTAGCCTTGTAAAACCATATTCACTAAGGAGCAATACAACGCACATAGCCTCTAAGCTACACAACGCACAGGCTACCTCAGTTTCAGCTTTCGTTTGGTGGGAGAACAAATAGGTCAGTCGTAGCTGTTTGTAACTTGTTAATCTATACCCTTATAGATGCTGGCGCTTAAGAAATATTTTTTTTATAATTCATACAAATAAAACATATATGGTTTCTCTTTTTTGGTAGCCCATGCAACATTCATTTGGTATTATTCATTCTGATATGTTTTAAGGTTTTAATTTCTAATGCTAGTTTGAAGAGAGAGAGAAAGAGAGAGAGAGTATGGGATTGGACAGGGGCCGTATGTGTAACCCCTTGATCTGCAGTCAGACACGCATCTGTGGCCAGACACATTACAGACTGTGCTACGATGATTTGGAACACCCAAGCAGCTCAGGTGATTTAAGCCCCTGGCCTTTGTTCTGTGGGCTATTATGAGATCCAGTGACCAATTATGTTTGTCTGCTGCAGGCCTGTCAACCTTCCTGTCCTATCATGCACTGTCTGACTGAAGGCTACTTCTACATGTCACAAACTCGAGCACAAACTTGAGCACAAACTTACGTTCCTCGTTGCTTGAAATATATCACTTGATCAAAGTAACAATGTCATGTATGTTTTGCAAAAATCAAGCTATTGTATGAAAGCATGTATAATGTTTAAAAAAAATAGATCAGCTCGTGCAGTGAATTGTTGAGTTATAAGAAAGTAATAAGCGTTTGAAAATCTACGATTGTTTTCTCCCACTTTTTGAGGGTTTTTTGTCCAAACATAAAAGTCTACAAACGTGAAAATTTTAACTTTTTACTCGTCGGATTCGTTAGTTGTAAAGAAGATAAAATTATAAGCGCACAGTAGGAGTAGAATGATTTATATTGGTACAACAGACTGACCTATTTGTTCTCCCAAGAAACGAAAGCTGAAACTGAGGAAACCTGTGCGTTGTTTAGTTTAGGAGCTATGCTAGTTGTATTGCTTCTTGGTGAATACGGGTTTAAAAGGCTAACGATGTATATTATTTAACGAATTCAGTTGGATTCAGTTTCTTTAGCTTCAGACACTTCTTCATTTTTTTTTATGACATTCTTCTTCAATTCAGCAATTTTCTTCTTTTTTGTCTTGTTCTTTTTAAGACGCATCGCTCTTACTTTTGATGATGTGTCTTTTGATTTTCAACTGGCTGGTAACTTTATCTAAAGGACTATCACTAATTTTCCCCTCCTTATGGAGGTTAATCAGATAAGCTAATTCACCACGCATGATTCTTTTATATTTTTCTTTTTTAAAGAAAAAATAATTATGATAAAAAGAAATGGGATGTTCAGTTTTGCGAGTTGATAATAATGAACCTTGAATGAATAGAAATGTCTGAACATTTGGGAGGGGGAAAGAGTGGGCGGGACTGTTCTTTCCCCACCCAATAATGTAGAAGTACAAATAAACTGTTTGGTTTGAAAACTTGATTCTCTCTTTGGAATGGATCATTCATAATTCTTCAGATATAGTGAAAGAGTAGCATAAACCGAAAACTGAAAGATAAATAGAAAGGTCAGAACATTTTGGAGGGTGGAAGGAACGTGCCAGCCCAGTCTTCCTCCACCCCATATGTAGAAGTACCAATAGATTTTATGGTTTGAAAACTTGATTCCCCCCTTGGAATAGGTCATTCATACATACATGTCCAGATACTGTGTAAGAGTAGCATAAACCGAGAGACTGAAAGATAAAAAGAAATGATGGAACATTTTGGAGGAATGGGATGGTGAGTGGGCCAACCCAGTCTTTCCCCTATCTCTTGATACCCACCCCATAATGTAGAAGACTAGAAGTACCAATAAACTTTTTGGTTTGAAAACTTGATTCTCTTTGGAATATGTTATTCATAAGTGTTCAGATACATTGAAAGAGAAGCATAAACTGAAAGCTTGAAAGATAAATAGAAAGGTAGGAACATTTTGGGGGGGGGGGGGGGGAGACCGAGCCGGGCTATTCTTTTCCCACCTACCAAATAACAACAAAACAGCAAAATGTACAAGTCATGTTGGTAATAGAATAGCGGCTTTCAAGTTAATTGAAAAACAATAAATAAGTATTATGATTTTTGAAAATAATTAGGGGGGGGGGCTGTTAGCTTCCTATGAATATTAAATCTAAAACCCATGGTTCAGTTTTATTGTGAAAAGGCGATAAAATAGTAACTTTTCAAGTTATTTATCTTATGGAAAATAAAAAACAAACTCTTCTCACAGGTGTAAATGGAAGACCTCTGCTTGCTCCATTGACTTCCCTGAACTCACCGTTGGCATCAATATTCAGTGATGATGTTGCTTCAGAAAATTGCAGACTTTGGTGGCCAGCTGCATTTTCAGCTGTTTTAACTGGGTTGACTGAAAGCGAGGTTTTTTTAGTGAGTCTCTGAATCTCAGGTACATGTACATGAGGTTCAAAAATTGGATTGATGGAATAAGTCTCTGAATCTCAGGTACATGTACATGAGGTTCAGAAATTGGATTGATGGAATAAGTCTCTGAATCTCAGGTACATGTACATGAGGTTCAGAAATTGGATTTGATGGAATGAGTCTCTGAACCTCAGATACCTGTACATTTTGTACAGAAGATGGATTAGTTGGAGTGAGTCTTTGATTTCCAGGAACACCATCTGGTACATTTGGCAAATATTGGGGCTTTCTGAATTCTTGGTTTTCATTTTGCCTGCTTGAAGATGACAAAAGCGTCGACACATGTTGTTTTTGCTTATTTGAGAGTTTTCGATAATTGTTCAGGGACTGTGGGGTTTTATGGCCTGTTATATGTATAGCATGTGTGTCAGGAATGTTACTGTCGAGAAGCTTCTGGCACAAATGCTTCCTAACACTGGTGTTAGTAATACGCATGTATGGCAAATCAGGTAAATGGGCTCTCAAAGTAAGTAAGGTTGCAAAGATCAGGAATCGATACAATCAAGTACCACACCTGACCCAGGATACCAATGGGAAAGTGACAAACTCACAGAAGACACCACAAACGAGAGCCAAGAGGTCAGCCCTTTCCCAGCAGGTGACCACGAAGCACATATAAACAGACGCACACAAAACATAGCAAACACAAGACAGAACAAAAACATAAAAGATCCACAAAAGAAGTACCGCCTTGGAACGTTCAGTAAAATATTTTACTGGAGGGCTTAAACCGGTTTAACGGCGCCAACCTCACCCTTAATTCAGATGTGGATCAAGACACATAGATATTTGGTTTGCATGAAAGACCCCTAACTTATCAATGCATCATCTCCTGAAACATATAAATCAAGATATAACAAGGAGATAAAGCAAGGATAAGGACTCAACAGTAAATTAAACTGAATACCGGAGCAAAAGAAATCCAACAAGTAAACCCCGGTGGGCCCGACAAACAGCCAAAGCATCAGGCCCCTACCATCTCATCAATAGATAAGTCTTTAAGTCGGAACCATCATAGAGTCTGAAGTCCGACCCACCGGCGTGCAATTAAAGAGGAAAGCAAAGTTGCCAACTGTGATTGGGTTGACTACCAAGCATGCAGTCTGTTGCAATACATTAATGTTATAGCCAATCTTTTTATAATGGGAAATTATTTTAATGAACTGCGCTGAAAAATTATTAGAGCCAACAATCTTCTTCAACTTATACACCAAGTCACCATAGAAATCAGGTTCCGAAAGTCCTTGGCGCAAGAGAGATTTAAGTCCAACTTGGAATTTAGAAATCAAATCAAAGTATCGTCTATAAAATTTTGAAAATGTTTTGCGAAGTTTATGATACCGATGGCCCTGTTTAAGAAGTTTCTGAGTTAACAATTTATTGCGGGTGTTGAAGTCAGTAACATAGCTAGATGCTCTAGCAAAACGAATGAGTTGAGAGATATAGACTCCATAGGATGTAGAACGAGGAACATCACCATCTAAAAAAGGGAAATTGACAATTTCAAAATCAAAGTCGTCACGTTTATCATAAATTTTGGTAGAAACAATACCATTAGAAATTGACAAATGCAAGTCTAAAAATGCGGCTTCGGTATCAGAGGCATTGGCTTTATTAAGTTGGAGCTCTGAAGGGTATATTTGACTAATCATATTTTCAAAATAAACATTATTAATATTTAAAATATCGTCCAAATATCTGGAAGTAGTGTTAAACGCATCAATAACATCAGCCTGCTTATCATCAGAAAGAGACATCATAAAGTCCCTTTCATAACAAAACAGGAATAAATCTGCAACCAGGGGAGCACAATTAGTGCCCATAGGAATCCCAACTACTTGTCTATAGAGCTTGGTGCCAAATCGAATAAAAATGTTGTCCAGCAAAAAGGTCAGCGCATCACATACATTTTGACACGACCATGCATGATATTTTTTAGGTTTTTCTGAAGTAAAAAATGCATTTCTGTCACTACATGCAAGGTAAGGAGAGCCTTCTCTCTGGAAGGTTCTTTCAATAAGATCAATAAGTTTATCTTTAATTAAATTATGAGGTAAAGTAGTGTAAAGAGTAGAAAAATCATAAGTAGACAAACTGGTCGCATTGAAATCTCTAGCTTTAAGTTTATCTAAAATTTCACCTGAATTTTTAATCGACCAAAATAGGTTTTTACCGGATCTCTCATATACTTTTTCACAATATTTGATAACATGTTTTTTAACAGCTGTAAGACACGAGGTTAACAATTTAGAAAGTTCTGTTGTCGTACAAGAACTAGAATTTGCAATAAATCTTGCTTTATAGGGTTTTTTATGGAGTTTAGGTAACCAGTACAACGTAGGAACTTTGTCTTGATTTTCTTTAGCTTTGACACCAAAATGTAGGGCTGTATGACAACCATGCCCATCAACAATCACCCTTTCACTTAAAGAAGGCTGCAGTTTATAGGCATTAGTGTCAACAAGCTCACGCTTAAGAGTATTAATATAATACAATCGTCATACAACTACAACATTGTTAGCAGCTTTATCTGCTGGAACCAAAACATAGTTCATATGAAAATCCTGGATACCTCGTTTAAGATGACGAAAAGAAGATTTAGGTTTAGGGGGCAAAGATGTGTATTACGAGAGTAAAATGAAATACGAGTATCAATAATTTTAAAAATGTTAATCTTCCATTCCTTCAAAGCATCAGGTTCAACATTTTCCCGTTTGCACCATCGATTACTGAAGTCATTTAAAGAAGCAGCGATCTCTCTACGACATTTAGAGAAATCAATATTAGAGGGAAATCTATATTTAGGACCTTTAGAAATGATATTGCGAACTCTAGCGTCAGGAATGACATTTAGATTACCTGTAATAACATGCCCTGCAGAGGGATATAAATAATTTGAATTTTTACAATCTCAGGAAGCAGGAGTATTGGAATCTATATCTAAATCATTTACAATTTTATTAAAGTTAAATATCGTAGACCTTATTGGTTTGTTATATTTATAACAAATGATAGGAGTTTCAGAATTATTAAAGTAATTTGGAATAGATGAAATTACTGAATTATCCTTGAAGATACTATGTAAATCAATAAACTCAATACCTTTGTTAATGAATGGAATTTAGATAAAATGTCGTTTATGGTTGACCTCAGAATCGATATAAGGACTAAGGAAATGTTGAACATAACACCTTGTAAGGAGTGCTGCTTTATATAATTTATTTGCTCTATCATAAAGTTTATTAGCCTCTAACTCTAAATTGCGTAAAACTGAGATAGGCAAGGAACTTAAAAATGAAAATAAGCCATGTCGACCATGATTAGTTAAAGCCAAAGAAAGATCCTTTAGAGAAAAGCCATATTTTTCATTAACCCATTCAGTTTATTCACACCGATCGGCTGACTTAAAAACCAGCGCTCATTCTCTGTGGGCATAGACTTATTGGTTATTGTAGCTAGGTAAAAAGGGCTGTCAGCTTGACACATGAGTTCAGGCCTTTTGTCAGCATATTTTTTATACAACGTTACTGGACACCTTTCGCTATCCGGTCTGGCATACATTCTGGGTTTGTCTTTGCACGTATTACTAACATCCTCTCCGGTTCGAGTTTTTGTCTGCCTTTCATTAAAGTCAATGTATTCTTGGTTTAGGTCACTATCAGAGCAGAGGTTCAGGTCACCCCATTGAAGCTGTCGATGCTCTGCTCCTCCTCCACGCATTTCAAAATAGAGACAATTGTTGAACCACAAAGTGTTAAGCATTGAAGTTGGGGTATTGGGACCCAGCTGGCCAGATTCATAAAGAATGTTAATTTGCTCATCACTAATGGCATCTGCAGCTTTAGGTTTGTTTCCTTCTGCTTACATTTCAGCACTTCTCTTGATTTTGCAAATGCATTACCTGATATCAAACTGCAACCATAACTATGTCTTTTAAGATACCTCTCTAAACTCCCAACAATACTTCTCAATGTAACTGGTTCATATTCATCACCATTTTGTTGGCGAACAGAGACTAGAAACTGGCTCAAATAATTGTTTAGGTCCACAGGTGCTATGTCACATATGACTCTTAATTCATTTTGTTCTTCTAAATAACTCTCAAACAGTTTTTGGTGTGATAATGTCTTGCGGCGGGTGGCTTTATTTTCATTTTCAAATATGTAATCTTCAATTTGAACAGGTTTGGCAAATCTGGATTTCTGTTTGGATGAATGTTGGGAGCCAAGGTCTTGAATTTGGGGAGGATGTTCATCCACAAACATATCTTCACTGTGTACACTTGCATTGGCAGTTACATCGACAGACCCAAGAAGCTTTGGAATCTGATCATCAGGGTCTGTTTCAATGAATGCCTGCTCATCAAAGTAAGTGCGTTTAGTTTCAAAATTTTGACTCAACAACGTCGAAGTGGTTGTGCAAGTTGGTGGAAGCATTACTGCTTGGTCTGGTAACAGGATATCATTTTGTAGGCCCTTCACAAGTGTTACTTTATCAACGGTTCTAATAGTTCCTTCATAAAACAGCTGGACCTTGTACATAATGCAGGACTGGGGGCCAACAGGATAAACAATGTCCACGATTTTCCCTTTCTGACGCTTTGGGCCAATATGCACTGTGTCCCCAACGTTGAACTCAATCATTTTGCAGCTTTTAATTTGCAATGTTATTGAACTCGTTATCACAGCTCTTCTTTACTTTTATTGATCGTTTGTTTTGTTTTCACTTTAAGCGTTCACGGTTCAGGGAAGCTATCCAAACAGGATTAATCGGTATTGAACGCGATTTATTATCTCCCTTAGCGAGAGCGGCGTAAGAATACAGTGGTGCGCCTAAAATTTCGCGTGATTTTCTTATCTCGCATTAGAAACCGGCCGCGTGTGGCTTATCTCGCATTAGTTACGCTTATCTTACATGGGTAGCGATGTGAAACAGATTTTTCCGACAGCGAGCTACCATAGGTATCACTATATCTTGTATGCCTTGGTATGTGAGAAAGAATTTTCTTACATTAGCTTACAGCCTCTCTTACATGGGCAAAGGTGGGAGAAAAGTTTATCACAAAAACAACAGACACAAAACGCAACCTCATTGCACAATGAGAATATCAACGAACAATATTGCAACCACAAAATAATCGCCTTACAATAGACATGAGACGCAGTTTCTGTGTGTCAGATGAGGAGGAGTTAGCCTGGCTTCAGGCTCTGAGTTCAAAGTAAACTGCTGCTATTGGACAAAAACATTCCTTGATAAATCTCTTCTTGATTGTAACTGATAATCCAATTAGAAAGTTAAAATAAATTAGAAAATAAGACTGGAGTTAAGGTTTATATTTTTAATTAGTTGCATCATTTTTTAATATAATAAATTATTAGTTAGCCAGGGGCTTGTCTAAGGAGGAGGGGGCTAAAATATATTTTACTGGTCAGATATACTCCCTGATTCTGTTGTATGCATAAACTCATAAACTTGAAGATCGCATAGAGGCTTCATAACTTGTCCAATGTATCATCACAGAGTAATATCAAATCCAATTTAACAAAGCTTGAGCTGAAGAAAACTTTAAGTTGAACCATCAGCATCAGCTTACAACCTAAGTGTTAGTTCAGGGTCGTCATTGAGTCTGAGGGCTGACCCATTGACATGCATTTAAAGAGCAAACTGTAGATATAAGCAGTGACTGTGATTATTTCTTTTTTTAATTGCAGGGTCAGGCCTCAGACGCAAACGTTTATTGGTGGGTATGTGCCTGATGTTTGTTTTTGACTGGGCCCACCTTGGCTAAACTGGGAGGGGTGGAGGGAGATTTTCTTGAGCTCTCATTATCTGTGAGATGAGAGCCTTTTTCTTGTTTTCATCACCATGTGATAATTGATTTGAGCCGTGACACGAGATTTCCAACAATGTGGTATGTGGGACCAGCAAAGCCTCAGATCAGCCTGCGCATATGCGCAGTCTGATCAGAGCCTTTGCTAGTCCCTTGAATAGTCTATGAATATTAAGCTACTGACTGAACATCATTTGGAGTTTCTAAGCTTAAAGGGAGGCTGCACAGGCTCCTCTGAGGCTATACTTGTCAAAATGCCACGTTGTTGGAAATCACATGTCGCGGCTCATTTGAGTGTTTCCCTGTGATGATATACGTATTGGATAAGTTTGGAAGCCTTCACCCAGCTAAACACGACGTTACAACGATGACGTCAAACGTTCGTAACGTCAAAGATAAAAATGAGCCGTGGCATGGGATTTACAACAATATGGTATGTGCGACCAGCAAAGCCTCAGATCAGCCTGCGCATATGCGCAGTCTGATCAGAGCCTTTGCTAGTCCCTTGAATAGTCTATGAATATTAAGCTACTGACTGAACATCGTTTGGAGTTTAAGCTTAAAAGGATGCTGCACAGGCTCCTCTGAGTCTTCGTTTGTCAAAAAGCCAATTTGTTGGAAATCACATGTCGATTTTACAAAATCTGAAATATACCTTATAAGCCTGTTTTTACGCTCTTGAAAATAATACAAACATCAAGAAATATATAATAAGCTCGTGTTTTTTTCAACTTCCCAATTCAGGACAATATTCACTGTTACCAGTCTATTTAGTCTATGCTTAAGTGCAGCTGAGATATGATTGATTCTGTAGGTACATCCCCATCATTGAGAAAATTTTTATGGGTCGCCATGGCAACTAGGCATTTTCACATACCGGTTTATTTATGGTAATTTTTTCTTTCGCATTTAGGGAGTCCCAGGGAACAATATGGCACCAACTCAAAATTGTCCTTTGGGCCAAAGTCAGTCAAATTATATCCTGGGGTAGTTGGTATGAGGCCAAAATCAGTTTATTTATGATGTTTGTTTATGTTTTCACCTTATCTATATGGCTTTCATTAACATCTTGAATATTCTTGAATATGCAAATGAAGTAATTTCGTATACCACCGCTAGATGAAAAGACTGGTCAAATTGTATTATTGGTGATATAAAAACATGCAAGGATGGTGGTTTGATGATCGTTTGGGGCTAAAATCAGTTTATTCAAAGTGTTTTTTTTTATGATTTTCAGCTTATGTTTAAAGAGTTTCATTAATATAAATGAATATGAAAATTAGAGAATTTAAATATCTGACCACTAGATAAAAGGCCTGTGACTAAGTTTTTATGTCGCACCAATTTTAATTGGCTATGGTTAGCAACAACCGAGATATATTTGATTTTGTAGGTACACCCCCATTCTTAAGATTCTCATTACATGTTGTCATGGCAACCATGCATTTTCACAAAGTCCAAACATGTGTATCTTTTAGGAACATGTTTTCGTATTGAGGGGGTCCCAAGGAGCAATTTGGCACCCGTAAGAAATTATCCTAAGGGTGCTAGAAATACCAAATTAGATGATATGAGAAGTATAGGGCATCGTTTAAAAATCGTAGCAGCTCATTAAGCTTATCAAGGGAAGGTACGAGGGACGCTTTTAATGTTCGTAGAGAGGTAGATTTAATGAAAACGGCGAAAGTAAATGCATACATCATGCATATATTTGGAAAGATTGAGCTTTTATCTATACATTTAACTTAAAATTATTTCAAAATGCAGTACATTAATGTCTTCTAAGAGGCAAAGACATATAGTTGGCCATCCAGAGCCTGAAAAAAAAATTCTGTTGGCATTTTTGAGTACATTTTGGCAGCCATTCTCAAAGTGTATCTTGATGTGTTTTAAGAAGGATAGGGGTGGATGCCAAGTCTGTAAATGCCCCCAAAGTCCCAGAATTAGATCAAAGGTCAACTGAGTGCAAATTCTTGTATATACGTCAGATTTTAGCATTTTTATCAATTAGCTATCCAAAATTATGATTCAAAGTAATGCAAAATCTCTTTTGGATAATACAGTCATGCTATATAAACAAACAGTATCATCAAGTTATGATGTGTGTTTGGGTTAAAGGTCATTTAAGTGCAAAATCGGTGAAAATTGTAGAAATATTTTATTTATATAGGGGCAAAATTCAAATTTTAAGTTCCCTTCTATCCTAATGGAAGATTTTTTTTATTGCTATCCTGCTAGGTGTGTGTCTATCATGTTATTGTTTGGAAAGCAATGATTTACCAAGTTTCCCGCGGTCAAATATTCATAATAGGCATGTAAAGTACGTTACTGTATAAAATCAATTAAAATGTAATACAACTTAGAATAACCATTTCATTTTAAAGAAACATTCTTTTTGCTTAATGCTTTGTATGAATACGTCATTTTATGCAATTATCTACCCTTTTATACATAAGATGTGTTTAAGTTGTTACTTACGTTACATTTTACCATCTGAAATTGAGTCATTTCTCAAAGGTATATGTTCCTAGCTACAGCTTTCATGAAGGAATTGGCCATGATCTCATGCTTATAGGACTAAAATATATTTCTTTTCTCATTTAACACCTTCGTTGTGTTTGTTCCCATCTATGAGTAATTGTAAAACACTTTTAACAAGGCCACTACCTGCTAATTGCATATACTAAGCATAGCTTCATGAAAACACACAGACCAAGCCTCCTTTCATAAAACATCAGGCATGTTGAAACTATGATAGAATATGGTAAATACCATATACTGGAAGGAATATATCCTCACATTGGTCTTTACATCGGCCTGTTAGCAGATGGTAACATACATAAAATAAAGCTAATATACAAGTACATTTCTAATAATGACCATCCAGTGAAAACATTGTAAACTTTTTTGTGGGGTATATCATGGAAATAGCCCTGACATTAAGGGTAATCCACCATATAACTTTTAAAATTTAATTGTAGGAGTGTCCTTTCATTTGCACATATTAATGAAATGATGTTGATTCAAAAGCAGCATTTTCTCGAAATCAGGCTGCTTGTGTAAACGTTTTCATCCATATATAGAAGCAGTATAGATATGATATTAAAGGTAACCTCTAATTTTAAGATACCATAAAATATATATCTATTTCTTTCACAGCGCAACTTTTTATACATTGTAATTGTTTCAGTGTCGATAAATTCAATTCTAAATATCATTTTTAAAAATATTTTGCTTATTATTTTTTGCAATGATGATAGAGATCAAATCCTATGAGGTTATTGGCATGTGTTTCTTTATGTTATTATTTTTAACTGTAAAATGCCAATGCAAGTTTTATTCCAAATTAAATTTCCCCAAAACAGATGTCTGGTGACTTCTTGGGAACACAGGCATTCACCATATTGGAACACCTGATGATTTGATTGTGTTCATAGTTTTCCATCAGTTAGGGGTCATTTCTTAGTATTTAGAGTAAATGTGTCCTGAAATGGTTATCTAATATGTACATTTACTAGCATAATCAATTGGTTTAACATCTCAAATTTGCTTTATGTATATAAGAGCCTAAAGTAGTTAACTCGCCTTAGTGTACAATCTATCTGTTAACCATGACAATTTGCTAAGACATGGATTGATTACATATAGGGTAGGTGACTTACATTAATGTATACATCTACTGCTTGTAGATACAAGTGCAATATATCAGATTGGATGGCACTTGAAACTGGTAACATACCCGAAATGTGTAGTTTTAATATGGCATTACTCTTGAAATAAAACTGAACTACTTTCCTTTCACTATATACATGATAGTCCTCAAACAGTGTTAGTCTTCACAAATATCTACAAGGATATAGGTACAAGAGTGAGCAAGTTTATGCTTAAAATGCTTTCTGCAAGCTGTTTTCGATGGTTTTGCATATATATTTAAGACTATCATATTAAGCATAATCTAGTAAACCTTTTAAAGCCAACAAACAGACCATAACTCACTTTTCATAGGACATAAATAAAACATGTACTAGGGTTACAAATAGCTCAACAAAATCAAATAGTGCATAAACAAAACTAAAAACAAACTTCCTTGTGAATAAGAAAAGCAAAGAAATCAGGTGCGAGTGACACTACTTTTTCAACATTGAGTTTAATCTGTGAGTTTCAGAGATGCCAACCATACTAGTGAACTTTTGGAGTCATGTGTTTGTTTAATGCTTAAAACAGTCAACTGATATTTAAAATAAAGTATCACTAACGTTCGAATGGTTTGTTGTTTATGTTACCATAAAATATGTTCAGATGTTTTACAAGACTGCTACATGGCTCAGGTAACCTTACCTCAACCAACCTTAGTCTAAGATAATTAACAAGCAAAATAGTTTCTATCAGAATTGCTGCAGAATATAATAAGATAATCATCATTACAATATGATATGAAATCTAGTTCAACAAAACATAGAAGATTTTAATGGGGACAGATGATATACTAATTTTATAATGTAATTGTCAATAGTGAAAAGTGAAAATTAAAATAATTCAGCATACAAGGAAAATCTTTAATACTAGATCTATGTAATATCCTATATTTGGACATAAACCATGCTGGTTCTGTACTACGATGTTATATTTGCAATCTTCAAAAACCTATACCTGCTATAGACGACACTCAGCATTACCCCTGCCTTAATTCCTGCCTTGCCACTAGAAGTATGAAATATTGCTATGCTATTTTAAGTAAATTATTGCTATTAAGTCAATATTTAAATCATGATGTAGAATTCATGTTTATCGTTATGTACCATTGGTAGAAATATGAAAACTGCAATATGAATGTGAAAGAACCAAGCAAATTACAAAAAGTAATTGAGTAAAACCAGGAAATGCCACATTCACATATTGCAGACCAAACCATAGCACTCTTTTAAATTAAGTCTTATATAGAATAAAATGTGTGTAGTACATGTAAGCGAATTGTGGAGAGCAGTTCCAAATTTTATATAAGCCTAACAACAATTTACTACCTTTATCCATTTATGTAAGGCACCTTTTGTTACCTACGTTACCTCATTAATATATGTGCAGCAACTTAAGATCCATTATTGTTAATATAGTTATAATTTGATTTCATTATGAAAGATATTTTGCCAATTCCAATGCAATGTAAATAATAGAAAAATGAATCTGTATGCAGCTATGCGTTACATGCTGGAGCCAGTACAAATTACATACTAATTAGCATATTTAAATATTTACTTGATTTCACTTCATTGCAATTTAAAAGTTATTAACAACTTCAAATATATGAAAATGAACATTTTCAATTAGAATATAGATCAACATCATGTATATTTCAGGTCAGGTATCATGGTTTATTCTAATACATGTAATTTGTAAAGTCATTATCTGCAATTTGGTATAAAATGTAACATAAGTATCGCTGACGAGCAGAAATACATATCACAGATGTATGCAATTGATTTTTATGTCTAGTTTAAACATTTAATGCTTAAACTGTTTCACTAATACTATTAAAATAAATCAACATTAGCCTTGTATTGTGTGTACTGTTATTTTCAATGTCAGTAGGGTAACGTTGATCACAGGTGATTTATAGAAAAATGACCACAGAAAAGTTATTAAATTATGGGTTTCTAAGGTCCGTAGACATGTCCAAAACTGAAAATATTTTTATTTTCTCAGAGGTGCAGCAAACTCTCAAAGTTGCCCATATATCTCAGTTTAGTCCAATTGAGGGAGAATTTCCGTCAGAAATTGCACAAAGTTTACGATGATTGTCTTTGTAAAATCCATTAAAGGATGCTTCCAAAGGGGTTCTTTTAATAATAAACATGTTAATTTAAGCCTTCTGAAAGACTTCTACTCCTTTTTAGAGTTTAAAAAACAATTTGTTGTTGGACCAGAGAAAAAAAAGAAACATACTTTGTAAAAATGCTTCGATTATTGCACTTGATGACCTTTGACCCCATTTTAAAGCCGACATATGAACATTTAGTTATAAAAAACAGTTTCTCAATGTTTGTCAGACTTATAACTATAAGCATACAAAATTTGGCTTGAAATAAAATATGTTTACATATAAAAAGATAAAGTTGTTTTACAGTAGTACATATTTTCTCTTTTTTTGCACTCAATGACCTTTGACCTAATTTCTGGCCTTCATATGCAAATTCAGACTTGGCATCCACCCCTATGGCTTTGTACACATGCTAAATATTATGTTAAAAGTTGCCTAACAAATGTACTCAAAAATGCCAACAAGACCAAACATATGCATCTTTTTTCGATTCGGATTGCCAACTAATACCTAAATATCGCACACTGGAAATTTGGTAGAAATATGACATTTATGGACTTAGTCTCTGACAGAACGTCAGTAACAATTGCATTAAAAATGGGTCCATAGCCATACACAGCTTCTAAAAATTTGGCTGCAGATCAAGGACACCACGTGCTACAATATGATATAAACATTATAGCAAATACGCAGCAATTATTGGATATGGAAGATTTGTTTGAACCTCAGTAAAGTGAACAGTAGGCATATAAACTTTTATTGTAAAAAAGTTGACGCAAGTGGAAGTTGGATAAGGGCTTTTGAATGTGGCTTAATATGTTAGCTGTAAAGTAGTATTATAATTTCTCTTGTTTATATGGTAGATGGAAGTATTTTGGTAACTTTCATCCCAAAACAAAGTTAATGCTTTTGTTTTATTAGAAATTAACTGCAAAATAAATTGTCTAGGGGGTGCAAAAATCCCATATTTTGTACATAAATGACGCCATGGAGCGTTACTGTATTTAGAAAATACATTTAAACTGTTTTGTGCCTCTAAACATGTGTTGAAATCACTGCAATAAGAAAATTATGCAGATCCGATTGTTATTGTGCTTTCTACGCGGGGTTGATATACCCCACCCACTTTTTATAACATGGGGGTATGCCAGTACCGGAAGTTGCCAGTTACACGCTTAACTCGATACACCAATATAACTGCTGACGAATGATTGAGTATAACATGTGCTATGCAAAACCAGAAGAAATTTAAAGATTTGTTCATAATCGTAATTTTAACAGATATAATAACTAGCACTTGACTGTGATTATTTTGGTATATTTATGGGTGTTTTAAAATTGTTATAGAACAGTAAATAACATGCTTATAGTTTTGCTGCACTCGTCTACGATTAGCGTTTGAATAATTAATTTTGATGGTGCAAAAAAAAATCGGCTTGAAAAATGCTTACATCACCATTGCGAAAGGAACTTAACAGCGTCTAATTCCCTGCTTGCTGCGTGATTAAAATGGCATGAATTTTGACCAGTGTCATTTTCATGCCCTATTCAAAGCTATATATCTTGACCGAACTAAGCGCTAATGATGTAAAATTTATATCAGTTGATAGGCAAAAGCTAGACCTTTCAAAATATACAAACTTATGGTACCGTAAATTCTATATTTGTAGAGATACAGCCCGATTCTACGAACATAAAAAATGACCCTCGTACAAACTAGTTTTTAGCATCGGTGCATTTCATTAACATGAGGTTCCCCTACGGTCATTTCAAGCTGGAATTTTACATTTTGCCGATTGCCTATATGAGCATAAGTTGAAATAAATTTCTGTAGCGTCAACCAAAGGTCGTCAACATATGTTTTGGTCGAAAATGAGAAAATAATTACCTTTATTTTCCCATTCTTATCTGGAGGTAAGCTAGGGTACTATATATTTATCTACTTTTTATCTGCATAATTTTACTATTTTCCTTTGATTATGTGGTAGGAATCAAACTAAATACACATAGAGGATCATACATGATTACCCATGTAGAGTCCGTGCTTGATAAGAGTAGAGTTACGCAGGTGATCAGGTTATAGTACAAATACAGGTTTTCCTTTCATACTTCTAACTGTTTCGTAACCCTAATCTTATATCCTACCTACTCAATACCTACCTACCTACCTACCTACTTGCCAACTAACTACCTAACTATATATCAACATACTTACCTACCTACCAACTCCCTACCTACCTACCTACCTACCTACCTACCTACCTACCTACCTACCTACCTTCCTACTCACTACCTACCTACTTACCTACCTAACTACCTAAATGCATACCTACCTACTTACCAACTAACTACCTAACTATATATCCACATAACCACCTACCTACCTACTCACTACCTACCTACCTACCTACCTACCTACCTACCTACCTACCTACCTACCTAACTACCTACCTACCTACCCAATACCTAACTTCCTACTCACTACCTACCTACTTACCTACCTAACTACCTAAATGCATACCTACCTACCTATCTACCTATCTACCTACCTACGTACGTACGTACGTACCTACCTACCTACCTACCTACCTACCCACCCACCCACCCACCCACCTACCTACCTACCTACCTACCTACCTACCTACCTACTCAATACCTACCTACCTACCTATGTTAACCATTCATCAATTCACTTTCTGTCATTCTCCATATATAGGTTTATGTATTGTTATTATATGTCACAATAACGATGAGCTGTACATGCTTTAGTTGTGAATAAACTACTTACTTACTAACTTACCTACTTACTTACTATATCGAGCAAGGACTCTACTTTGAATTAATTAAACTAGTTGTGGAAAAGAAATAAAATACAGGACTTGTTGACCAGTTTGTATTTTTATTTGCAATCAGCTAAATAAATGCAATAAGGCAGGAGCGCAATTGTTAGATTCTATTTATCGCATGAAATAACTGTTAAGAAATCGTGTTTAGCGTGAAAAACGCTATGGTCCTGACATATGCGCGACATGGTATATGGGCACTATTACATAACGCCACTTAATATGGGCCTCGTCGCGACAAAACCTGTTTTGGGGATTTCCGACATTTCTCCTCAGCTACATAGACTAGCTAGAAAATTTACATTTCGCTCATAGGAAGACAAGATATAATACTTTCCAATAAGCGAATAACAAAGGCGCTGATCAGACTGCGTGGATGCGCAGGCTGGTCTGTGC
Organism: Loripinus fragilis; assembly: GCA_964019695.1. Taxonomy (NCBI): domain Eukaryota; kingdom Metazoa; phylum Mollusca; class Bivalvia; order Lucinida; family Lucinidae; genus Loripinus; species Loripinus fragilis. The sequence goes on along the minus strand of OZ026524.1, from coordinate 4,571,117 downwards.
CTTTGTTGTTTGCAAACCCCTGAAGACAGTTTTTCTCGCGTCGAGGCCCAATCATGTAAATCGCTCGTGGTTATACATGGTGTTATATCACTCTCATAAATTTAAATGATAAATTGATAAATTTATTCATTTTCTTCGTATTTTCATTGCTGTTGTCTTCATGGAGTATTTATATCCTTTCCAATGATACCAGATAATACCATCAGCATATGACTTGATAGATCCTTGGAGGTATTTTCCATTAAGGTTTGAGTAGTGACAGCTTTTATACCACCAAGCTCCTTGGAAAGAACCTGCACAGTTGTTTGATGTCTTGTCTTTTGTTGAAAACCCATGACCACTGTGGTATGACAGTGAATCTCCTGTAAAAAGAATATACAGTAATAACTTGTAATGCTCAAACATTTGAGTAAAATTTGGGGCACAACGGATTTATAGAAAATTGCTTTTTATAGATTAAATATTAGTCTTAAAAAGATATCTTTTGTGTGCCTAAAATTACCGTCTCTGAGCAGTTTTTTCGCACACAAAACATTTGTTTGATGTGTAAACAAAAATGGAAATAAACTTTTTGGGTATGGGGTATTTACTTTTTGTACCCACCTATCTATAATTGAACTACTGAAATTTCGAAAATAAGCCTCTAGTTATAAGGACTGTGAATTTACCAGCAGCTTTGACTGAACTGTATAAAAGATTATAAGAATCCATCATAAGTGTGAGGGTGGGATAGAAAAATCCATCGCAAGGATCACCGATTGGCATCACGAGGCTTGCCGAGGGATGACAAATGGTGATCACGAGGGACAGATTTTTCTATCCCATCCTCACACGAATAATGGACTTTGTAATATCCCTTACCTCATTTTATATTGGAAAAATGAAAAAGGCTTCCAAAAATCCTGAATACGCTGAGATGCGACATGGTGACGGCATTTTAATATTACAATTACACCACGGATCGACGTGCGGCCAGCGTTTGGCTGATTTGTTTTTTATCTTTCCTTAGGGCTGGTATGGGTATGGGAGAAAGAGATATCTCACTGGGGTAAAACAACGGAAATCCCGATCTGGTGTGCGAGAAAAGCCAATCTCACACTGGTAAATGTATACGTCGATTTGGTGGCATTTACGCGTATTGCCGGTACTCATAGACCAGAAGTGGTAGATATTGGTGTTAATACTATATAGAAAAACAAGCCATATGCCTAAAGGACTATCGAATTAGATCATTTTTAAGTATTCGACATGCACATGGTGATTTATGTAAGCATTTAGGAATAGATTCGAGTACCGATCTGAATGAACGGTACTCGAATCTATTAGTACTGCAGATCTCAAGGCAGTCAGAGGGGTCTACTGGTCAGATCTTTGCAACATCTAGTGTTATATACCAAATGAAAATGTGGGGTCTCTAGTTTTTAAAAGTAGTTGATGACACCTCTGATTCTGAGTACTAACCGAGTTATCTCCCCTTGAATTACCCCACCCATTTTTGATCATATTATAAGAGGTTATGATCATTAGCTTGTGAAATAATTGAGTTGAAGCATCCAGGAAGAAAAATATACCCATCATTACTCAAAGCGGTACTTGAAAAAGTAGAAAAGTTAAGTTTTGATCAGAGAAATGGGCATTTGAACTCTATTGTTGGTCTTTTTAAGTTAATTTATGTGTTAAAACTCCATTGAATAAAAATATATTTGAAACTTTCAATTTAAGAATCTGCCCATTAGTGTTTTGCCCTTAGAAATGACTAAAAATATAAAGAACGCTTATTTATCTATGTTATCAGGGTTTCTAGATTCCAATTTCTGTATACGGAATGCTCTGGGAGCAATTATAAGCAGGTATATACCCCACCCACCTATTACTACTGCAGATTTCATGGCTGTTTGAGGGTGACCTTGGTCATATTTTGCTAACATCTGGTGTCATATACATGTACATATACCAAACAAAAATGTAGAGTCTCTAGTAAATAGAAGCAGTTGATGACACCGCTGATTCTGAGTACTAACCGAGTTATCTCCCCTTGAATTACCCCACCCATTTTGATCATATTATAAGAGGTTACGATCATTAGTTTGTTAAATAATTGAGATGAAACATCCAGTAAAAAATGCCAATCATTGCTCATAACGGTACTTGAAAAAGTAGAAAAGTTAAGTTTTAGTCAGAGAAATGGGCTTTCAAACTTTTTTGTTTGTCTTTAAAAGTAAATTTGGTGTCAAAACTCCTCTGAATAAAAGTATATTTGAAACTTTCAATTTAAGAATCTGCCCATTAGTGTTATGTCCTTAGAAATGACTAAGAATTTAAAGAACACTTCTTTATCTATGTTATCAGGGTTTCTAGATTCCAATTTCTGTATACGTATATGCTTTGGGGACAATACTAAGTATGTAAATACCCCACCCACCTATTACTACTGCAGATCTCAGGGCTGTTTGAGGGTGAACTTGGTCAAATTTGGATAACATCTGGTGTCATATACGTGTACATGTACCAGAAAAAAATGTAGAGTCGCTAGTAAATAGAAGCAGTTGATGACACCGCTGATTTTGAGTAATGACCCAGTCAAGTCCCCTTGAATTACCCCCACCCATTTTGATCATATTATGAGAGATTATGGGTAGCAGTTTTGGAATATAATAGAAATAATGCACTCAGGAAATATGTCATAGGTTGGATTTGGATTGCAAAAGGTCAAAGAAAGGAATGCTATTATTTCTCTATGTGATCTACTCACCTTTGTCCTGATGGTTCCCATTTCCATTCATTTTCCTTATACCCCCCTGCTATTACACTATTACTAACTGCATGTACCGTTACATCTATGTCACGTCACCTATATGCATGAGCACTAGCATGCCTCAGTGCACTTGCCATATAGCCGTTCAACAGCGAAGTTCTATACTTCGCTGCTCTGTTTCAACGTCATAGACGTATCATTTAATATATTTCATATATATTATTTCAGGTACGTAGTTTTAAGTATTTTGGCATTTATAAATGAAATTTAGGATAAGCTAGTGTTTTGACGTTTTGATATTTAGATAGTTTGATATTTTGTAATGGAATTGCAAGAGGTGTTCATTTGGCTTTTTATCACAAATCCGTACTCATATCCTTCATATTGTACTCTATGTCATTTTCTATGCTTTTCAAGTCATACAGTGAGCATATATACAGGCAATATGAGCATGTTGGCTGTATATATATTCATTGTAGGCACTTGCCATATAGCCGTTCAACAGCGAAGTTCTATACTTCGCTGCTCTGTTTCAACGTCATAGACGTATCATTTAATATATTTCATATATATTATTTCAGTTCAGAGTCGCCATGTAGATATTCATTAAAGACCGTCACCATTTATAGAATCTTGAAGTTTGTCCATAATTGAACCACCCGACCGGTGACAAATAAATAGAGCCATCACTATTCATACCAGCACTTGAAGAAGTAAATAAATTAAGTTTTAGTCAGAGAAAAAGGGTTTGGAACTATCTTCTTCGTATATTATAGTTATATCCTATTTCAAAACCCAGCTGCTTTGAATAAACATATATTAGAAACTTTCAACTAAAGAAACTGCCCGCTAGATTTATGTCTTTAAAATGAATAATAATTTAAAGATCAGTGCCTCAGTTATGTCAACAGGGTTTCTAAATTCTAATTTATACAAATAGAATGCTCTGGGGCAACTACTAGCATTTAAATACCCCACCCACCTATAAGATGAGGTGAAAACGCTAACATTGATAAAAGTCTTATAATACTAAATCACCCAAAATTTTTTGTAGCCTAAATACGAAGAGAATAATTTCTGACATTGTAACTGTATTGCAAGTGCATTTACATGATCTTTCTTAAGATTGTCAAGCACACCCAAAAAAAATCATTTTAGCTCACTAGTTGCACCAATAACCATAACTCTTGCAAGGCTAAACACAATTTACCTTATAACTTGAATATATGTTACCAATATACCTGAAACCTACTGGGGCTAATATACTTAGTACGCCAAACACATTTATAATGCATTAAACTATCTAGATGTTCTAGCAAGAGTTACTGCCCTTGATTATTTTTACCATTGTTTTGTATGGAAAATGCAATAAAATAAGAATAGCTCAAGAAGTTAAATTTGAAAACTTATTTTCTAAATAGGATTGAATATATCCTGAACCAATACTACGCCAAACTGCAGATCAAAATCTGTTTCTGCTACATATTTCTTTTTTTTTGAAACACGAGTTGTTGTCCCTTAATGGCAAGACTCACACATAGAAAATGGAACTATAATCGAATTTTCCTCCAATAACTTGCTTACTGAGGATCTGATTGCAATAAAATATACGAGACATTTGGTTTTACACATCTTTGCAGCATCTTTTGTATTGCTTTAGCGATATAAAATATTGCATGGAACATGCATTATTGCCCTTGATTTTGCGTTTTAAGATTAAAAATCAATATAATAGGCCTTATAAATAAATAAATCAATGGTCCCAAAATATTGGTGAAATATTGAAATTTCCTTCATTTTATATAATTTGATGACGTTTGCATTTGTCTTAGTGTATCACCCAACATAAATGTGCGTCTGCATTTTATTCTTTCATCAAATCAGAGTAAATTATCATTTACAAAGTGGGTGAGGTACGAATATACTGACATATACTATCTTATTGGCTTCATATTTCATCAGAAATGATGACTATTCTAAATTTAAACAGTATGTAGCTTTCAAGTTTTCTATATACAGATATTATGTATCATCCTCCTGCTTTGCTTAGATTTTCGTCTATGCTTTGGAAAACTCTAACTTAGTGTCTTTTTGTATCTTGTTAGTTTTAGGTACCATAACACTTAAGATAAACCAGATTAATTTGCTAAACATCCATTTCAGGACGACCCTTCAAGACATACTGTAACCCACAGATTATTTATTAAGCTCAAACGATAACCTTACTAACTCACATTTTCTCGTAAAAAGTCCGCTCTATAAATTAACAATGAGCTGTTTTTAGTCTTTCTTACTCAAAAATAAATGTACTTTAATTTCATACTACTTTCAATTGCCTTATTACAATTGAAGTTATAAATTATTCATATTTTTCCAAGAACATGTTTCTAAAATACACCAAATAAACAGGGCCTGCAAATGGTTGACATTTTTTTCTATCAGATCTAGATTATAACACACCAAGATGTAGACAAAATATTGTATGTGTTGAATCTGAAGTCATTGGTAGTGATGACAGTACAATCAAAATTATGTTGATCCTGTCCAGTTCTCAGAAAATTTAGCATATACAGTATGTATGATGTTTCTTTAATGGCAACGTTTATATAATAGAAACCTCACAGTACTTTGATGCTATTCGTGTTTGTAATCCAAAAAGGTGACAACAATAAAGCACGATAAATTAGAACCACTGGACGATACTACATTGTTCTAGAACTAGTGGTTCCAGAGAATATTTTTTATGTTTTAACTAAACAAGCCAATGTAAAACATGTGATTCCCCTGGGTGGAGCCATTTTTGAATAAACTTGGCAGCCTCAGGCCTTGTGGGTCAAACCAAAAGGGTTTTGTGTTTATTTAAATAAACCTGTATAGCCTTCGTGGCTTGTTTTTGTCTGCACGGCCATTATTTGAACAGACTCAGTGGAGGCCTACTTTGTGATGCTACTTACTAAATATAATGGCGTTGGGCCATGTGGTTTCAGAGAATATTATTTTTATATTTGCTGTAAAAAACTATATAAAACCAAGGGCCATAATTTGAACAAACTTGGTAAAGTAGCACTAGGTGACGCTACAACTCTGTGAATATTGTTTTATGCTTTCCCTATTAAAGCCTATGTAAAACATGTGGCCCCCAGGATGGGTCCATCTTGGCAACATGGGCACAATTTTAACAAACCTGGTGGAGGGGTCTACTAGATGATACTAAATACCAATTATCAAGGCTGTATGCCAAGTGGTTCCAGGCAAGAAGATTTGTTATGTGTACCCTATATAAACCTATGGGAAACATGTGAATCTGGATCGGGGCCACTTTTGGCCCTAGGACCATAATTTTAACAAAATTAGTAGAGGTCTACTAGATGATGCTACATATTTAACATCAAGGCTGAAAATGGTTTCAGACAATATTTTTTCATGTCTTCCATTTTAAAAAAAGCATGTGAGTATGGTCAGGAAAAACCACAATCGCACTCTGCAGACCAACCCACGGCCTATGTAAAACATGTGAACCCAGAGACGGGACAATTTGTGGCCCCATGGGCATAATTTGAACAAAAAAGAAAAATATCTACTAAATAATCCTACACAAAATATCAAGGCTATCAGCCTTGTGGTTTCAGACAAGAAGATTTTTAAAGTTTTCGAAAATCTATTTTTACCCATGTGATCTAGATATACTATTTCATCAATTATTTGAGAGGGCCATATAAGGACCATTCCTGTCAGCCAAATTTGATCTAATTCAAGCCATTATTTTAGGGTGAGATATCGTTTGAGCAACAGTTGACAACGCCCGACGGACAACGGACATCTAACGATCACAATAGCTCACTTTGAGCTTATGAATCAGGTGGGCTAATAAAATATACTAAATATTGTGATTTTAAATATGTCTGTTTGACCTTGACCCTTGACATTTAAATAGGTCATAACACAAATTTTAACTCTAACATACATGGAGTGTAGACTATTACTTATTTTGATGAAACAAAATTGACGAAATATGGCAATTGAACTATTTTAATATAGAATAAGATTTTTTGATGAAAACTTTGCATTTTCTTTTTGCATTGAAACTATTTGCAAACAGACACACGGACAAACACAGCTTTTGGTACATGTATCATTGGTATTGATTTTTTTTAATGTTGTTTTCCAACCAATACCATACATTTCATAACAATATTGTATTAACGTGTCCTTATGAATAAATGCAATGCTCTAGACCAACTGTATACAACATATGCATAATCCTATATAACGTGTGTGTGTACGGTTAAAGGGCCATAACTGTAAGTACTCATCTTCGACGATGTCATCAACTGGATTCTGAAGTCGTACATACAGAAAAATATTTTGGTATATATGACGCTTAATGTTAGCACAATCTTACCAGCAAAGTTCATAAGGAGAGGAATTCTGGCCAGTCGTATGTGGTAGTATAAAGGTGTTATCATCTTGACGTGATTCAAACTGAGGCCGTTACGGAATAGCTCACGCCTCGCTTGATTGGGGGTATTTATTCCCCTTTGGTGGCAAAGAATATGTGGAATTTAAGTATGTAAGACTAGTACTTATAAGTTAAGCTTCAAACAGGCACAAACTATACTTTTATTAATAAACAGATACATAAAAAACGCATTTTTTGTGATTTTGGGGGTATGCTTATTTGACCTTGACCTTTGACCTTGAGAAAGATCACAACTTGATTTGAAGCTTGACCTAAAACGAGTGTATGCTATTGCTTACCTTGATGAAAATAAAAGATGAAACTTGCATTTTTAACTAAGTTATGGTTAAAAATTGTGTTTGTGAAATATTAGCATTGCCCTTTTGCATTGACACTATTTACAAAAAGACACACGGACAAACACACCTTTAGGTATCGTACATTTTGAAACTATATTTCAATGTTGTTTTCTAATCCAATACCATACAAATCATAAAAATATTTCAATTATGTATGCTTATTAGAAATAAATGCAATCTTATCTGCCAACTGTATACACAATTCTAATAATCTGTTATAATGGGTATGTACGGTTCAAGGGCCGTAACTCTGTTAGTACTCATCAGCGACGATGTCATCAACCGGATTCTGAAGCTGGACATACAAACAAACATTTTGGTATATGTCACTAGATGTTGCACCGATCTGACCAGTAAAGTCCTTAAGGAGAGGACTTTTGGCCAGCCGTCTGCTCTACTATATACCTAAATGCTTACATAAATCCCCGTGTACATACTGAATACTTAAAACTGATTGAAGTCTATAGCCCTTTAGGCATATGGCATGTTTTTCTATATAGTATTAACACCAATATCTAGCACTTCCGGTCTATGAAGTACCGGCAATACGCGTAAATACCACCAACTCGACGTATACAATTTCCAGTGTGAATCTAGTAAAACAGACATTACTAGCATACAACAACAAATACATTTATTCCTCACACTGGCTACTAATGCTATTATTATTAGTGTGTGTGTGTGTGTGTGTGTGTGTGTGTGTGTGTGTGTGTGTGTGTGTGTGTGTGTGTGTGTGTTCGTTTAACCAACAACGAAGAACAACAAAAAGCAGTTTGAAAAAGAAAACGTTATAATACACCCCATCTGCTCAATGGCAGAATAAAATTTCATGTGAGAACGTGTGTTTTTCTTAGGGCGTGATTCATGTCATGTCGATCGTAGTCTTTCTCTTCTGACTTCAAGACCAGCACAATTATACCATAGGAACTGCCTTTGAAAATTCCATGAAATTCCGTGGAATCAGACCTCAGATGTACATCAAGAATTTAATTTGATAACGTGTCGCTGACGTTACATAACGTGACGCTGACATCATAGAAACTATGCAACCACAATTACAAAAATAGTAAGTGAGTATGATCAGGAAATACCACAATCACAAACCGCAGACAACCCCGCGGCACCACGAGGAAGAGCCACTCAACCACCACGAGACACCAGGAAGAACAATGAAGCAAAGCAACCAGCTCTCTCTTCCCCATCAAGATGATTGCGATACTAGAATGGACATAAAGTAACATACAACAAAACATAGAACAATCACAGACTCCCACAATGGGAGTAACAATAAACAAAAAGTCAACAAAAACAGAACCATCGCCTTAGAACGGACAGCAGCCTAAGCCACTGGGGGCTTAAATGCATTTTACTGGTTCCAAATCTTCGCTCTAGATTCTGCTGTTGTTGAAGTACAAGAAATGTTCAGCTCACATGGAGGCCATCTAACTAATGCAATGTATCATCATGGAGAAACACTCTAATCAAATTAACACACCATGATGAAACAAAGAAAAGGGCTCATGACTCACAGATAGTCAGAGCTAAAGAAAACCTCAAGTGTGATTGCAGCATAACAAAAGGTTATAAATGATGTTTATGTGTTTATTTTCAATAAGATATTACTATAGCGATATTTTATTTTAAAAATCAACTAAACTTCATTTATCCTGCTGATTAAACATTTCAGGTATTCAAAAAAGGGACATTGACAGGGTTAAACCCACATGCTACAGAAATAATTTTCCTTAAGCAGTTCCAGCTATTGAAATGGAGCTTTTATATACATAGTTCTACGCATAATCAAAGTAAGAAAGATGGCAAAGATCAGGAATCAATACAATCAAGTACCACACCTGACCCAGGATACCACATGGGAAAGTAACAAACCACAATAAAAATCACAAACAAGAGCCAAGAGGTCAGCCCTTTCCCAGCAGGTGACCACAAGGCAACAATGACCTGACGCAAAAGCACGAAAGTCTCAAGACATCAATGGCATAAATGATCCACAAAGGAAGTTCCACTTGGTCAGTAAAAAATATTAAACTGTAGGGCTTAAACTGGTTTCATGGTGCCAACCTCACCCTTAGTTCAGATGTGGATCAAGACACATAGATGTTTGGTTTGCATGAAAGACCCATCACTTATCCATGCATCATCTCCTACAACATATAAATCAATATATAAAAATGAGGAAAAACAAAGATGAGAACTCCACAGTATATAAAACTGAAGAGGTAAACCCAATTGGGCCTGACAACAGCCAACGCACAAGGCCCCTACCATCTCATCAATAGATAAGTCTTTAAGTCTGAACTGTCATAGAGCCTGAAGTGGGACCCACCAGCGTGCAATGGAAGAGGAAAGCTAAGTTGCCAACCGTGCTTGGGTTGACTTCCAATCATGCAATCTCTTGCAATACATTAATGTTATCGCCAAACTAGCTTCAAGTGTATCTAAAACTTCACCTGAATTTTTTATAGACCAAAAAAATTTACAGTATGTCTCATATACCTTGTCACATTACTTAAAATAACATGTTTTAACAGCTGTAAGTCATGAGGTTAACAATTTAGAAGGTTCCATTCAGCCTTAATTACACCAAAGGCTTGATTTGATTCTCAGATTGTGCTGGGCTTTCCCCATTGCAATTTTATATTGCCTCGATGAAATACTGGATTTGAGTGCACACTTTTTTTAGTTTTATATCTGTTGTTATTTTCTTTGTATTTTCATTGCCGTTGTCTTCATGGAGTATCCATATCCTTTCCAATGATACCAGTTAACACCATCAGCATAAGAAGAATGGGATCCATGGAGGTATTTCCCATTCAGATTTGATGAATGACAGCTACTATACCACCAAGCTCCATAGTATTTCACTGCACAGCTGTAAGACACCCGATCATTGTCTTTATCTCTGGTTGAGAACCCTCGACCATTGTGGCGTTTCAATGAATCTCCTGGAAAAAGAAGGTGTGGTTAAAAATAAAGCAAAACCTTTAAGGTATTAAACGGGCATTCCTACCAAAATATGATAGGTATGAACCAATTTGTACGAGGGGCATTTGGAAAGTTCTTTGCATGTCATCATAACTCCACAATGCGTTGAAAAAATGCTATCAAATAATACATTTTTGGAAACTAGAAATCAACGGCTACTTGATGGTCTCATTTTTGCCGTCTAAGAAACAATAAACAATCACACTGACCAGACTAGCCGGATCATTTGGGAAAATCCGGCACATTTCGAGAATCGAATCAAGCCTCGGCTGTACGAAAGGCACATTACGCATAGTACTATGTACGGTAAAAGCTCCGCATTGTAAGCCAGAAAAGGTGTATGAAAAATTAGTTTTTTACAATGTGGGTTTAGCCCTATTAAAACCCGTTTGTTTGATTACCCGAAAAGTTTAATCTTTAAGATAAATGAAGTTCATGTATTTTTCAATAAAATATCGCTTTAGCGATATTCTATTGAAAAAAAAAAACTTTATTCATAACCGTTTGTTTTGCTGCAGTCACACTTGTTATTGTGTTAACATGGTTTCTGGGACGTCAGCGTTACAGTATACGTCAGCGTCAGGTTATCACCCGCATTATCAAATAAGATCCTCGTCTGATTTCAAGGAATTTTGCAGAATTGGCCGAGGCAGTTCCAATTGTAGCCAGATATGCCTCATTGTAAGAAAACCTGGCTTTGGGGTTGTCTGCGGTTTGTGATTGTGGTATTTCCTGATCATACTCACTATTTTTGTGATGTGCAAAAATGTAAGGCTCATTCCAGTCTACCCAGCTACAGAAACTGATATTTTCCTATCGCCTTATACCCCTATTTCATACCCCTATTCCACACAGGACACGAATCGCCCGAATCGCCACGAATTGATTTTCTTTTTATTCGGGGGGGATTCGTGAGGTTTATTTTTTTTTCTCCAATCGTGATGTACAACGAGTCAGTCCCGATTCAGATACGATGTCGTTTCGAATATTCGGGGGAATCGGCTCAATTCGGCTGGAATTGCGCAAGAATTCATTACGATTAGCAAAATAACATAAGAACATGCTGCACGAAAGTTAAGGAATCAATTACGAATCAGTTAAGAATATGCCGAATGCAGCACGAATTGGGCACAAATTAACAGAAATCCGCGACGATTCGCCACGATTCGCGAGATTTTCTCTCACGATAGTTATAAAAAAAGGCCCATTCATGCTTCAGGGCATCAGCTCCAAAATGAATGTTCCTCGTAAAGCAGCAGTAGAATTGATCCTGCAACTTGAGTGTTGAAAACGGCTTCTTATATAGCTAGAAGAAAACAACTACGTTAAAGTCGAGAGGCCCTGGCCCAGACTCTTTGACTTGGAAAAATATGGCAGTTCGCCATTGGCAAAATCACCAGCCAGGAGCTACTGACTGATCCTGATTGTGCTCCAGAATTTGCCACATCTGTTTCAACTTCTAGGACTGTTCACATGCGCGTGACGGGGTAATTACTCTTAAGGGAAAATCCTTCTACTATCTCTTCCTTGGTTTTATTGCCGATTCCCCACGAATGAGCTAAGAGTAGCTACGAATGCCCAAAAACGCCTCCGAATCGATTACGATTCAGTTACGATGTCCAAGAATGCCTTAGGAATTTGGTACCAATCACGCACGATTTTTTTGAATTGGGGAATTTGTGGCCAAAGTTTTGAACAGTTAAAAACTTTTGAGCCGAATTCCCGATAGACCTACGAATTACAAGAACTCACTACGCACTGTGCGAATCAGTTAAGATCTTCACGAACTGAGTACAATTCAGCCAAGAATCCAGATATTTGTCAATTCGTGGGATTCGGGGCCTGTGTGATACCCCTATTCCACACAGGCCCCGAAAAAGTTAGAAATATCGAAAAAAGTAATAAAAAGGAAAAATTATTCTAGATTTCTGAAAAAAAAAAAACATGTCTTCATTACATCATTAAAACGCTCATAAAGTTTTTTATGTGGTATCCTGGGTCAGGTGTGGTACTTGATTGCATGGTTTCCTGATTTTGCCATCTTTCTTACTTTAAAAAGACTGGCGTAAATTTTAGAAGGAGTCGCGCCCATATGATACCTACTCTCTATACATCTTCCTATTGCCGGGCCGCGTAGCGCAGTCGGTAACGTGTCTGGCTACAGATGCGTGTCTGACTGCAGATCCAGGGGTCGCGAGTTTGATCCCGGTCCGGTCCAATACTTTCGTGGAGATTGATCATGAAATGATTTCTACGGTCATTCTTCTCCCTTCCGCTGATTTATTCAAGAAGGGTTGTTGTCAGTTACAAGCGAAAGTATGTGCACGAATTACTGGTTAACCGCTTGTTCAAGCCTGCTAAGGAAAAATGTGGTTAGGTGAACTGACCGTCCCGCAATGACCATAGCTGTTGACTTGGGACGTAAAGCAACAAAAAACAAAACAAACAAACATCTTCGTATTATTACGGTTTGGCAAAAAAGTAAAAAAATACTAGAATTGTTTTTCTACGAAAAACACAACAACAGATGTCTCCCCTTTTTTGAATCAAAAAATCACAAAAAAATACATTTAGTTATGTTACAAGGGGAATAATTTGAAACATGTACATGTAAGAGTTATGGTTCTTGTGCATGACACGTCATCTGAATGTTCTTAACAAATGTACGAAGTTTCGTTGAAATAGCTCTAACGGTTATCAAGTTATAGAGCGCACAATAAAAATAGCATTCCAAATGATCAAAGGGAAATAACCCCAAATATCCAAAACAGAGTTATGGTTTTTGTGCTTTACGAGCTGTCTTATTGTGCTCTAGAGGTGTATGAAGTTTAAATAAAACAGCTTTTACACTTGTTATTGTGTTAACATAGTTTCTGTGACGTCAGCGTCACATTATATTACGTCAGCGTCACGTTATCTCCCGCGTTATCAAAGTGGACTGGTCATTTTCAGAGCTTTTTTATATTTTTTTTTCGTCCCTTGGACCCTAAATCTGAATAAAATTCCTGTAAAACAACTAATAAAAATATTATTGTCTAATGAACTACGCATCACATACCACGACATATAAATTCTATGTGGTTGATTTGAAAGGCAATTTATGAAAATTATGCCTGTCTTTTCGATGGCCCTTTATTATTTGGTTATATCAGTTTTCAACTAGGGGTTTTCTATAGCTCTAACTATCTGTGCTGCATTAGCCCTTTTCTTTGTATCATCATACGCTGCTAAAATATTAAAAGGAACACTGCATGTATTGCCATTGATCATAATACAAATGCACTCATAGTCCGACTCATAGCAAGAGTTGGGTTGATAAGGTGAAAACATGTTTGTCCTGTGATAAGTTTGGTTACTGATCAAGGACAATGTTTCTTGATCAAAATGAAGTAAGCCTTTTCCAGAAATCTCCAAGGAACGCTTTATGTAAAGTGGAATTTTGCTAAAAATACCCCTTTTTTCAAGACCAAATTTTAAGGCGATTTTTTCAATCAAACACAACAACACCGTCATTTCTGTACTTCAAAAGCCTTTTAATGTTGCAGAAATCATTAGGTTACGCTATTAAAAAAATTCGAAGATTTTACAGAGTTCCAGAAAAAGTTGTCAGTTTCAAGAAAATCAAAAATTACAAAACTTGAGCCATGAACTTGAGGAGCGATTGTTTCGTTAAAACCTTTTTTTGATCCAATACTTTGACTTTCTTTGCAAAGATAGCGAAATAAACTGGGTTTTTATCTTATTGTCTAGTGTTGATGTATGGCTTGTCTATAGGACAGGGGTTAGCATTATCACCTATGGAAAAGTATCAGTTGTTCCTTTACATGTTTTGAGCAGTGTAGTGTGTTTAATCGATTAAATTGTTTTCCAATGATGATATATTGCTATAGTTAGGAAGCCTATATTCGAGCCAACCATTTTTGTGCTTCAACAACAGCAGAATCTAGGGTGAATATTTGGTACCAATAATATGCATTTTTAAGCCCCCCATTGGCTTAGACTACTGTCCGTTCTGAGGTGGTGGTGCCTGGCTGCGTAGCGCAGTCTGTAACGTGTCTGGCTACAGATGCGTGTCTGACTGCAGATCCAGGGGTCGCGAGTTCAATCCCGGTCCGGTCCCATACTTTCGTGGAGATTGATCATGAAATGATTTCTACGGTCATTCTCCTCCCTTCCGCTGATTCATTCAAGAAGGGTTGTTGTCAGTTACAAGCGAAAGTATGTGCACGAATTACTGGTTAACCGCTTGTTCAAGCCTGCCCAGAAAAAAGTGTGGTTAGGTGAACTGACCGTCCCGCAATGACCATAGCTGTTGACTTGGGACGTAAAGCAACAAAACCAACCAACCAACCAAAACTAAGGTGGTGGTTCTATTTTTGTTGACTCTTTGTTGATTGTTGTTCCCATTTTGGGATTCTGTACTTGTCCTATGTTTTGTTGTACAATACTTTCTGTGCAATAATATAAGCTGGTCCTTTGCTTAGTTTGTCTTCATGGTGTCTTGAAGTTGTTGTGTTGCTCATCCTTGCGGTGCAATAGGTCTGTCTGCAGTTTGTGATTGTGGTATTTCCTGACCATACTCACTTACTATTTTAGTACCTGCATCACCAGAGTACCCGCCAACAGTCAACTTGAAGTTTGATGTTCGATCCCCTATATCGAATGTTGTATACCTTGCATATCTAGTATTACCATCAAAGTCCTCCAGCTCAACTTTAAGCTCGTACTGTCCTTGAGCTAATATTCTTGAAAGATACTCATTGCCTGAAATGAGATTATCTTAGACGCTACAGGCAGACCACTTTGATGACCTGTGGGTCATAGACCTTTTCTTTAAATATCATCATTGTATGTTAATTTGATTAGAATGTTTCTCTGTAATAATGCATTGCAATAGTAAGGAAACATCTATGCGAGCTAAACATTTGTTGTGTTTCAACAACATACATAAATTAGGGCTAAGATTTGTAACTGATAAAATGTATTTAAGCCCACCACTGCCCTAACAGTGACTTAGGCTGGTGTCTGTTCTAAGGTGGTGGTTCTGTTGTTACTGATTTATTGTTTACTGTTGCACCAATTCTTTATGGGGGCTATGTGTTTGCTGCTTGTTTTGTTATTCAGTACTTGTGTCTGTCTAGTTTTGTAATCATATTAATGGGGAAGAGAGAGCTGGTTGCTTCATTTTGGCGGTCTTCCTGATGTCCTGTGACAGTCAAGTGTCTGTCGCTCTTCCTCACAGTGCCTCGGGTTGGTCTGCGGTGCGTGATTGTGTTATTTTCTAACTATACTCACTAGCTTTTTTACTTGGATTAGAGTTTACTTTGTCTCTTGATATTCATCTTTTAAAACTAAGTCTTGCTGATTTCTGATTTCTGATTGGCATGTGTTTTTTCTCTGATCATGTTTTTTAAATGTCATCACACTGTCACACCCACCAATCTAGGTTTTTCGTCGTAAAATGCAATGATAATAAATTCATGAGAGAGATTTCCTACAATGCAGAAGCGGGACTCGATTTGTGTAAGAAACAGTGTATTCTCTTGTTTTGTTATCGATTACTCGCATTTTAAGAGGAGTTTCAAAAATCGGAGAGTGCTATTTGATGGGCCGATGACATAATAACAAATACCTGCAGCCGATCTGTTGAAAGCATTTGCTGTGCTTTGAAATCAGTGTTGACGTGTATGCAGTATGTGTATTTTCAGGTCTTGTTTTGTGAGTTTTCAGCCTAAACATAACGCGTAAAACCGTTTATCAACTTTTTTAAAATTTCTATATTAATTTCTACGACTTTGTTTTGATAGATAATAGATATATGTCACCAATCGATGCTGTTTAATTGCCTGTAATTGAAGAATAATCGATATACTATGAAGAAAGGGGATTGACTATGCATAAAGGGGACTAGTTATGTAGGGAGGGATCTTACTATGAAGAAGATGTATCTAGTTGATCGCACAGTTTTAGGCACTGTTGGGTCATGTATCCTAAGCCTAAAAAGTATTGCATTTGACTTGAACATTACTGCATTACAACTTACAACAACTTAAATGTCTCCCTTTATGTTCTTTTTAAAATACAAGATCAAGATAGTTTTTCCGTCTTTGGGATAGGGAATTACATTACAGATAATCCCGCGTGCAGCCCAGTTGGTCCCGGATTCATATTGGCTCTCCTTTTTGAGAAAAAATTATACGAATGCCCTTGTTTTTCTTCATTACGAGAAAACCCCTTTTTCTTGAACAGTGTACAGTCCTCTTTTCTTCTCTCAAATTAGTATTGGTATTTACATGACTTCTTAGTTGCCTACACCCCCCCCCCCCCCCCCGCCCCGGCTTCTCCCTCACTGTGGGGTTTCCAGTATGATTTTCCCATGTCGATCAAAACCAGCCAGTCGGAGCAGTCGTAAGAAACCTATAGGCCCCATTGTTCTGTTTTCTTATCCATAACTAAGGGGCGCAGTGGCTCAGTTGGTAGAGCTTTAGAGTTGCTTGTTTGGGTCTCACCGCCAAGTATGGCCTACATCTGTATTGGGTTTAGTGACAGGCGACATCATTCATATAGTAGTTGAAGGCTTCCCTCGAATACATTTATGAAGCAGCTCTGTTCGAATGTTGCTATATTCAGTACAACAGAGCTAACTTATCATAGCTTAGTACGTCAGATAACCCAAACATGAAAAAGAATGACCTTTCCAAAAGACGCTGCAGATGTAATATAGTATTGGAAGGGCAAATGGAAAAACAAACGGACAAACCGAAAAAACTGCATGCGCTGATCTAGAAATCGTCAGTGGGAGTCAAGACCCAGCTGACAAAACAAAGCTCTGACAACTTAAAATGAGGTATTTTACAGTTTTACAGTGTAGGTCCAATAGTTTATTTTAAGGAAAACTATTGTTTTCCAAGGTTTCTGAAGGGTTCCATCGTTTTCCAAGGGGGTTGAACTTTTTTTCCAGGGTGGGGGTCAAGATGCTTATTACTATAGAAACCTATAGATCTTATGATTTTGCAGGGGGGTCCAGACCATATCCCAACTCTGGATTCACACATGCCGACATGTTTTAGGGTTTAAAGTTATATTCTTAGCCCCTTTTAAATGCGTTGAAACACACTGTACTTAGAAGCAGCTGTTGAGTAGTGGATACGACATTTGCCTTAAAAAGCAGGGGTCACATAATAAAGCGGGACTCGATTCATTTAAGTAGAAGTGCGTTCTCTTATTTTGTTATCAAATACTCGCATTTTAAGAGATGTTTCGAAAATGTAAAAAGCACACAACATTTTTAGAACAAAAATTAAAAAATTAAATGACAAGATAAAAGTTAATGGACACAGCGGAACTTGATCATCCTTGGAAATGTGGTGTTATATATAAACCTTTTTATTAGATAACGCTCTGGCAAAAACTGCCAACTTTATTTAATATTTTACAGAACGCGGATTTTATGTAGCTGAAGATCTCCAAGGGCAGGGACTTTTACAAAGGATGTTACAAAGGGATGTGTTATAAATGAACGGCAAAGATCGGGGTTGATAGATGTCTAAAATAAATCGACTTCATTAATGATCCACTCCTTCATAGCTAGTCCATCTTCTGCATAATTAGTCCATCTTCTGTATCGTAGACCCATCTCATTCAAAGAATATCTTAATTTTTAACACAGAGTAAATTAACACTAACATTTTTGTGATATATGTTGATACATCAGTATTTAAAGATGTCCAACGCCTGTGTTTCAAAAAGAACTCTTGATAGCGGCGAGATTTCAAACAGTTTTGTGTCATAATTTCAATGTTGACATCAAAACACACGCTGTTGCGTCCGCCTTGACCCAAATTTCTGACACACCCATCTGGCTACAACAGATTGATTGGTACGACAGAGAAGCTAGATTAATGGCGCATAGAATAGCATTCTCCAATTTTGATACACCT
Source organism: Loripinus fragilis (assembly GCA_964019695.1). Classification (NCBI taxonomy): domain Eukaryota; kingdom Metazoa; phylum Mollusca; class Bivalvia; order Lucinida; family Lucinidae; genus Loripinus; species Loripinus fragilis. The sequence goes on along the minus strand of OZ026524.1, from coordinate 4,552,601 downwards.
CTTAAAATGTGAGTATGTGATAGCAAAATAAGAGAACACGCTGCTACTGACATGAATCGAGTCCCGCTTCTGCATTGTAGGAAGTCCCTCTCATGAATTTGTTATCATTGCATTTTACGATGAAGGAGCCGGATTGGTGGCCGTGACTATTTAAATTAAAAGCAAACATGTTGTTTACCAAACTGATAAAAAACGGCTGCTAAGGTCCTTACCTTAGACATAGGTCCATTTAAGCAAAAAAAATCAGCGTTAAATTCAATTATTGTCTTATCCATAATTTCAAACATGTGTTTTGTGTGCTCAAAAGAACCGTCTCATTGAGACGGTTCTTTTGATTACCCACAACATATGTTTTGGTTGAGAAATAAAAAAATAATTTTCAGTCACGCACTCTCATCTGGAGGTCTATACCTAGCCAGAATTCTCCATTTAAATCACCAAATCCTGAAGTATAATCATCCCAGCCACGGTAAAAATCTACTGATCCATCCATTCTTCGTTGAAATACCTAGAAATATCATAAATGATAAGACATACATTATCAAAAATACATTATAAAATGGTAAAAAAGATGGGGTTTTTTTTTATAGATTTCACAATTTGTTGACTTCCATTTAAATGATTTTAATAGTGATAACAAACAGTCCTTAAGCATAAAATTCAAGAACATATAGGTCATTAGTTCCTATTAGTTTTTTTTTATTCACGGACAAGGAAATGTCTTGGAGCTTGTGTTGTGAAGATTTTTTTTAAAAAACGTATGCAAACGATGGCCTACGTACACTTAGCAAACTTTCTAATTGGTTACCTTACATTTTTATGTTAGTTTTGAAAGTAAGATTCGGTTATACACAATTCATGCTTATATAAACCAACCAATGCCTTGCCGAAACTCTGCATGCCATTTCATTTAAAATGACTGGTATGTATTCCATTAAAGATACCCTCATTTCAAAAAGTCACATTTTCCCTACAATATGAAATATTCCACAGAGATGCCATCCACTTGTATTTTTGTGTATATGAAAATGTTTCTGGCTGCCGTGATTTAAGACGAACACACTTCAAATGATTCGCTTCAATCAGACTCCTCTTTTCTGCTACGTAATAACATGATGACAAACACTACCAGCAGCTAAATCGTTGAAATTCAGCTTTTTGCATGCAGTTTACAAAAGAAGTTCTCACTGTAATGTACGCCTTATTATCGGTGGTACGGCATTGACATTTTCAGCGATTATGTATTACTACTAGACGTTAATATTCTAGTTTGGAAATTGAAAAAAATAATGCAAACTACCGTCATATTGACTTTTAGAGTTTTACATTCAAACTGGAAGTGCACAGTAGCAGTGAAATGTTTGTCATCACAAAATGGACGAATCAAGTTCTATTCTGTTTGGGCTATCTGTTTCAGGGAAAATAAAATGCATACAACACTTTTTGCACAAGCTATTAATGAATTTCAAAAATCTCGAAAAATGTGATATTTTAGAATATGCGTAGAAAATATCTACTTTAGTCAAAATTTCGAGTGTATGGTGTTTTTTGAAGTCGACTAGACCAGTTTATTACCAACTGAACCTAAATTTGATATAAAACTAAAATCAATAATATTTTTGTTCAAAAAAAGCATATTTTTGTATTGTTAACCAAAAAAAAAAAACGTGGATTGAAAGACAAATTTTCTGAAAACCGCTAAACTTTGCCCATTAAATTGCACATTTATAGGAAAAAAATAATTTCAATGTTATTAGCGCTTGATCAGAAATAATGAGTTTAAAAAGTGACCAATTAGAAATTTTGTTAAGTGTTTAAGCAAGTGATTGCTTCCTATATAAAAATAGTAAGTATTACCTGGCACTGCCACACCACAGCACCACCATGAAAACACATTGTACACTTAACAGCCCCATGATTGCAAGAACACAACTAAAGTTGAGTAACCAGCTCTCTTAGAGTCTTATCCTCACTATCATATGATAAATAGAATCTAACATTTGTGCTCTTGATTTAATGAATTTATTCAACTCGTTGCAAAAAAAGAGATAAAATGCTAGGCAAGACTCGCATTTTATCACTTTTCAAAAAACTCAATATAGCATACGCGCTTATGTAAAATCCTCTATAAATACTTTAGAATTTAATAGTATTAATTTGTAAGCATAAACAACCACTAATCCTAAAACTGATATAAACATTTAGTCACCAATATGATTCCACTAAGCATCATCCACGCGCCAAATAATTTATATAACACAATACCTAATAAACAACAGTAAAGCAATGTAGTTTTTGTCATAAAAGAAAGTTCCTTGTTACAATTAATTTAAGAATAAGAGAAAACCAGTTAAATTGATGGATGCTGATGTGTTTATTAAGCATTACTAAAAGGGAAAACTTACCAGCCAACTTTCATTACCAGGCGTCATATCACAGTAGACATCAAAGCTAGTGTATGTTCCTTCAGGTGTCACACTATATACTCCCGACTCTGCGTTGTCCGATTGTCTAACATCTTCACAGTCACGTGGTTCATAAATACAGCATCCTGGATAGGCTATAATAAAGTAATATATCAATAGTAGTGTTGTGCCTTTTAATGAAAACTATCCAAAAGTAAGTGAACATGAGCAGGAAATACCACAGTCACAACCACAGACCATACCCACCTGATCGCGTGGTAGAAACAGAAAACAGTAACAGACACACAACATTAACAAACTGTGTGTGCGTGTGCGTGTGTGTGTATGTGCGTATGTTGCTTAGTGACCGTCAGCACTCATAAAACAATATACATGTATATTGTAAAACATTTATATTTGGCATGATGCTTTAACTGCCAGGCATCACGCAACGGAAAATGTCGTCGTTGAATTTTTTCACTTCAAAATAGATTAAAACAAACACTATGCACCAAAATCAGACTGCTCCTGATATGGGCCAACATTTTTTATTATGGAAGCTGCCAAAATACGATAACAGATGACAAAACAGACAATCTGCTACTGGCAGTGAACGGTGAATGCCAATGCGTTTGCTCTGAACAAAAGGCAAACAACATCTGAACAAGAGTTTCATTTGTAAATATTTACATTTTCAATGCAAGCCTTTAATGAACCTTAAGAATTTTGCAACCATTCATAACCTCATGAACTACACAAAATTTGATTGACAGCTGCCAAGCTCACATGCCCGTGCAATTCGCTTCGAACATCGAATTCATTTGCCAGATGTGACGCTGGTGTTGTGATTGAAGGCGAGCCACACCTAAGTTGCACGTGCAAAACAAGCTTCTTGTTTGCTCCATTGGTTGTATGTGGTTTTGTGGCCGTGTTCCTTGGCTGTACCAGTACTGGCCGGGTGGGTATATGCTTTTTGTGGTTCTATTTCCAGGAACTCCCAAAGGCTCAACCGGCAGTGGTTCTGGTTTTAAAGCGTCTCAGAAGACGGGGCAACGGCTTAAAGTCTCATCCGACAACTGGGAGAAGCCGGGAATCGAACCTGCGACTCCATTGGTTGTATGTGTTCACAATGGCTGTTCCACTTTTCAGTTTTGCACTCCAACAAAGCCGTTTAATACTTTTAAACATTAAATACAAAATTGTTTCACCTCCTAAATTATAAATAATATATATATATATATATATATATATATATATATATATATATATATATATATATATATATATATATATATATATATATATATATATATATATATATATATATATATATATATATATATATATATATATATATATATAGTTATTTATAATAAAATGTATTTATAAGCAATAAATTCAATTTTTGGAAGGTTCATGGAATCATGAATTCTTTGGGTCTCTTGCAATCAAGAGACCCGAAGTATTCATGATTCCATGAACCTTCCAAAAATCGAATTCATTTCTTAAATGCATGACATTTGTTCACGTAAGTTTGTAGCAATATTTACCGCTATGGAATATCCAGTAACCAGTAGCACCAAATCCCGTAGAAACTGCAAGGTAATTCTTCGGCGTAGGCACAGTATCATTCAATGTCACAAATTCATCATGTCCAGTCTGGTATCCTCTTCCCACTCGCACTGTTTCATTCTCCCAGCTCAGCCAAAATTGTTCCATGTTTGAACAGTTGAGTGGTTCGTGGTTTCTATAAACTTCAAGGGAAGAATCAGCTTTTCTGATGATATGTGTCCTGCTGTTGTTTAAAACACCTGAAGTAAAGACATATATCGGTCATTGGGCGGATCCAGAGAGGGGGACAGGTGTCCGGACCCCCCCCCCCCTGAAAAATCACAAAAATATAGGGTTTCTTAGCAATGCTGGTCCGGATCCTTTGAAAACCACAAAGCTGCCAAGCCAGCATTCAATTTTTAGCCATAATCGGCACGCCAGCGAAACGTCATTTAAATGGCGTTTTGTTAGCGGGCCGATGTGGCCCATTTATAGTGATATTTGAATCCTCTATCCCCTCATCAACTAAATAAAAAAATAGTTATCAAACCTACACCCCCTCTGACAAAACTTTCTGGATCCGCGCATGGGATAGTTCATATGTATAGCTCAGAATGCATTTTTGCTGCAATTTTATATTTGCTCTTCCAGTAAGATGTGACATGCGTAAAGGTGTCAGGAGGTTTCAGGGCACTAATCTCGGGCGGGGGGGGGGGGGGGGGTGGGGGGGTATTCAACCTATGACATAGTACGGATGTGCGGCCGGAATATCCCCCTTTTTTAGCGCTACCAGGTATACGATAATCCCCCTTTTTCTAAGAAAAAATATATGACTGACCAAGCTTTTCTTCATTGATATATGAATGGTCCCCTTTTCAGAAATCCCTATTTGAAAATACTCTTATTTTTGCCCATATATTCAGCTCAGAAACCAAAATTGTAATATTTATTTGTAAACTTTGTTTACAGATAGCAAAGAGGGTATTAAAATTAAAAAACAGTATATGAATATGTAAAAATTTTGTTCAATCAAGTATATGAATAGGTCATTTTTTTCGGTTTAAAAAAAACTGGTTCGCTCACCCGTACCAAAATTTACCCAAGTTACCCCCCCCCCACCCCCACCCCGAGGCACTAATTTCTTTTTGAGCACTTTGACTTATTTCTTCTTAAAGTCATTTTCAAAAGTATTCAAAACTGAACTTAAATTTCTCCTGTTTTTTAATATTGTCTAGAAATAGAAAATGATGTCATGATCTAAAAATAGCCTATGGAGTAAAAATGAGAAGCGTAGATTTTTAACGTGAGTTGCTCCATTTAAACGGTCTTTGTTTGATTGATTGGAAGTGGGTTATGTTTAACTGTTTTAAAATATCAGTGTTGACATCCATTAATTGAGTTAATGGTTTCTGTAACAATCAACATAGTATATTTAGTATTGTTCGACAATAACCGGGTTTCCGAGGGATGAACTAAAATGAAAGAACATTGTTCAGTCCTGTTGGTACGTTTTCCTGGGTTGAATCCGTACTGAGCATTAAGCGTTGCAAGCATTTTAAAAGGAGTTGGAAATATATCTTTTTATCAATTGCTATTCTTTGTAGAGTATGTTCTGGTTTGTATTTTTACTGACCGTTCCAAGGCGGTACTTCTTTTGTGGATCATTTATGTTTTTTCTGTCTTGTGTTTATTATGCCTTTGTGTATGTCTGTTTATTTGTACCTATTGTGGTCACCTACTGGGATTGACTGGCCTCTTGGCTCTAGTTTGTCGTGTCTCATTGTAAGTTTGTCACTTTCCCATTCGTATCCTGGGTCAGGTGTGGTACTTGATTGTATCGATTCCTGATCTTTGCACTCTTACTTACTTTTGTTCAATCTGGCATACACTTGCTCAGTACAATCAGATTAAAGTGAGTATGACCAAGAAATGCCATAGTCATTTATTGTAGCCCAACTCACGGCACATGAAGAGGCACAGAACACCAACATTCACAGATTGCAAAACTTCTGTCCTACCAGCCAAGAGTGACATTGGCGCCATGTTTTGTTTACAAAGTTATCAGGGACTTATAATCGATAGATCGCTTGTGTATTAATCCTATTCGCAGGATAGGATTGATACACAAGTGATCTATCGATTCGCGTTAGATCAAGTTAAGTGTAATGCTAATTTTTACTTAGCAGTTGTAAACACAACAATACGTCACTGTCGCTCTTGGTTGGCACGACAGTAGGAAAGACACTAAGTACTGCATAACAAACCAAGGACCAAACACAAGACCCCCACAAATTAACGAGTAATGATAAACAGTGATCAATAGTCTTGGAACGGACAGCAGCTGAAGCCACCTAGTGGGTGGGGGGGCTTAAATTAATTTTACTGACCAAATCTTTGCCCTAGATTCTGCTGTTTTCAAAACACAATATTTGCATAGCTAGCATGGAGGCTTCCTAATTTTTGCAGTGCATCTGAATGGCAAAACAATCTAATCACATTAATTCACTATGATGAAACAAAGAAAAATCATGAGCTGGTCATATGTCACACTGACTTACCTAAACCAATTTCATAGACATCTTCAACAAAATTATCTCTGTCTTTCATCAGAAGCAGGTATGCATCATGACAGGCCATGACTTCAAAGAGAAGATACTCCTGTCCTTGAATAGTGACACCAAAGTCTTCCAGTAGATGAAAACTGTGTTCCTCCCATGTGGAGAAAGTATACAAGCAAGCAGTGATAAAATGATCTGGAATATATAGCAAGTCTTAAGCGAATCAATGCATAATTAAATCAACAAAATGAGTTGTACACCAAGTAAACCTTGACACCAAACATATCCAGTGGGGATACAGGTCTAATAATTGGTCGTCACCTGTTTCCGTACTTTACGTATACGAGTAAAGAATGCTCTTGCGAAACTGCAGATGTGTGCAAGCTTGCCTGACCCTTAGCTGCATATATGTGCGATAAGCACCTTGCTCGTGTTTAACTAATGGTCCTACATTGCCCTTGTTTGTTTGATATTGACATGAATATACTGAAATTATTTTTTATTGAAAGAATAATAATGTATATTATATTGAAAGAATAATAATGTATATTATATTGAATGAATAATAATGTATATTATATTGAAAGAATAATAATGTATCAATTTTACTCTATTGTGAACTATGTACAAAATAACACAGTCATCTTTTAGGAACGGCATTTTACACAAATGATGAAATGATGACTTACTATGAAAAAATGCAATAGAACAAAGCAAGTATACTCCTGGTACTTCCATTAACTCTCAGTTGAAATCGCTCGCCTATTTATCACATTCCCTTTTCTTAAATCTATGTTTTGCTGCTTTTTTTCCTATTTCTTATTTTAAATTTTAAACCGTCAGAATTCAAAGCTAAACTCTTTGAGAGTTATAAATTCAAAATGGAATGTTCCAACAAAAGTTATTTCCTCAAGGAATCAAACAAATATTCCTTCTCTATGAGCATTCTGTCTGAGTTTTTTTGGGTCTCATAAAGTTAACAGACATCAAAGGTACCATGTAAAGTGTATTATTAGTGAATTATATGGTGCCGGGCTTTAGAATCGCCTTTCATCAAAGTTAAATAATCATCATAATTAACTTGATTCTAAATTTGGTTTGCTATTTGATTAAAAAGTATGTTTCGGCTTTAAATCAGGCACCCTCCATTCAGATCTCTCATTGTATGATTATGTTCATAAATTGTGAATACATATATTCAGAAGCCTATAATTCTATCTTTTCAACATTTAACCCTTCAAGCGCCAATCACAACTGCAGCAGACGACAAATTTTGCGACATATTTCCCAATTTACGAAACAAAAGTATGATATTTCATGAGAATCGTCTGTCAGCAGACGATTCTCATGAAATATCTTGCCTTATTTGTTATTTTTGAAAAAGCTGCAAAATTTGAAATTGTCGTCTGCTGCAAATTATAGGTGGCGCTTTAAGGATAAAAGCACTTATAAAAAAAGGCAGCAGACAAGTTCTGGATATTTGCTTCAAATGATGACGCTGTCATTAAAAATACATAAGGCTTGATATTTCATATGATCATTTGCCAGCAGATGATTCCTGGCAGATGATTCATATGAAATATCAAGCCTTATGTTTTACGAGGAAAACCCTTTTTTTCCGCTGCAGCTGTGATTGTCGCTTTTAGGGTTAAACAAACCAACCATTGAACAGGTAAGAAATGCATATAACGGAACATTGTCAAGAAACATTTGCAGCTGGCGAAATGGCACAAGAGACGACACTTCAGTGCTTGTATTGAGATAGTTCGTCAGATTTGGGTATAATTATCAAATATGCGTCAAGTCGTTCGCTAAGCATGATTGCGCAGCTATATCTAGTCACTGGGTGGAAACGTACACAGGATATTGCTCCAAAATGAGCCGATGTTTACACTGAATTAGGAAAAAAACACACAACGAAGGTAAGGAAATCAGGAATTTCTCCTATTTAATTCTGTTTTCGGTACCTGGCGTGTACCAATTTAGAATCGCTATATGTATATTAAGCGAATTGTATGCATGATTTGGCATCAAACGCTGAACTTGATAGTGAAAATCACAAAATGAAAGTCGTGCTCACACCAAAATTTAGACACCTATCCCCAAAAAGGAACAATATTGAACCAAGAAAGCAAACTATTAAAATTCTGAATCGGCCAATTTTTTGCAATGGCATTTAAATATCAATACTGAAAATTTCAGCCTCGTAGGTTGAAACTTGACGGAGATATGGCTCAAAACTGATGGTCAGTTAGACTCGAAAAGGGTACTGGAGATTGGGAAATCTCAGTTTTAGTGTACGGGAGTATTGTTTTTTAGTGTACTGGGTGTTGAATTGAAGATTAAAGGATAAAACAGAGTTCGGTTGCTAATTGGAGCTCTTCATGATATTCCGATATGGGATGTTGTTCCAATTATATCCCTTACCGAATCTGAACCCCCAACACCCACAATTTATCACTAAATCTTATGGTACTAGTTGTTTATATGCACAAACGCAAGCAACGGAGGCTCAGTTGACTCTGTGCAAATATTTGCTGCATGCACATACAAATTACAATTTTGGACGGACACACAGGCATAAATTTAGGCGTCTGGTACCCCTGGCTGGCTGCGCATGTATTTTAAGGGATGAATGTACGAAAATATACAGTAGGTCACGTAAGATGAGCTTTATACATGTACATATAATACAGCATCCAAAAGCCATACACGTTTACGGCTATATGAGCGTTGAAGAACCTGTCAAAGCTAAAAAATGCACAATTTCTTCCATATATTTGCTGTTTGCAAACATAAAAAAGACTTAAATTAATGCATGGGTTGAAAGTTATGGGTCTGATCTCACTGGATAGCTGCGCTTGTACATGTATTGTTAAGGGATTAATTGAGTGAATTCATGCATGACCTAAATAATAATTGGATTGCAACCCAGAAAGCCTATCTTCAAGGTAAGTGATCAGGCGAGTCTGTTTGGATTCAGAGACTAGTATATTGACTTTCCAGAGATTGAACATCAAAGGTGTTGATCAGTTTGTGCGCATTCACAAGATTGTCTGCACCTATGTTGTGGGCATGCACAAAGCCAGACTGTTATTTTTTGCGGTGGGCCAATATAGCCTCTAAAAGCCGAAATGCTGGTACGCAAACAAGGATGGCTCTGGGGAGCTTGCAGAAATGTTCAATCTTGATTGATTTGTTTGTTTGATTTGATTCTTTACATCCCATCAACAATATTTCAGTCATATAGGGACAGGTCTTCCTGGTTGAACCAGTACTAAGGTAGGATTTATGTTCTTGTTCAAGGACACAACGCAGTGACGCCTGTGAAGCTTGGGCCTGTGGCCCCTCCGTCTCGAGTCCAGCACTCTACCACTGAGCCACTGTGCTCTTGATTGAGGCTTTCCTGCTTGCATAAAACATAGGGACTTGGGTAACCACACATGCTAAAATTAAGGCGTCTGGTTTCACTTGATGGCCGTGCATGTGTTTTAAGGGATGACTTAATATGCATATGCAACAGATTGTGATTTAGTTTGATGCTACAGCCGTTAGGCCCTGGGATAGATATGGTTCAACCCCACCCTCCCACAGGCTGAATTTTGTAGACTATGATTTCCAAATAGCCTAATATGTTACAATTTTTTTTTTGAAACATGTTAGCCCTCTGGCAACGGTCACGTAAGCCTGTAACATCCTGTTACACGTGTTTGTTTTGTTTGTTTTGATTCTTTACATCCCAATTTTGGTGTGAGCATGACTTTCATTTTTTGAATTTCACTATCAAGGTCAGTGTTTGATGCCAAATCATGCATACAATTTGCTAAATATACATATAGTGATTCTAAATCGACACACGCCAAGTACCGAAAAAAGAATTAAATAGGGGAAATTCCAGCATGTCTTTCAGTTATATAGGGACGGGTCTTCCTTGGTTGAACCAGTACTTAGCTAGGATTAATGTTCTTGCTCAAGGATACAATGCAGTGACGCTGGTGAGGCTCGAGCCAATGGCCCCTTGGTCTTGAGTCAAGCACTCTACCTACCACTGACCCACTGTGCTCCATCTGTTACACATGTTACCTATCAAAAATCGTTAAAATGACATGAAATGTACAAAAGTCAAAATTTTATTAGAGGCATATAAATGAGTTAAAGTTTTAAATTTTCATATAGCCCAATCATAAACAACAAAACCTTTTTATTTAAAACAAAATTATACAGTCCACTATGTTACGGATGTGACATTTTGCATTACTACCCTATTTCTGGGAAATTATTGTGGCTGTCGTTTCTTCTGAAATGTTTATTATTGTTCATTGGGTCTGGTGTTTGATGCTGCCACAAAGACGATAAAATGAACTATCCAAACTCCAAAGACCAGCTTTTTTCTTTACAAAATATCTTTTGTAGGCATTTGAAAATGGCTACCAGTGTATTAATTTTCAATAATAACAAATACATTTTTTGCTAAAAAAACATGGATTAAGTCATTCAGTTTAAAGAAAGCCCAAATATATTCAGCTGGCATGATATGAGAGAGATTAATAACAGTAAATTATACTTGAGTAGCGTGCTCATCTTGAAAACATAATGCAAATAATAACATATATAACATCCAAAAATATCTGTTCATGGACCATCCCATTTAGGTTTTTTGTACACCATGATTTTCTTAAGATATATTAAATGTTTAGAAGAATATAAGATGCAAAATGGCTCAAATTAGGTTCTGGCAATTAGGGCTTTACTTTGTTTCAGTCACGTTTGCCCTGTTACCTTTTAAAAATCTCTAATCCTATAGTGCAAATACAAAGTTGAATCTAATTCTTATTCATCAAAATACTAATTGCATCGAAAGCTCTAAAAATACTTGCAGCCAACAGCCAGTATACAACAAAATAATCTACAGCTATGATAATACTGTTATATACGTTACTTAATAAAATATATTACTATTTAGAACAGTGCTTTCACTTGACCATTGGCTGCCAAAAGACCTCCAAAGTATTGTTCATTATGATTCTCTACAAACTCATTATATAAGCCACAATGTAATGTAGGACATGGGATACATATGGCTTTGTCTCTCCCAGGGGTAATTTTGCAGACTATGTTATTCATATAGCCAAATGTCCTACAAGTTTTTTGAAATATGTTACCCCTCTGACAAGTGTCGCGTAAGCCATGTAACACCTGTCACGTACGTTACTCTCCAAATTTTATTCAAATTACATGGACTGTTAAAAAGTCAAAGATGTTATGAGACATTCAAATGAATTGAAGTTTAACGTTTCTATATAGCCAAACCATTTAGCAACAAAACCTTTTTATGTTAAACAAAAGTATGCTATCCACTATGTTACGTGACATTTTTCATTGCTACCCTATTTCTGGAAAATTATTATGCCTGTTGTTTCTTCTTATTACTGACAAAAGGGTCAAGGCTTTGGTGTTATCAAAAAGACAATTAACTGACCTATCCAAAATTGTAAAGACCAGCTCCCTAGCTGTTATAGAATATTTTTTGTAGACATTTGACTTGATAAGTTTACAATAATAACACACACATTTGTTGGCTAAAAAGCATGGAATAAAGTCATGCAGAGTAAAAACAAATATATTCAGCTGGCATGTTATGAGATTGGATACCAGCAGTAAATTATACATAAGCGGCACGCTTATCTTGAAACCAATAGAGCAAATAATAACATACATAACATCCAAAAAATAAGCTTATGGAAGCCCTCCCCCCATTAAGTAGTTATTTAGTACAATATGATATGCTTAAACTGCATTAAATGTTTTTTTTAGAATATAAGATGCAAAATGGAAGATGTTAGCTTCTGGCAGTTTGGGCTTCACTGTGTAACAGCCATGGTAACTCTGTTACCCTATAAAAGTATTTAAATCTATTGTACAAATACAAAGTTTAATCTAATTCTTATTTAACGACATGCTCATTGCATTGAAAGATGTTAATAAATGCAGCCAACAGCCAGTATGCAACAAAGCAATCTACATTTATGATAAAACTGTTGTGCACGTTATTCAATATCAAATATATTATACCACAGCTGTATTAAGTACAGTGTTATCACTTGACCATTGACTTCCATAATACCTACGAAGCTTTGTTCATTATAGTTTGCTACAAACTCCTTATATAGACCACAAACTATATTCGTTAGCTCATACACAGTTAGGGGATTACCCTGCAATATCAAAGTTTACTATGTTACCCTAATAAATAGGAGCTTCTATAGTAAGATAGGAACTTCTTTAGTGATAATATCAAAGTATTTCTTATTCTTACATGTCAATATATTTTTTTATTGAAAGCAAAGGACTAGAAATATGCACCTATTTTACAGTTACATATGTTGCTTTCTTTTATATTTATCATTTAATTGTAATAAAAGCACTATATGAGTTTAAACTACCAGTTGGTATAAATTGCTGCCATTTGAAGGCCCACTTATGCGAACTATGATGAATAGTGTCCTTATAAGTATAAAGCATATTACTGAAAAAAAAACTGATTGAAGCATGGGTGATTTAGATGAAGATACTTGAACTTAAAGCACATAAACTACCATAGAAGTTTTTATTTGCATCAAATATGTAACCAACATTAAAAGAACTGCTAATTTAAATGGTCAAATTACTTTTCATAAAATGGTTTATGTTATTGTTTATCTGAGTCCTAAAAATTCAGTCCACGTTTGACAACCTTCATGACTACCCCTATAGTCATCATCTATTTTTATCTAAAGCATGTCCAATTTGGCTGGATTTAATGTGAAAAATAAATCAAATAAGCCAGCATAATTGATTTTGAGAGGGCTGGTTGCTTTGCTTAGTTTGTCTTCCTGGTGTCTCGTGATTGTTGTGTGGCTCTTCCTCGCAGTGCCATGGGATAGTCTGCAGTTTGTGATTGTGGTATTTCCTGATCATACTCACTTTTTTTCTAACGCAAAATCAATCTGAACCATAAATATTCCATATATTATGTCACCCATTGTTACATAATTTTATCAAAAATTAAAACACTTAATATTTATGAAAATGAAAGTAGAACTTGATCAATCAATATTTTTTTTCTATCAGAACTGAATTGGTTGAATGTCTGTCATAACCTCTAAACTGTGTTATGTGACTTTTTTGTTACTGTAAAGGCGGCACCTCATGAATGCGTAATAAGGACTGGTCAACTTTACACATAGGTAAAAGCTGAAAATGAGGCGTGGTTTTATTAAAAAAGTAACTATCATATTGCGCCATTGCCTCAGATTAGACGCAAAACACGTTTTTCAGTCCTTAAAACGCCAGCAAAATAACTGCATCTGAAAATTTCTATTTAACACAAGCATAGGGGCAAACATTGTGAACACAGATCAGACTACTCCTACAGGAGCAGTATGATCTGGGTCCTACAGGACCAGTCTGATCTGGGTCCACACTGTTTGTCTGTGAGGCTTCAAATATTTTAGTGGATGGCAAAAAAACATACATTTTGTGATTATGTGCCTTAAGGGTTAATAAATGTGAGTTCAGTGTGTATACGGTTAGGATTTTCATGAAATGCACGCTTGCGTGCGTGTCCCGAAAAGCTGATTAACTCTTTACCAAACTATAAATAAAAGGCGGTTTCCCTTCCTTAGCAGATGAACTAGCCAAACCTAGCCCAGATATGAATATTAAATTGCCCCCTTTACAGTAAGCGAAAAGTCAATAAATACAATCATTTAGGCAAGACCTAGTTTGTAACTTAATTAAACTCCTGAAACATTTAGCAATGGAAGTGTGGGTCATATATACATATACTTCAAACTGCTTTTATTGCCAAAGCAAACACTGTGAATCCTAACCAGACTGCTCCAAAGATAAGTCTTATTGGGAAACATAATGTTTGCAAATAATCTTGATGGGGAAGAGAGAGCTGATTGCTTTGCTTAATTTGTCTTCCTGGTGTCTCGTGATGGTTGAACACGGTGCCACGGGGTTGTCTGCAGTTTGTGATTGTGGTATTTCCTGATCATACTCATTTACTATTTCCAAAGTACACCAGCAGATTAGAGCACACATTTAGTCTGTTCTGAGTCTTAGAGGAGCGTAAAGTCAATTGTTAGTTCGTCAGGACTGAAAGGTAGAATGACAGAGAGACATACGGACGGAATCAAGCAATTCTATAGTACTTAAAACTGACTTTGATTAGAAGGGTGCTAAAAAGGACTAGAAATTACCTGCCAATCCTCAGTACACCAAATTTTGACAATATGCATTACCCAGTACACCTTTTCCTCATCCCCAGTACCCTTTTCGAGACTAACTGACCACTAGTTTTGAGCCATATCTCCGTCAAGTTTCAACCTACGAGGCTGAAATTTTCAGCATTGATATTTAAATGCCATTGCAAAAAATTGGCCGATTCAGAATTTTAATAGTTTGCTTTCTTTGTTCAATATTATTCCTTTTTGGGGATAGGTGTCTAAATTTTGGTGTGAGCACGACTTTCATTTTGTGATTTTCACTATCAAGTTCAGTGTTTGATGCCAAATCATGCATACAATTTGCTTAATATACATGTAGTATTCTAAATCGACACACGTCAAGTACCGAAAAAAGAATTAAATAGGAGAAATTCCAGATTTCCTTACCTTCGTTGTGTGTTTTTTTCCTTATTCAGTGTAAACATCGGCTCATTTTGGAGCAATATCCTGTGTACGTTTCCACCCAGTGCTAGTGGGCTAGAGACAAAAAGGTTAGGCCTTAGCTTACATACTGTGTGTGAGCAGTGAAGGTACTGGCGAGACTGTGTGGATAAGCAGGTTTTTTTAAGCCTTCGCAGGAACAGCAGAGATGGGGGGTGTTTGCGAGAACGAGCAGAATACATTAAACAAATAATATCTTAGTTCAGCAACTTGGTTCAACGAATGCATAATTTAAGGCCTCGACTTTTTTCTGAATTGAGGGGAGAAAAGTAAACAATTGCATAAACGCGTGATCACCCTGTTAGTTATTTACAGATGTCTTTTTATATGAACTGTCTTCAATTGTTTGAGTGTCTTGAAATGGGCAAGTAAAGGAAAAGATATTAAAAAACAGGAAAATTGTGTGAAAAATTATGATGATCTGTCAGGTGTTTCTCTTTATTTTTTCGACATTAGTATCTTTGAATGGTAAGTGTTGAATATTTGTCGATAAGTTCATTCCTTTTAGCTGAACTCTTTGCCTAATGAATAATTCTTCATGATTTTATTTTTTTTTTCGAACAAAATCTCTCATTAATACCATAAGAGTGTCAAACACTTTTGATCCAGATCAGGCCTGACAAAACTTTTGTAGAGCCTGATCTGGGTCCGAACAGTTTACAATATCAGGAGACAACTTATAATAGTTTGCCTACAGTATGTTTAAAGCAACTTTAAGAGGGTCAGTCAAAAAATAACTGAGCCCTACCTCATAACATTAAATACAAGTAAAACAGACAAACAGTGAAACCTGTCTTAAGCGGCCACCTAAAAAGAAGACCAACTATTGCTTAATGCATGTCAAAAGTATTGCATAATGCTCCAAGGGGAGCATTCTGCAAAAAGATCGACCTTCATTAATCTACCATTTGCCATTAAGACCTTTGTTTTGTCTATTTTTGAGTGGCCGCTTAAGACATATTTTACTGTATACTTAAATGATCTTTCATGACAATTATACCTCATCTATCCAATCACCTAATTTATTTTTGTTGGTGGGCGTTTTGCACCGGTTGCTAGGCAACAGAATATGACCTGTCAACGGGGAGCGTTCACGCTGTAATGCATTTAATTTTAAGAGTTGCTATAGAAACCTGGGCCCGGAATTACAATGCCTCCTTAAAGTTAAGGAAGACTTAATTTAAGTATTGATATTTGAACAAGATATTTTAAATGCTAAATAGATTGACAGGATTGATGCAGTACTTGTGGTCAAAGATATCTTTGTGATCCTGGCCCAGAACGTTGAAGTGAGGCTTTATTCACTGGTGTTTGATATCTATTGTATGTACCTATTCAGTGTGACAGAAAATAAAAAAATTGACCCTGGATAATAAAAACTATGATAGTTTTATTTCAAAAATTGTTAATTTGTGACATGCCTCAAGTCTTATAATTTACCCCACCCACATTCATATTGATACAATTTTAATAGAAAAGCTCAAAATTAGCCTAATAATGCTTTAACAGTACTGCATAAACAATTGTAATATGATCACACTGGTCAATGTAAACGCACCGGTGGTTGCTACAACGAGCTGGTGGTTGCATTTTAAAGCACCGGTGGTGGCGTAAAAGGTAAAAAAATCTATACCTGTTGACTTTATTATTCATTTATAAACTTGCATTTGTTTTATTTGTGATGACACCTGGCGCACAGACCACCGGTAACATTGCAGTTTATGGCTCTGCCAAGCAATTGGTGATTTAATTCATGGTTTGGACTGCAAATCCAACAAAGTTCTGGAGTTTTGCCGTGACAGGTGCTTTTTTCTAGTGTAACTGCCTAAATTGAGTGAAATCTGCATGTCTAAGCGCAGCTGTTGTCATATTCCCATGAAATAACATCCCAAAAAACGATTACTACTTTGTTTTTTTTTTCTTGGTAAAGTAGCAAATGTTTTATTGAGGAATTTTTATTACAACGCACTGGGAGCATTTTTTGACGCATTGATACAACGCACTGATGGTTGCACAGAATTCCTGTGGTTGCTGGTGCAGACTCACCACATCATTCGCTGATCAAATAAACGTTGCAAAAATCGCCATTTCAACCAGCACATGATATTTCGATACTGTATATAAGGCTCAGGCGAGCCTGTGCAAACGTGCATACTTCCAAGAGCCTTTGCTGCCAGCACAAGAGATCTTGATATTTATTACATTGTCCAGTGACTGCCTGCACAAATGTGCAGACGCGCCAGAGTATTCGCTGCTGGCGTGAATAGCACACAAATCGCCAATTAATGCAGCACAAGAGATTTTGTACAGTGACGAAGGCTAAGGTAAGCCTGTGCAAATGTGCAGACTCGCCAGATCCTTCGCTGCTCGCACAAAATGGCATTCAATCGCCATTTGAGTCACCACATGAGAATTTTAAACTGTGACGAAGGCTCAGACTAGACCAAGCAAATGTGGCCAACGCCATCGCTGTTGCATAAATGGCACACAAATATAGTGAGTATCACAATCAAAAACTGCAGACACACCCATGGCACTGAGAGGAATTCAGTGGCGGATTTAGGGGGGGGGGTGCTTTGGGTGCTTCAGCACCCCCAGCTGAGTCCATGTTTAAAAAAAATCTTAACCTATTTTTTTTCTTCTCAATGTACGGTAGGTGCCTTTTGGCGTGTTCTGTAAGCCCGGTCAGCACCCTAGAGATTAAAACGGCTGTTAATTGTCACACCTAATCATAAAATTTAGCTCGAGCAAATCAGCCGACCGACTGCGTAACCAGGCAACTTGAGGTACTCTCTAACCCTCTAAATTTGGATAGCCTTATCTTCAAGTCAGTGCGAAAAAGAGAATTTCTAAACTCTGATACATTTTGTATAACTTTGAAAACAAGTCTTGAGAACCCTCAAATTATGTGTTCATTATTGAAAATGATATTCCTGCAAACCGCTGAAAGGGAAGGATATGCTTTGTGGTCATGTATTTGGAGTTTGACAATTTTTCAAATGTAATGTATATTTTCACGCGTCATGGCCACCGACACTGCGCGCGCGACCTGATAGAATACCCGTGGTCTGTTTTGAAAATGTCGGTCTCTTTGATCATGAATCACCAGTGGTGGTTCATTAGCAAACAGTCTAGACTCAGATCAGGCCCGAAAATTTGATAAGGTTTCAAACTGCTTGAAATTATGACGTTTGTATACATGAACTCGGACCCGGGGTCCAAGACATAAAATATATTATTAAAAGAAGTCATTATAAAAATCTGCAGATAACAAACACCGCGTAATATCACTCAGCAAGTTGACATAAATACTGGGTTCCCGACCAGGTAAGGGACAAACCAGTTTGCCCAGCTACAGAGACTAGCTGTGGTATAGATATTTTGCCTGAGGTCGGTTTATCTGTTGCAATTTCAACAGACAAATACGCTGGTCTGATCTGTGCCTTTGTTGTGCACTAGCAGCAGGGACTTTCTATACCAATGGGACTGAAATCAAGTTTTCTCGCAGCTATCTCCCATACTATGATTTTTTCTAAAATCGACGGTAGAATTAGCTTTCCCCCCAACCACATTATTCTTTTAAAAAATTGGCATAGACATTTGCCTTGCTGCTCTTTCCATGACCTGTTAGCAGTCTTGCTGGGGTCTTCATGATGCGCTAACATACGCGGATGCGTGTTCTGATCGAGAGCCTTCGCTGGGCAACATTGTGTGGGATAAAGCGCTTTTTTAAAAAAAAAAAAAATGACCTAGCACACGGGCGTATCAGCAATGCGAGTCTGTGCATATGGTGCGTGTTGACACTGCAGCAAAATCAGGTTCCTGGCTACAATCTCCCATAATGTGAAATTCTTAAAAGGATATAGTTTTAAAATCGGAGGGTATAACTAGTCATGAGCACTTCTTGATGCTTTTACTTCAACCACATTTTTCTTTTTAAAAATCGCCGCAAACATTCGCCATGGTGCTCTTTCCATGACCTGTTTCAGTCTTGCTGGAGTCTTTATTTTTTGCTGACAAACACGGATGTGCAATCTGATTCAGGTCATCAAAGTTTCAGCCTTCTCTGGGAAACGTTGCGAGCGATAAGACGTTTTTTTTAAATTAATTTTAAATTGCACATCAGATTTTGACACTATCGTATCAGCGATGCCAGTCTTGCATATAGTACGTGCATGTGTGTGTCAACTCTGTGGGATGTGGGTCTGATTAGCGATCAGGCTGTCACGGGTTCGCTCTTCCTGGCCAGCACAATTCTATTGTTGAAATTGGTCATGAATTATTATCTACAGTCATTCCCATTCATTCTTATTGAAAGAATGACAGTTGTCAGTTACTGGCAAAACCCCACTTATTCCCTTTTGTATCTATTAGATGGGAGCATTTAGGAATTATTTCACTACCTTCATCTCCAATCAACTCTAAATGTGGACCCAGTTGGGTAACAATATGGTTAGCTCACATGAGCCCTAAAACTCATATGAGGTTTTAGGATACCAATGGTCCAACGTTCGTCACAGCATATTCCGTTCACGTTTTCAAAGAAGTAAATCAGCGGACCAATTTTAGTCAAATTACGTATAAAGCATCATCAGGGGAAATGATGCATTTTTAGGGGGGGGGGGGGGGGGCTGATAGGATTGGAACTCTGACATATATAGACGTATAATGGGAAAAACTCTAAAAATCTTCTTCTCTGAAACGCCACACCTTATAGATTTATGTCTTGGATCATTTATGTTATTTCTGCCTTGTTTTTGTTATGCTTTCGTGCACGTATGTTTATTGGTGCCTTGTGGTCACCTGCTGGAATAGGGCTGACCTCTTGGCTCTCTTTTGTGATGTGTAAAGTTGTCGCTTTCCCATTGGTATCCTGGGTCAAGTATCGATTCCTGATCTTTGCCATTTTTCTGACGTTGTGGTCACGTACATAAATCCTGCCATCCATGCTCCTGGTGTCTATACTAGCCATGGAGTCATAAGCTTCTATTGATTTAAAATGGGGAAAACTTTAGAAAATCATCTCTGAAACCATGAGACCCACAGAGTGTAGTCCCATAAATTCTGCCAACCATGCATCTTGGGTCTAAGTAAGAAAAAATGGAAAATACTTACGATCATTAGGCTTTAATAGCTCCCATTATCATACTGGGGAAAAACGTTTTTAAACAAATTTTCTGTCCACAGCTAATACTTTTAATATGTAGCAAAGTTTAGGGTTTTGTGTTTTCTATACGTTAAACAAACCACGCACCCGGGCTCCAAATTGATCACTCGCTGGGGACATTTCCTTGTTTCAACAAAATAGAATGAAAAAAAATCTCTGAAACCAGAAGACCAAATGCTCAGGGGAGTGGTATATAGGCTAATTGAGTCTCTTGCTTCTATGGGACACAGTTCTATATGGAAACTAATTTGTGCTATTAGTGTCTGTAATACATTGACTGTCGGTGTCCACCTATCAAGCACCCCCAGCATTAGTGGTCCTGGATCCGCCACTGGGAATAGCCACACAACAATCACGAGACACCAGGAAGACAAACTAAGCAAAGCAGCCAGCTCTCTCTCTTCCCCATCAAGATGATTGTAAAACAAGAATGGACATAAAGTAACAAAATATAGAACAATTACAGAATCCTGTAATGGGAGTAACAATTAACAACGAATCAACAACAACAGAATCACCGCCGCCTTAGAACAGACAGCAGCCTATACCTCTGGAGTGCTAAAATTGCATTTTACTGGTACCAAATCTTCGCCCTAGAATCTGCTGTTGTTGAAGCAAAAAAATTTTTAAGCTCGCATGGCGGCTTATTAACTATTGTAATGTATCATAAAGGAAAAACAATCTCATTAAATCAAAAGTTTTGGGGCCAATCTGAAAAATAGGCGGAAACACTCTCAAAGTGCGAACAGGGCTAGCTCTGGAGCATCTCTGGTGAGGCTAAACATTTGCAGAGTCACGCTTGAGCCTTCATCAGTGTACAAATACCACAAAATCTATGCCTATTGACTGTATGATTTCTTTATAAGCTTGCTTAAATTTTACTTTTGATGACCCAATGCGCACAAACCGTCAGAAACATTGCAGTTTATGGCTCTGCCATGCAATTGGCGTTTTAATTCATGGTTTGACAGACATATCCGACACAGTTTTGGAGTTTTACAGTGACAGGTGCTTTTTCTATTGCGACTGCCTAACTTCAGGAAATTCTGCATGTCTAAGCACAGCATCAGCTATGTTATCATAGTCCCATGAAATAACATCCAAAAACGATTACTACTCTCTATTTTCTCTATGCAGAGAAGGCTCTGGCGAGTCTGTACATTTGCATAGGCTCACCTGAGTCTTCGTCCTGGTACTAAAATATCATGTGCTGGCTCAAATAACGATTTATGTACCGTTTATAAAACAGTGAATGCTGTGGTGAGGCTGCACCAGCAACCACAGGAATTCTGTGCAACCATCAGTGCGTTGTATCAATGCGTCAAAAAATGCTCCCAGTGCGTTGTAATAAAAAATCCTCAATTAAACATTTGATAGTTTACCAAGAATAAAAAAACAAAGTAGTAATCGTTTTTTGGATGTTATTTCATGGGAATATGACAACAGCTGCGCTTAGACGTGCAGATTTCACTCAATTTAGGCAGTTACACTAGAAAAAATCACCTGTCACGGCAAAACTCCAGAACTTTGTTGAATTTGCAGTCCAAACCATGAATTAAATCACCAATTGCTTGGCAGAGCCATAAACTGCAATGTTACCGGTGGTCTGTGCGCCAGGTGTCATCACAAATAAAATAAATGCAAGTTTATAAATGAATAATAAAGTCAACAGGTATAGATTTTTTTACCTTTTACGCCACCACCGGTGCTTTAAAATGCAACCACCAGCTCGTTGTAGCAACCACCAGTGCGTTTACATTGACCAGTGTGATGATAGTCTGGCACCGGACACTGATTAACCTACATTCACCACGGGCCTTGCACATCACAATCAGTTGATTTATAGATTTAAAATCTTTATAATCTCAACTTAATTCATTCACTGACAAAATGATTTTGATGTAATCAAGTCTTTGCTAATTTAAAACTACTAAATGATTTAAATATGGTCTAGTAAAACAGAATACTATCACTGCACATATAACTTGACTTTTTTGGTTACTGTAAAGGCGGCACCTCTTGAATGTGTAATTAGGACTGGTCAACCTTAGACATAGGTAAAAGCTGCATTATTCAAAAGTAACTATCATCTTGCGCCATTACCTCACTATAGACGCAAAACACGTTATTTAGTCCTTAAACGCCAGCAAAATAACTGCATCTGACAATTTCTATTTAACATAAGCATAGATGCAAACATTGTGGACTCAGATCAGACTGCTCCTACAGGAGCAGTCTGATCTGGGTCTACACTGTTTGTCTGTGAGGCTTCAAATATTTTAGTGGACGACAAAAACATACATTTTGTGATTATGCGCTTGAAGGGGTGATAAATGTGAGTTCAGTGTGTATACGGTAATGATTTTCATGAAATGCACGCACGTTTGCTTGGCCCAAAAGGCTGATTAACTCTTTACCAAATTATGAATAAAACCTGATTTCCCTTCCATAGCAGATGAAATAGCCGAACCACGCCCAGATATGAATATTAAAGTTGCCGCCTTTTCAGTAAGCGAAAAATCAAGTAATACTCAGCTTGTTGACTCATTTCCTGTGATAAATTCCAATTTGGAGGTAAAGCTAGAATCATCCTTGTAATGCTTTCATTTCTCTCATAAGCTTTTGGATTATATTCACATCCTGTAAGTTAAGTAAGCAAATACATTTGATACAATCATTTTATAATTGTTAATATGGCCTATCTAATCAAGTTATGTTGCATTGGTAACCTGCGTCACGTGTGGTACTACAATACAATACAATACAATTATTTTATTGTTTCATCTCATTTCATATGAGACATTCACAAAATACTAGCATAAACATGTTCAACATAAATACAAAGAATGATATATCATTTAGCATAATGTTAAACAAGAGAAGTATCTGAAAAAAGAAAATATCTATTCTCCTATGCAGAACGGGCTTTATATGCTGAATGCAGAAATTTTGCTACTTCTTTAATTGTCGAACCACTGGAATTCAAAAGGTAGATAAACTTATTTTCATCATTTAATGTGTCAATCCTTGGACAAGATTTCCTTACGTGATCAAAAAGAGCTATTCTTATTTTGCTAAATCTAGAGCATCGTAATAGCAAATGTTGCTCATCATCTATTTCTGAAACGTTGTCAGTCTTATTACAATGTAAGCAAATTCTTTCATTTCGTGGGGTCTTTGAAAACATACCCGTTTCAATTGCTAACCTATGGTTGCTTATTCTTATTTTAGAAAGAATTATTCTGTGCGCTCTTTTTTCACATCACTAATGTAGTTTTCCGACCCAAACCTCTGCTTAAGCAAACAATAAGTGTCCATTTTGCTGAACGTTTTTATACGTTCTGACCAATATCTAATATAATAATCACATAATTTCTCCTTTAGTAAAACAAAAGTTTCCAAGGTTACATAAGGCGGTTTTACATTAACCAATTTGCATAAACTTGAAAAGAAAAAAAAACAAGTAAATATCCGTTCTTCATGAAGGTTTTGGGATACCGCTAGGGCCTCTTGAAGTAAAATGTTACTCGATGATTGAATGTGATACCAGTATTTAAAAGCCTGTAGCATACATGAAATTCCAACTGGAAAACGCCCAAGTTCCCCTTTTACAGCAAAATTTACCGCCCTTTTATTAACACCCATAAGAAACTTACAAAATTTAACATGCACATTTTCAATATCTAGAGAGTCTAGGAACTTTGGGATTCCATCAATATATTTAAGATTTTTTTATTTCCATCAAAAGCGCTACTTGATTGTATCAATTCCCGACCTTTGCCCTCTTTCTTACTTTGAATACATTTGGTCTGGAGCATGTATTAAACATTGCACATGTAGGATTCTCCACTAACCTTTAAAACAAGAACAAAAGAAGTTTCTTGCAGTAATGTAGTGAAGGCTGTATTCATTTTTACATTTTCAATAATTTCACTTTCAACATGAAACATCAAGTTTAAAATATACTCAGAAAAACAATTGAAGGATATTTAGATTCAGTTCAATTCCTAACATCCAATACAATAAAAACTGAACTAATTATGTATGCATGCCATAGTTTCAGATATCTGCAATCAAAATGAATGTTTGATTTAAGCCACGCTTCAATTATTAAAGTGCAGTGCAGGTCCAAATGGCGCAACCCTCTATACTGAAAAGTCACAAGCATTCAAAAATGATTGAAACCCATTTTTTCGTTTGTATTCCATGATGACTGGCTCCAAAATCATTGCTGGCTCTCAGTTTAAAGTATGACACCTAATTTTGCAGTTGTTGTCAGTGTTTTACTTCCATTTGGTTGTCATATTGGCTGGGGTATGTCATATCTGTGCATTTGTGTTGAAGAAGTTGTCACTTTATTAGGTGAAATTACGGGCAAATGGATGTGAACACTTACTTGTCTGTGTTCGGAATTAGAAAATTAGCAATGAACAGGTAAAGGTTGCAGCAAAAAATATACACGCTAAATTTTTTGCTTGTGAACTTTGGGTAAAGAGGGTTGGTACTTTGGTGTGGTACTGTATCGTAATCAATGACCCGGAAATTTTATTTTTCATTTTGCTGAATTGCATATTGCTAGTTCTATCAGATACGGAAATACTTTGTTAGGAAATTATTTTCTCAAATGTTATATAGTCAAAATACTTTTGATATCCTCCAATTGTTTTTCTGAGTATATGTTAAAACATGACTATGCACCTGCATGCAGCTAATTCCTTAGTGCGTTCGTGTTGACCCATTTATTGATACGTTGGAGTGATTATATCAAGATATAGAATTGTGGTGATCTTGATATGATTTAATGGAGTAATCTTGATATGATTTCGTTGAGTTATTATATACTTAAAGAATAAAGAAACGCAACAAACACTTCGTGTCATTGTAAGCATACAATATGATACAAGTTTTTGGTGCAAATGATATTTATCCATAGGAGCAGTATGTGTCCGTCAAATTACAGCAGGTTCAACGTAATTATCGATTACGTAATCATTTTGGTATGCGCGTAACCAGCCTGACCCCTCGTATTAAACTGCTGAAACAGGGTCAATAAAAGCAAAGTTTGAACCAACCATTGTTTTATTGTTTTAAAAAGTCTTAGCATAGATTGCAGATCCAGGAAATGATAAAATGGCGACGCTTCTGTAGGATTCTGAAACGGCTTAACGTCATTAACGTCAACTCTGAATACTGCGTGAAACGCGTAAACTTTCTTTTCTGCTTGAGATTTGTTCATTACAAGGACGTTTTGTTCAAGAACTATGGATTGAGATCTTCAGACGTCAAAAAAACTCAATTCTGACGTCAAAATTCGATATCCTACGTTTTAATGGTTTCCATGATGTGTATGTGTTTTTCTAATGATAGAATGGTCCAGTGACAAAGTTTATGTTACACTTTACAAGTTTGGTTTTCACTCTCAGCATGTAATCGGATGTTTTCTCTTGCATTATGCCGTGTTTCGTTTGGCTAACGTCAATATAATCACCTTACCAGCGTATTTCTACGGTATCTGAAAAGTCAGTTTTTCCCAAGAAAGCATGTTCTGATGTCTCTAGGTTTATCATATCCCGTATTTTCACCAGCGACCCAAACCCGACGGCTCTAAGTGACGTTTATCGTTTATTCACTACCATTGTGCATCATGCCATTCAAGTAACGTGTTTTGACGCAATATTTGACTGCATTACGAATATGATTGGACGTTTGTTTAATTTGCACAATGTCAAGTTGACGCCAAATAACCAAACATGGAAAAGACGGGGTTTATTGATCTTTATTCTGACGTTAACGTCACATTTTACGTTTTCATATGTTTTCATCTTGTAGCGTAAAATGTAGCGTTAAAATGATGTTTTGGTATTTCATCACATGCTATAAATACTCAATGCGAATTTTTTTTAAAGAGATTTCACCAAACCGTCATTTAAACACGCAAAAATTATATTTTTGTCTGTTGCGTTTCTTTTTTCCTTAAGTATAATATGATTTAGAATTATGATTGTGCAGAGTGAGTATAATATGATTTGGAAGTACAGTAATCTTAATGTGACCTTGATATGCTTACAAATGATAAAGATCCAGATCCTAATTTACGTTTGGAATTTTATCATATTCTAATCATGCTCTTCTCATTTTTTTATTTGTTCCATTTGTATGAATTAAAGGCCTAAGCTTTTAGTATAAGTCGAATAGCAGGAAACTAGCTATCCTATTTGTGCATAATTATTCACACAACCTAAACATGGCTGTCATTCAAAAACTTCAAACAGCTGTAACTTTTTTATTTGTCAATGGGGGGGCGGGGGTGGGGTTGGCAGATTGTATGATTTAACAAGAGCTCGCTCGCATTTAAGATGCTCTTCATTTCAATGGTCCCGCGCCCTTAAACAAACACAAGAGGATGTAGTTGAGTGTATACAATTATATTATTTGTTTCGACAAATGTCAAGTGGACACAAATTTGAGCCATATACTGCAAGAAGATTTTTTTTTGTGTGTTTAAAGCTGAATAGTCTGTAACTTTTGATCTTTTCATTTTAGAAATAATGTTTCTATTTTTCAAGATCACAGTAAAAATACTAAAATTCAGGTATACATTTTACCTTTTTCGTAATAATTAACAAAATATTAGTGCTAAAACAACAGCATTTACGTTAAAAATTAACTGTCTAGAATTATTGGAGGGACGCAAATAATTACAAACAAGAGAAAAAACACCTGTTTTTACAAGATAATTCACTTTTCCATGCAGTTTTCAGCTGTAGAAATTAGATTTATTGTGATAACTTAACTTTATTCTACTTTTACAAATGATTTAAAAAGAAAATATTTTTCTTCGAAAAATGTTCATAGTTACAGAGTATGCAGCTTTAAGTAAATTCCCTTGTAGTATTCATTAAAATATTTTAGTATTTAGAATGTTATAAACGGGACTAAAATGTTAACTTACGCTTAATTTTTACAGTGCATGCTTTGTGCAGACGAGTAGGGAATGCCCTGGTGAGACTGTAAGTTTGCGAGAGCTCGTCTGAGTCGTGCGAAAAATAAAACAAATCATGGTATCAAATTACTGTGTAACATATTTCACCCATTTTTGCATTTTAGAACACAGTGCCTCAGCATGTTTGCATACCTTCTATACATGGGATGAACATAAGTATCATATACTGGAAGATCTTGGCGTTACCCTGATAGGACAAGATTTTTTCCGCTTTGAAGTGATGGCTTGCAACGATGTGTATTTGCTTCTGATGAAAAACAGAGCGGATGTAGCATACCCCGCTGCATATGAAATCGGTCTAGGTAAAGAGGGTTTTTTTAATGTCGTAACCAGTATGCTAAACAACGCACATCAAAGGGTTTCTACTGAAATTAGCAGTATTTTTCTTCGATTACGTCCCCTTTAAATGATTGCTTCACTAAAAGGAAAGAATTTGCTCCTGGAGGGAGCGAACTCTTTCCTTTGAGAGAAGCCTCTTATGGTATGGAAAAATAACATCTTCATATAAGTGATATTTCTTGAAATAATCTGGGAAAACGGATCCTTCAGAAACAGAGAGAACCTACAATATAAGAAAACAGCAGACTCGGTTTTATTGAGTCTGTTCATGGGAACTAATGGAAAGTGCAACAATTCTCACGCCTCCTAGCACCGGCTTAAGCGGTATTCTGCTTTCCGTCAGAACGCCATATTCCTGAAGGACCAGAATATGAAAAAAATATCAACACTATATCGATTTACATGGAGCAGTTTTACCAACTCCACGCGGCACAACGACAATAATGTAAATGTTTCGTTACGCACGTGCGCATTGTGCGTAATAGTTGCTACGCCAATATTTTTGATAATACTGGAAGTACATTCATTAGCTCAGAGTAAGGAAGACGGCAAAGATCTGGATTCGATACAATCAAGTACCACACCTGACCCAGGACACCACATGGGAAAATGACAAAAACACAATAATGTTGTTGCTATAATTTGGCTTAGTAAAAAAGAGTTATCAAAGATTTCATTTTTGCTATCATTTGTTTGAGTTGTTGTTGTTGTTTTTTGTTGTTGTTGTTGTTGTTTCTTTTTGCTATCATATGTTTGAGTAAAAATGAGTTAGGTCTGTATCTAATGTATAAACACCAAAAACTGGTAAATTCATTGTTTTCTTTCAAAATAAAGGTCTGTAACTTATATATATATGGACCACAAAAGCTGATGCGTTTAAAATGTTCTTTCAAAACGATGTGTGTAAAGGTCTGTCACAAACTAGCCTGGGTCCAGTCGTCAATATTTTGGCAATATTTTCTGATGCTAATACTCTAAAAACGTACAACATCAAAGGTATCGGTTGTCCGTTATTGATTTCGATTAATATTTTGACCAAGAAACGGAAAAATAAAAAAGAAGAAAAAATGATCAGACTGGAACCCAGGCTAGTAACAAACATATAAATCACAAAAACTGATATGTTAAATATGGACTTTCAAAAGAAATGTCATGGATACTTTAAAGGATTGGTTATTTTAGCCATTCTTATGGGGATATATCTTTCAAAAGCTCTTACTTGCATGAACGTTTTTTTTCTGTATAAACAAAAAATGCTTTTTTATCAAGGAGACCGATACCTTTGGACAATTTGTTGTATGAACAATTTATACATCTCACATAGATCACTTTACGCCCAAACCTACAGCTTTTGAGCAATCGGCAGCATGCTTATCGGTCTTTTTAGAGTTACTTTCTGATTCGATACCGTTTAGACGGATGGCTGAGAATGGGTTTGCTCCCCCCCAACAGGGAATTTTGCAGACATATCCTATCTTGTAGAGAATTGAAAGCTGAGTCTTTTAAGAGATGTTTGCACTCTGTGCTCCGGGGCGTTAGTCTGTAAGAGCCTGTAACATACGTTACTTAATCAAATTAAGAAAAAGTAAATTGAAAGTTTGGGCTACAAATTAAAGACATTAAAATATTTATTTTTAAAAATCATTCATATAGTCTGCATACTGGATATCTTAACTACGTATGACAACCATTTGAATAAAATTGCAGCTTCCTAAGGTGTCATATGCGTTACATAAATCAGATAACCCATTAAAATTTGCAAGTGTGCCTAACATCATTTACATTCACAATCTCTCTGTGTGTTTTGCAAAATGTTTTTAACCATGTCTGACTAGCTTATGCAATTGGCTAACAGAAAAATTAAAGTTTGTTTCCCTAGCTTTAATATTTTTTCTGGAATAAGCAATTAAACAACCCAACCCCTACCCAGTTTTAAGGTGAAATGTTTGGTATTAAAACTAAAGTAAAAATGGTTAAAAAATATTTGCAGTTGATGAATGTGTTTCATTGTTTGGGATTTATTTGCTTATATGAAAAGACTCATAAATCTGCAAGTTTGTTGCAAAATTTTTAATATCAGAGGCTGTAACATATGTTACCTGATGTAATAAATGGGCAAGCTCATTGTCTTTACGGAAGATATGCCTAAAATGTTTTAATCTCCTCGAGGAAATTTTGCAGACATATTCCTTCTTATAGTACAACTCAAGCTGCATCGAATAAGGGATGTTTGCACTCTCTATGTTGGGGCGTTAGTCTGAAACAGTGTGTTACATGCGTTACTATATCAAATAAAGGAAATGTAGTTTGAAAGTTTGAGCTAAAATTGTGAGAAAACTCGCAGCTGTTGGATATCTTACATTGTTTAGGGATTTTAAAAACTCCTATGATAAAGACTTATAGATCTGCTAGTTGTCATCAAGTTTTAAAGATCAGAGAGCGTTACATATGTTAGCGTGATAAGTAAAATCATCTAACAGTATTTTGACATCAAGCTGAGTAAGGGCCTGCTCCATCCTAATCCCCTCTGGAATTCTGCAGACATATTACATCTTATGTAACCATTCAAGGTGCATTTAATAAGAAATGTTTGCACTCTGTAAGTCGGGGCGTTAGCCTGTAACAGCTTGTTACATATGTTACTATATCAAATTGAGAATAAGAAATTTGAATGTTTGAGCTACCAAAAGAAGACATTAAAATTATCTAATAAATTGACATTCTTATAGTCTTTATACTGGATGTCTTTACTACATATGGAAGCTGTGTAACATAAATACGGCTAACTGTGGTGTTATGTGCGTTACATGAACCTAATTATAATTTAAAAGCTATAATTGTGGCTATCGTCATTTAGTTAAACAACTACTATGACTTGGTTTCAAACTGTTTTATTAGATTTTACAAACATGTACTTAATTGATGAATAGGAAAAACCAAGTTTGCTTTTCTATCTTTAAATATATTGTCTTATAGCAGCTAATACACAGCCCTTCTCCCAGTTTTACAGAGAAGCGAATTTTGTTATACCGTTTAAGTAAAACACATGAAAGCGATTACAGCGTGTGGAAATTTTACATTTTCTTAGTCTGTCTTGCTCATATATCTGCAAGATGTCATGAAGTTTAAGATCAGGGCACTTAATGTGTACTTATAAGTCTTTGGTGCAAAAACACTAGAAATTATATTCATTTCTGATTATCAAGCCCATGGACTGTTGTTACAGATGTTATCAATAACCTTTTGGACACATTTCCTAATACTGTGCATATAATGCTAAATATAGAGCCACAAATAGAAAAGATAGTTTTACATTTTTACAAGAAAATACAATAAATGAAATGGTCCAAACTATTTCTCATCGATTTAACACTCATGTTAAACGTTTGTCGTTGTCTGCTTCTGTGGTAATCAGCATTATCACACGCCTCCTTGCAACTAGTAGAATCATCACACAATATTTCAATCATTTACATTCAATTTTACCACCAGTCCACTCAAAATTGATGAGCCATTATCAACTTTCCAATTTTGCCATTTATAGCTTGGAACATTCGGAAACTGATATGAATTCATAATAGTTGGCTCTTTGAGTATGTGTTTCAAGTGATACTCTGCAAGTAGGAGAAAGACTAAAGCTTTACAAGGAGGAAAACTATGCCATTTAGAGCAATGAGTACCTGGACTGATGTACCTTAATATTTCTGTGATAAAGAATCATATCTTAGGTGGTTAACTTTTATAAATGTAGCCTTTCCATACATGCAACCCACATATTTTCATCTAATAATGTCTCTGCACTTATTATCTTTCACCAAGCATTCAAAAACTTATTTGAAGTCTTAGTACGTCTGAAGTGCTGAAACCGAGGTAACTCTTTCCCTTCAGATGAACGAACTAGATGTATCACAGCAGGTAAAGCAATGAAATGCAGGATGCAGGAAAATAAGACCCTTTCAATTCAATGATTCACTAAGTTTCTAAGATAAGAGCGCTTATTAAAGGATGTAACATATATAACTCGTCATAATAAATGAGCAAGGACATTGTCGTGACATCCTTTTTGATTACACAGTCAGAGGCAAGTGTTTTCAATTTCAGTGTGTTTTCAATAGATCATGAAATGAGGCACCTTATCAATGTGTTTACTCTGTATAAATCTTCCATAGAGCATAATATAGAACTACTGGTTATCCCATTCTACCTATAATCCACTTTCCTTCTTTTGAATGCAACAGCTAATGATAAGGCTGCAAAAACTGAGAAATCATAGGTTTTACATTATTTTAAGACATGCTTCAATGTACTGACATCAAAAAACAACCAACTGCAAACATAATTGATGGCAATGTCCAACTTCATATTCTTTCTCTTATACCAGATAACTTTCAAGGTGTAACAGAAATTGTTTCAGACGGTCTGCCAAAACCATCAAGAGTCAACATTGTAACTAAAGAAAACTTATAAAGTTCTTTGGGCACAGCAAAATACTATTGATCTAAGACCTGAGAACTTAAGCTACAAAAGACTGGATAGGTTCCATGGCAAATGATGCAAAAAAGCAGCCTATCAAATTTCTGTTTGACCAATGTCAGAAATCTTGAAGTATTCTTAGAAGTACACGGTAAAGACATAGATTTTGCAAAATCAGAGCAAAGTTATCATTTGACTAGCACAGATGCAGAGGCAGCTGCAGTTCGATGGCTCTTGCCACTTCACAGGAAGTGATATATACCAGAGTCATACTCCATTGTATGCATATATGTGAAATGGCATTAAACCCATATTTAATCAGGTGTTTGATCCCATGACACTGACATGCTGTTTCTGCTTTTGAAGAATGCTAAGAATTAAAGTTTGGCTGAGTCAAGTTGTTTGACGCTGGCACTGGCCACACATACAAAGAAAATTGAGTCTTTTGATGGCAAAAGGGGAGGATCACACGAAATGCTTATAAGTGATGTTTGTCACAATTACCAATTTTAAAAAGTTATCTTAATTAATGTAACACATATAACACCATAGGAAGCTGTATATTTGTTAAAAATTCTTTTCTTATGTATCAAAGGTATTCAGCATGCAAACTACATGAATAATTCAAATAAATAGATAGTTTTATGTCTTCTTTCTGTTTCTCAGACTTTCAATTCATTTATTCTTAAATTGATATGGTAACATACATATCATACCATTACAGGCTAACCCTCTAGTTAATAGATTGCAAACATCTCTTTTTTGATGCAGCTTGAATTGTTCTTTAAGGTAGGATATGTCTGCACAATTCCCAAAGGGATGGATAGGAACAGGATTGTACTCAGTTTGCAGTCCTAATACAATGCCAAGATTCTACTGGTTGTGATGAAATGGGTGATTATTTTGCCATAGAAGCAGACACAATGATAGACATTGTGAGGGTGACTTGAATAAAGATTGTTTTTGAATAATTTTATTTAATAGGAATATTTATTAAATTGTGCCATTTAAATGAGAATTATTATTTTCTATTTATATGTCTATATATTTTAATATTATAGGCATTAGGAAAAATGTGATTAAAAAGGTTATATATAACATAGGTAACACAATTCCATGGGCTTGTAACATCACCAATGACTGTAATTACTAAGACTAAGGCATCAGAGGCTAGAGATTAATAGGAAAACATGTGAAAAACGGTATTTTTCTGAAATATCATCTCTTACTTCCAAGAAAATTTCCTAGCTCATTCATTTTGCCATGTAACATACGTTACATACTTTAATAAGTGCTCTGAAGCTGGTTTCAAACTTGCAAATGTATGATTCTTTATTGCATTAGCAACACAGTGCCAAAAATGTAAGATATCCACGAGCGTCAAATATTTTCATATATTTTTCTTCAATAATAGATACCAAAATTGGATACTTAAAATTGGGGGTAGGGTTGTTTAATAGCTCATATAAAACAACGTATTTGAGATAAAAAAGCAAACTTTGTTTTTTCTATTAGTCAAATAAGTATTTTAGTAAACTAAGATTAAAAACACTTGTAAAAATGCACAAATAGTCTGTAAAATGAATGATGTTAGTCAAGATTTCAACTTTCAAAGGGAAATTTAATCTATGTAACGCATATAACACCATTGAAGGCTGTAATTTTGTTTAAAATGCTGCTTTTATGTAGCTTAGGCATCCAGCGTGCAAACTACATAAGAAATTTGAATAATTAGTTGGTTTAATGTCTTCTTTCTGTAGCTCAAACTTTCATTTTGATTTTTTCTTTAGTTTGTTACAGTAACATATGTAACAGGCTGTCAGAGACTAACGCCCCGGAGCACAGAGTGCAAACATCTCTTAAAAGATGCGGCTTGAAATTTTCTTCAAGATAGGATATGTCTGCAAAATTCCCTAGGGGGGGGGGGGAGCAGGACCTTTTTTAGCTCGAAGTCTAGTTTGCAATATTGTGACACACAATTATCTGACTACAATATTTAGAAATATTTTGACCTAAATATATGCATTTCTGGTATTATTTACAATTTTTCATTTTGACCTTGAAAAGTTCATAAGCAAAAATTGTAAATATATATTTTTCTACTAGAAAAATTGTACATTTGGGCGAAAATACTTCTGAATAATGTAGTCGGATAATTGTAGTTCATGTTCATGCAACTGTTTTTTTTTCCTAACGTTCACCCAGCCTGTCACAATATTGCAAACGGTATTAAACCAGGAAGTGACTCTAAAAGACTGATAAGCATGCTGCGTATTGCTCAAAGGCTGTATGTTGGGGCGTTAAGTGATCTATGTGAGATGTATAAATTGTTCATACAACAATGAGGCCAAAGGTATCCGTCTCTTTGTTAAAAAGAACATTTTTTGATTAAAGAGGAAAAATCATGCAAGTAAGAGCTTTTGAAAGATATATCCCCTTATTATATGTCATTGAAACCCATAAAATACATATATACTCTTTGCTAAGCTAAAAAGTCTTAACCCTTAAAACGCCAAGAAAAAATGCATCTGAAAATGCCGTCTGCTGAAGTCGTCTGCTGCAAATTGTTGCCTAACATTACTGACGAATAAAGTATAGAAGCAAACAGAGTGGACCCAGATAGGAGTAGTCTGATCTGGGTCCGCACTGTTTGCCATAGAGTCTTCTTAAATATTTCAGCAGACGAGAAAAGCAGACGACTTTTGTTGCGATTGGCGCATTAAGAGTTAATGGACAGATCTAGAACAAATCATGATTCGGAAATTCTAAAATGTGACCTCCCCAAATGCATTGCATCAAAGCAGGCCCAAATATAGATGACATGTCCTTTTGGATGTTTTCATTGTAATGCTGTATTTATTCTAGGAACTAGCTCCAACACACAGTCACACATTATCAAATACAGCTGGAGGCAGTCTTATAATGTAACCAAAGTCAGTACGCCACTTCACTGCAACAGAATGGAGCCGTTTTGGATTAGTTGGGAAGAAAATACATTAAAAGTTGGAGCAGGACATTTTGTTGGGCAAGATGTGATACTATATTTAAATGACTCCGTGAGGGCAAGAGCAAAATATCTGGCAGTTTCGACGGGATACGGCGCATCTGGTCACTGGATATTCCATGGCGGTATGTAGACAATGATAGACGAATGGACAGAAATAGATGCTAACTCTTTGCCTACCAGTATGGTCAGCTGATATCCCTTGCAAACAGTTTGGACCCAGACCAGGCCAGACATAACGTCAGGCCTGATCTGGTGGGTACAAACTGTTTGACACTGATGGTACTCCTGAAAGATTTTTTGAAAAAAAAAGTTGATTTAGAAAAATCCGTGGACGACAAAAAGGCATGCAAACATTCCATGTAGGCATAGGAACGTCTTGCCTGGTCTAGATCCAAACGGTATGAGACTCGGATAGTATTTTTTTGAAAAGGTTAATTTTGAGGAAAAAACATCATATCGCGAAAAAAAGCATGCAAAATTATCCAGTAGGCGAAGAGCTAAAGACGCATTGAACTAGTCCCAGGAATGATTTTCACAAAAAGTATTATTGCTTGCCGTCAGATTTTACATTGCTGTAATATGGTAGTTAATTGTTTGTAATTTTATCTGAACAAAAACTTTTTAACTCTGCATCTTGGTTAATTTTTCATGTTTTTGTCGTCTGTTGATTTTTTTCAAAATCATCTTTTTAGAAAAATCCTTTCAGGAATATCATCAATGTGTCAAATAGTATGGATCCACATCAGGCCCGACATTTTGTCCGACCTGATCTGGGTCCAACCTGTTTGCAAAAGCTACCAGCAGACGACACCAGTAGACAAAGCGTTAAACTAATAAGAATACAAGGTTAGCTTTTAAAAAAGCTTCGAACCATCGCATTGCGTTTTACAGTTATTAAAGAAGAACTTTTATAGTGTTTTAATATTGCATTTGCTGAAGCCACTCTTTTCAGTGTTTCATGTGCTTCAAGCTCTGAGTATTTTTTTGTTTTAGTTAACGATTAATACATAGGTGGTCCATTGGAAGCAAATAAAACACAGAAAAAATGCATAATCCAGTAAGACTCTGCTCATGAACACACTGAATAATGGTAGAGTTAAACCCCTCCCCAGCAGTATGTATTAGGTTATTCAACCGCATTCCTCAATCGAAGTCAATGCACATAATGCCTAGGGGGCGGGCATATTGAAACTGACCCATCTACATCTAGTTATTTCGTCACACTTAGCCTAGAATATCAGAAGGGTCCATGTTTGATCGGGATTCTAGCTCAGTGGTAAGGTCTCTAATAGGCCTTTTTGCTTTTAGAAACAATCTGGTATCCGAAGTATATCAACTTTGCTCTGCAATGGTGGAATTTTGGAAGTAGCTTGGTCGACGGGGAGTCTGAGAAATAACAGTAAAAGACACTGCTGCTGGGGAGTTAACAACCCATCCATTTCCACAACATGTTAATGGAACAGGCCCGAATCGAACACGCGCCCAATGGGAGTTTACTAACGTATATTACCATCGCTGACGCGATGGTGAATAATGTGCTCAGCTTGTACAAATATTCAGAAACCAGCATTGTAGATTTACTGGTGATGCTGAAATAAGCAAGCCTCCAGATAAGAGTGTGTATTGGAAAATTATTTTCTTTATTTCTCATCCAAAACATGTGTTGTAGGTACTCAAAAGAATCGTGTCAATGAGACGATTCTTTTGAGCACCCAAAACACATGTTTAAATTAATGGGTAAGAAAATAATTAAAATTTTACGCAAATAAAATTTCCTTATCTGGACAAATGAATAAATGTTTTGGCACAAACAGTGAAGGCCAAGATGAAACGCCGAACGATGCAATATTTTATTAGGGTCTACACTGAACGATCTTCAGAGAAGAAAATGCAATATTATTTGGAAATTTTAACCTGTGACCTATCAATATTTACAATGAACCATAACAAGTCCATCGTATCAATTCAGGAGGAAGACCTTAAGTATTTGTACTATATATACTATTGACAGAAAGTTAAGCATATTGTACTTCAGTTGACCAAAAAAATTAGATCTGATGGGCCAACATTAAATATTTTTTAAATTATTCTACCATACTTATGCGATTTTTTTTTGAATTCCGAAGTGTACGCATTTATTGACTCAAACGAACGAGTTTTCTGAGGGTACTCTCAGCAGGCAATATGCCAAACTTCGATGCTGTTTAAAAACAACAAACACAAGATGGCTTAGTTTTTCAGACTTTTAAAACCAACGATCCATCCAAGTTATGACAGCAAAATTTATCAGATCACGTGATCTGGTAAACAAAAATGTACAAAATTTAGCCATGAAATATGTTAATGAAATGATATTCAGTCAATAATTTCGTTATTTGATTGTTTCATGCACCATTATTTGTTGCAAAATATTGCTTGGATATGTTAGAAAAAACACTGTGACATATGCAGAAAATTAGAGCTATGAAACAGATTTCCAAGGCAATATCCGAATTACAGTCTGGACCCAATTGGCTAGAATTCGTCATTATTTTAACCCATTCGCAATCTTCAGAGCAATACAGCTATCCTCGGGTGATTTAGCAGTGATGGTTATCTGAAAACTTTGATAGACAGTCAACAAAACTGTTTCTGAAATTTTGAGAAAAACACCTTTTTGTTTTTTGGGTGTCTCAGTAGGTACATATCTTGGGTTACCATGACGTCATCAGGATTGGAAGAGTTCTATAGTGCAGACGTTTGGTTAGTAAAATAACAGTACATTTTGATGTGCAATAAAATATTTTGCTACGAGGGCTGTTCAAATATGAATGCAAGTAGCTTCATAACTTTCTTTACGTGTATGCTACGACAAATTGTCATACCTTTCTGGAAAGAACTATTTGTTGCCTTTAAAATGGCACCAAACATAAAGAAACAGTCACTATGTATCTCGAGTTACATACCCTTATATAAAGGCCATTCCTGTATACTGAAGTTTTTCTGAAGCAAATTGCAATGCGCGTTTTGGTACATGTGCGGATATAGTGTCATATCTTTGTAAGTTTTAGACAAAATGGCACCAAATTTTAGATTCCAGTTTTAGAAACAATCCAAAAGTTTTGAAGCTACTTGCAATCATATTTGAACAGTCCTCGTAAATTGACAATCTTATAAAAATTAGCAACACCATCAATCAAAATTATACTTAACGTTATGCAATTAGTATACATATATGGGTTACTTTTAGCGTAATACGATTCAATTATAGCCTAAGTTCCTCATGATTAGAAGCAAACCACTGTTTATTCAAAATAAATGACAGACAAAAACTATTTATTCAAAATCAATCATTCATCTCAAACATAATTATTGTAAGTCAATTATTGTTCAAATATTACAGAGATAGTCTGAACTGGCAAATAACTCAAATAAGACTTACATTGTACGATAGAATGTTAGTAATTTGAGAAGCATTATTTCTTGGTTTCCTTAAAGGGAAAACATAAAGACCATTTTATATGCTGGTATAGTCCGTCCAGTTAAGAGAGACTGGGCGGTTCTTAGCAAAGACACACCCATGGACATTCCCATTTTAAAATCGGCAAGACAGGGTGTATTCATTCACCTTGAAATGCTTTACACTTGTATACCTGTATATACCTGTAGTAGTTTTGACCCCATTGTGAGAAAAAGGCATCTCGAATTAATTTGGATAACAAGGAGACTGACTAGTCTAGATATATGCGCTCTGACAAAGTTTCGAAATTTTAACTATTCAAATTATAATACTAAAAAAGAAAATAAAATAATGGGCCGCAATGAAAAATTAATACTATAAATTGGTCAGCACACGAGATGATGGTTCTTATTACATCGGCGTGTGGCGAAGCGTCTGATGAGCCTGCATGTACGCATCAGCTCGCCAGGGCTTTCGCTTCTCGCATAAACAAAGTATGCAAAATGAAGAAGACTCCAAACAACTTTTAGACATCTAGTCTCTCTTGACACACCAGAAGGAGGCTTTTTCGGATATGCGATAAGACCAAATTTCATGTTTGTATGCCCTTTTCTCATGATCCTGATACTAAACCCTTGTCCCGCTGTATTCTAATTGGTGATTTATTATTATTGTATCAGGCTTAAAAATCAAACCAGTTTTGCCATACAGTCAGAATTTAAAGAAAGTGCAAACCTACCCTCCCCCAAAACTTTCACATCATATCCATCCCGGAAAATGAAATGCAGCAAGTCCCCAGCAGCATACTAAAGATAAACGTTCGCCATGCATGCTGAGTATAAAGTTGGTCACCCTTGTCGTCTGCGCTTCAGTTGGTTGCACGAGTCAAGCGTGCATAGGCTATTAAACCCGATTTACTGTAGACTAGTCTTTTTTGACAGTGTATGACAGCGCTCTGTCTGACACGCCCAGTCTCTGTTAGCTGGTCGCACTATATCATAAAACAAGCATCGTGGACTACCTCTCAAGTGTTGTATTGTTCTTTTCTTCTTGTTTTGCGCTTATACAGTCATCATCATAATGAAGATTGAACACCATTCAATGAAGTTAGTTGCTTATTTTAACACAAGCAGTGAATACAATGCATATCAAATGTGAGTAAAATTGGTATTTTTCTACAGTGAAAAAATTTCGTATTTTTTATTTTTTCACTAGTGACTGATACGATTTATATTTTCACTGAATAGAATAGAACTGTAGCAAAACAAGGCTTTCTTGGCAATTTTGTGACTGAGATTTTTTTAAATTAAGGTTTTAAGTGAAGTATATTTGTCAAAAATATCGCTACGCATGTTGTGACGTCAACATCAAACATAATGACGTCACTGTTTGACCTGGCGTAGCGCCAGTTTGCACGTGACGCCTACCCTAAGGCACACTCAATAGACTTTCTTTAAATGCTGATTTCTTGCGTTTCATTCGTTAAAATATGATTCTAAGCCTAATTTTCTAGGTGCAAACTATGTTTGCACCCAATATTATACCCAATAAACACACTGCAAAAGTCAAATCGAACGAGAAACGACCAAGTAAAAAGTAAGGTTGTGATTTCTGTATTTCCGTTGAATATAAAATAAAGAGAAAATTTACTTTTTTCGGCAAATACCAGATATATTTCATCTCGTGCGTTGAAAATATCAGCATTTTCACTCGTGCTACGCACTCGTGAAAAAACTGATTTTTTTTTCACCGCACTCGATGAAATATATTTGGTATTCACCTCAAAAAAGTAAATACCCTCTATTTATTTCTTCCTGTGGAGTATTAGTTTGCCATATGCATAACGAATAAATTTATACACATGCACAGGACGAACTGTATTATGCACATCATGAGATAACTTTTGCACATAACAATTTATAATTGCTTTTCGTGCAAGTACCAAACAAATAAGTATTTTGACAAGACGGTTACAACGTTTAAAGAGATTAGATCTGTAACTATGAACATTTTTTGAAAAAAAAATTAAATCATTTGTAAAAATAGAATTAAGTTATTTTTCACAATAAATATGTTCAGTACAGCTGAAAGCTGCATGGAACAGTGAATTATCTAATAAAAACAAGTGATTTTTCTCTTGTTAGGAATTATTTACGTCCCTCCAATAATTCTAGACAGTTGATTTGCTGTTGTTTTGATAGATATAATTTGTTAAAATTTATGAAACTGGTAAAATGTTTACCTGAATTTGAGTATTTTTACTGTATTCTTGAAAAGTAGAAACTTTATTTCCAAAATAAGAATATCAAAAGTTACAGACCATGCAGTTTAAATAACAACATGTTCAATGACATTAACACGTGAATTAATGCACATGACGAACTATTGAGAAGCACATAACCAAATAAGATTGCACATAGCAAATTGAATTTGCGCATAACTCTCTCTTGGGTAGCAAGCAAATTAATATTTTGACAAGACTGGTTACAATCTATACATAACGGCTTGTTTAAAAAAAAGTGAATTTATGCACTTAGCGAACTTTTACTACACAGGACGTATTAATTTTGCAAATGAGAAATTAATTTGACCACATAATAATAACTTTTGCATAGGACCAATTGAAATGCGTACACAACAGTTAGTTGCATCCAAAGAACGAATTGGTTTTGCTTTGTTTGAGTCTTAACATCCCAGTCAACAGTTTTTCAGTCATGTCGGACGGTCTTCCTGGGTTGGGCCAGTACTAATCAGGAATTAATGTGCTTTGCTCAAAGACACATCGCAGTGACGCAGTGGGCGATTTGGTTTTAGAATTGTAAGAAAACCTCATTTTAGTGATCAATTCAAAAAGATCATCAAACGTTATATAAAGGTTGGATATAACTTGGATGTCATGCGACAATCTGCACGCCTGGTTTTAAACCCAATTGCGGTTTATAGCTATGGTTTCCTCTTTAATTGCATGACGGTGGGTCAGGCCTCAGACTCTATGACGGCTCTTATGTAAAGCTTTAATCGGTTGGTTGGTGCCTGATGCTTATTTGTAGCTGGGCCCAACGTGGCTCAACATGAGGTTTTCTTTAGCTCTGACTATCTGTGAGTTGTGAGCCCTTATCTTTGTTTCATCATAGTGTGTTAATTTGATTAGAGTGTTTCTCCATGATGATACATTGCAATACTTGGAAGGCTTCCATGCGAGCTGAACATTTCTTGTACTTCAACAACAGCAAAATCTAGGGCGAAGATTTGGTACCAGTAAAATGCATTTAAGACCCCCCCCCCCCCCCCAGTGGCTTAGGCTGATGTCCGTTCTAAGGCGGTTGTTCTGTTGTTGTTGACTTGCTGTTTATTGTTACTCCCATTTTGGGAGTCTGTAATTGTTCTATGTTTTGTTCTACGTTACAGTTTTGCAATCATCTTGATGGGGAAGAGAGAGCTGGTTGCTTTACTTAGTTTGTATTTCTGGTGTCTAGTGATTGTTGTGTGGCACTATCTCGCAGTGCCATGGGTATGTCTGCAGTTTGTGATTGTGGTATTTACTGATCATACTCACTTACTATTTTTGTACATAACAAAATGACACTTTCACATGATGAATAGAAAGTACACAATATAAGGCAGTCGAGGCATTCCATACAAATCAGTGTGATCTGGAGAATCCTGGGTGCATATATTGTTTCCATAATAGTCATTAGTAAAGATGAGAGAGCGGACCACAAAAGTGTATAGAGGGTATATATAGTTAATAGCTATCGTACATTGAGGAGTAGCAAAGAAGCTACATGAATGATTACTGGAAGATATCATTATTTTTATTTTGACATTGCATAAAATAACATTCTTTATAACAAGAATTTATCTATCGTCAATTAATTCAATTCGCTGATCTTTGAAAATAAAAATCTAAACATCGATCAGGCACAATCTGCAGGGTTTTTAATGGTTCTTCTGTCCTGCCAGCCAAGAGTGACAGTGACGTCGTGTTTTGTTTACAATTGTTAAGTAAAACATTAGCTTGTATATTCCAATTAATCTAATGCGAATCGATAGATCACTTGTGTATTAATCCTATCCTGTGCACAAGTGATCTATTGACTCGAAGTCCCTGATAACTTTGTAAACAAAACATGACATCACTGTCACTCTTGGCTGGCAGGACAGTACCTGTAAGCCATTTATATAATTACATAGTGTTCTGCGCCTATTCTACTTATTTATAAAAGTGTTCTGGAGTATGTTTATACTCTCAATAGGTTATCCTGGCTGTTGTATGTATGAACCACGTGACTGTGATGACGCCAGAGAATCAGGTGAGAAAGAGTCTGGAGTGTATAGGGTGACACCAGAGGGAACTTTTACAAGCTTTAATGTCTATTGTGACATGTCAATGGAAAATGAAACGTGGCTGGTGAGTGCTTTGGTTTAAATGACCGCCTTTTTTAACCCTTAAAGCTCCAATCGCAACAAAAGTCGTCTGCGTTTCTCGTCTGCTGAAATGTTTGGAAGCCTCTATGGCAAACAGTGTGGACCCAGATCAGACTGCTCCTATAGGAGCAGTCTGTTCTACGTCCACGCTGTTTGCTTCTATACTTAATTCGTCAGTAATGTAAGGCATTTTTGCAGCAGACGACTTCAGCAGACGACATTTTCAGATGCACTTTTTCTTGGCGCTTTAAAGCTGCATACTCTGTAAATTTTGATCTTTTAATTTTTAAAATAATGTTTTTATTTTTCAAGAACACAGTAAAAATACTCAAATTCAGGTAAACATTTTACCCTTTTCGTAAATCTTAACAAGTTATCACCATCAAAAGATCTACATGTATGTTAAAATTCAACGGTGTAGAATTATTGGAGGGACGCAAATAATTACCAACAAGAGAAAAAAAACACACCTATTTGATAAGATAATTCACTTTTCCACGCAGTTTTCAGCTGTACTGGACATTTTTATTGTGAAAACATAGCTTAATTCTACTTTTACAAATGGTTTAAAAAGAAAATAAAAATTTTCGAAAAATGTTCATAGTTACAGAGTATGCAGCTTTAAGCTTTAACGTCTATGGTGACATGTCAATGGAAAATGAAACTTGACTGGTGAGTGCTTAGAGTTCAATGTCCGCCTTTTTAACCCTTAAAGCGCCAATCGCAACAAAAGTCGTCTGCTTTTCTCGTCTGCTGAAATGTTTAAGAAGCCTCTATGGCAAAAAGTGTGGACCCAGATCAGACTGCTCCCATAGTCTGCTCTGGGTCCACGCTGTT
This sequence comes from Loripinus fragilis, assembly GCA_964019695.1. Taxonomy (NCBI): domain Eukaryota; kingdom Metazoa; phylum Mollusca; class Bivalvia; order Lucinida; family Lucinidae; genus Loripinus; species Loripinus fragilis. Next base: position 4,508,680 of record OZ026524.1, on the reverse strand, counting down.
TGCTTCTATACTTAATTCGTCAGTAATGTTAGGCATTTTTTTGCAGCAGACGATTTCAGCAGACGACATTTTCAGATGCACTTTTTGTTGGCGCTGTGGTGAAATGTGTATAAACTTACCACAAGCTTAAGAGCTGTCTGTTGAGATGTTGCTAGTATAAGGTCTGGATTCAATCTGCCGTTTCTGCGGTTTCAATATGGCTGCTGGGCGCTTTGCACGTGAATTTTTCACGGGCCGCATAGCCGTCGTGTCATGGATAGCTGCACAACAGTCGTTTTCTGGATGACCCTCTCGTGCTAGGGGCACTCTCACCACACTCTCCCCTGTCTTATTTCTGGGCTCCTGTACACTTGTCGCTGTTCTGGTGGAACCATCAGGCAGTAGCTATCTCTATAAAGCGGGACTCAACGATCCCTGAGAACAAGAACTGGTTGTAGGTAAGCAGAACAATTACATTCCCAAGTATCTCCATCGTTGTACCGTAGCTATCTCCATAAAGCGGGACTAAACAATCCCTGAGAATAAGAATTGATTGTAGGTAAGCGGAACAATTACATTTATGAGTATCTCCGTTGTGGTATGGTAGCAATGTCCATAAAGCGGGACTAAACAATCCCTGAATTGACAGTAGGTAAGCGGAACAATTACGTTCCTGAGTATCTCCACTGTGGTATGGTAGCAATGTCCATAAAGCGGGACTAAACAATCCCTGAATTGACAGTAGGTATGCGGAACAATTACGTTCCTGAGTATCTCCATTGTGGTACGGTAGCAATGTCCATAAAGCGGGACTAAACAATCCCTGAATTGACAGTAGGTATGCGGAACAATTACATTCCTGAGTATCTCCATTGTGGTACGGTAGCAATGTCCATAAAGCGGGACTAAGCAATCCCTGAGAATAAGAATTGACAGTAGGTAAGCGGAACAATTATATTCCAGAGTATCTCCATGGTTGTGCAGTAGCGATTTCCATAAAGCGGGACTGAACAATCCCTGAGATAAAGAATTGGATGTCCTTGGGTGGTACACTGGCGGGACAAAACTATCCCTGAATTCCCATTTAGGCATATAACATGCGGCCATTATGAAGGGTGACTGCAAGTACGTCTTCAACGGCTACTTCCCGAGTTCTGGCTACCAGCTGTGCAACATCTCCAATATGAGCGGGGGTGTTAGTCTTCAAGCGGCGATGGACTGGCATGTAGGGAGAATCAGTCTCGATGAGCAATCTATCCGCCGGTACACTTTGCAAACCAAATAGTTGTTCACTACTGAAGCTTGAAACTTTCCCGATAAACCCAAAATAACAGTTGGGGAATTCCTGCAGCCACTCTTCTACATCATGCTGGATACCGGTAAAACAGTGTAAATGAATCGGCTGATCCCTAAAACAGGCTTTCCTCACCAAATGGAGAGCCGACAAAAGAAGGTCAGATGAATGTTTGTTGGAAACCCCCCTAAGATGAAGAACAAGAACTTTGTCCAGGCGGCACAGGGTCAGCATCTTTCTGAAGGCGATGTCTTGGGCCAACCATGTATGCTGAGGCTCTGTACGGTCAAGTCCGATTTCACCCAAGGCCTTGATGAGAGGATTAGAGAGCAGAGTCTGAATGGTGGTAAAATGTCCATCGGTGAGTTGACCTACTTTGCGTGGATGTCTTCCACCGGTTGTCCATTAACGGGATGTTCCCAAATGTGTCCGGGTCACAAAATACTATGACCCCTCCAACCACTTCCACCTGGAAATTGGGTAGCACTTGTTGCGTATCATGGAGTACGTCTTCAATGCTCGTAGTCTGGATCACTGAAGTACCAAACAGATCTCTATGGGTCCGGTCCAAGTGAAAATGGCTATCATATGCTTGCGGAAGGCCTGGGACAGTAGGTGCAGGTTCTGTCGATTGAGGTGCAGGTTCCTGGGTAGAGAAAGTGACCCTCAATTGTTTTCTTAATTCCTCCGCAAATACCTGTCTGTGATGTTCATCCCTAGGTAAGGAGTAGGAACATGAAAGAAATACTTCTGTCTGCAGATCTTCATTTGGAGTTCGGGCCAATATAGCTCTGTCAGTAGAATCCTGGTGGGCCGACACAGCCCTGTCAGAGGTAAAATCTTGGGAGTTATCCATACCCAAAGAGCGGGCTGATGTAGCCCTGTCAGACAAATCTTGGTGGGCTGACGTAGCCCTGATATGAGTAGACTCTTGGCTGTTTGAAGAACGGGCTGGTATAATCTGTTTTTTGTTTGTTGTTGTTGCTTTACGTCCCATGTCAACAGCTATGGTCATTGCGGGACGGTCAGTTCACTTAACCACACTTTTTCCTGGGCAGGCTTGAGCAAGCGGTTAACCAGTAATTTGTGCACATACTTTCGCTTGTAACTGACAACAACCCTTCTTGAATAAATCAGCGGAAGGAGGAGAATGACCGTAGAAATTATTTCATGATCAATCTCCACGAAAGTATGGTACCGGGCCGGGATCGAACTCGTGACCCCTGGATCTGCAGTCAGACACGCATCTGTAGCCAGACACGTTACCGACTGCGCTACGCGGCCAGGTCATTATAATCTGTGCCAGAAGAGCGGGCTGGTCCACTATCATAAGTACATACTCATTACCCTGTTGCGTTTTCGGAAGTGGACCAAGGAAATCCAAATGAACTCGCTCAAGCGGTGCTCCGGCACAAAACTGAGTGAGTGGGCACTTAGCATTTCTGTTGGGTTTCTTATTTCGGTTACATACACAACATGTAGTTACATATGATTTGGCATGGTTAGACATTCCATACCAAAAATACCTTTCTTTCAGCTTCAGGGTTGTTCGGTATACCCCTTGATGACCAGCTGAGGGGATGTCATGACACAGATTTAAAACTAAATCCTGCAATGCATTTGGAATGACTAAACGTTTAGTCTCATCATATTTGGGTTTCCTAAATATGAGCTGATCTTCAATGCAGAATAAATCCCTGTTAATCCAATAATATTTACCTGCAGGACTTATTGACAGTAAGACCTTTTCAGCGGGCACAACCTTGTCTGTTAGCCAATTTCTTAAACTTTGTAAATCCGGGTCAGCCTCCTGCTCCTTCTGCAACCTGCTGAGTAGATCATTCTCCTCCGATAAATCTGATGAAACCTGGCTAACCCTGGGAGGATCTAATTTATCAGAATCTTGATCTGCTTCATTTTCAACAATGGCATCCTGCAGATGGGGATATTTGCAAATTGTCAGAGAACCAGTCTCTTCCCTGACTAAATCTATGTGGCATTCGCCCTCTTCCTCTGGGAATTCCAAACCAATGTCACCTGGATCCCATGGCCACCTTATCTCCTCCATCTCTTAATCTGTAATGTAGGCCCCAAATTCAAGGTCTTCCTGGTCCGGATCCAGACTCAAAATGGTTGATTCACAGGCTATCTGACGGCAAGTGAGTGAAATAACATCGTCCACTTGTTCTACAAAGTGAGACCACTTCTCATGGGATCTAACACACTTCTTGCATCCCCCACATGGAAGATCCTCAGGCTGGACCCCTAGACGATAATCGGAACAGGTATTCTCTGGTTCTTTATACCTGATCCTTGAAAGCGAGTCTGCATTGCTGTGTGTTCTGCCCAGCCTATGTTTGACTACCATATCAAATTGGCTCAGCTCTTCCATGCAGCGTGCTAGTTGTCCTTCAGGATTGCGGAAATTTAACAGCCATCGTAGACTATTGTGGTCAGTTCTGACCAGGAACTGTCTTCCCAAAAGGTAGTGTCTGTACTGCCTCGTAAATCGGATCAAGGCTAGCAATTCTTTCCGTGTTGTGCAGTAATTGATCTGTTCTGGAGATAAAGAATAGCTACCATAGGCAATCACTCTCTCTTCCCCTTCTTGGACCTGTATCAGTTCTGCTCCAATGGCATAGTTGGAGGCATCTGTGTCCAAAATGAACATGTCTCTGGAATTGGGCAAGCCAAATACTGGAGAACTAGTGAGGGCAACTTTCAGGTCATCAAAAGATTGCTGGTGCTCTTCAGTCCAGGAAAAAGGATTCTTGCCAGTTAATTTGTAGAGTGGTACCGATATCTTTGCCAGATCTTTGATGAAACTGCGGTGATAATTGACCAACCCCAGAAATTGTTCTACTTCGCGGGTATTTTGCGGGATTGGCCATTTTAAAACTGCATCTATATTGGCGTCCGATAATTCTACTCCTCCCTTACTAACTATCCTACCTAAAAATTCTATTTTCGCTGGAAGAGAATACATTTTTTCGGCATAAGCTTTAGCTGATAGGAGCGAAAAGGATCTAAAACCTCTCTAAGGTGAGCTATGTGGTCTACCACGGAGGAGCCTAACACCAGAATGTCATCAAGAAATGCTAGTACTATGCTCCATATTAATCCATGTAAAACCAAGTTCATGACCCTTGCATAAGTTGCTGGCGCATTACACAATCCAAACCCCATGCGAATGTGCTCAAAGAGACCATAATTTGTTATGAATGCGGTCTTTTTGCGGTCTTCTGCTCTGATAGGTATTTGCCAATAAGCTGAGTTGGCGTCTAACTTAGAAAACCAGTGATTTCCAGCTAGGGTGTCCAAACACTCTTCTACCAAGGGCAACGGAAAGACGTCTTTGGTTGTGACAGAGTTTAGTGATCTGTAATCAATGCACCACCGTACTGTTCCGTCTCTTTTCCTCACTAGAACTGGTGGTGAAGCCCAATGTGACATAGACGGTTGTATGACCGCGGCCTTTAACATTCTGTTCAAGTGGGCCTCTTCCTCTGCGGCAAATCCTACAGGTGTTCTTCGAATCCTCTGTTTGATTTGTTTTGCATCAGCAGTTTCTATAGTGTGCTCAATTTCTGTAAAGTTGCCTAAGTCAAATTCAGACTTAGCAAATACATCTTCATACTCAATGAGCAGGTCTGCTAACTGGTCTTGTTCAACAGGATCCAACTGTTCACTTGAACGTGTGACAAGTTTTGTACATGAGCGGGTACTTCTTTCAGGCTAGATTCCCTAGTTCCTGATGTACCCTGAATATATGATTGCTGATCAATGGTCTTTGGTGACATCTTTTCTGAATCTACCTGCTCTACTACTACATCACTACTGCAGGTTTTGTAATTAGTGCCTACTGTCTGTGGACAGTTACTATTAGGCGCGGGGCTAATATTAACCCCTGTCTTAATATTTTTTACCAAGTTGATTACATCAGGGTTTAATGACTCTAACAATTCCCCTGTATTATCTACAGGCACCGGATAAATACTACAGACAGGGTAAGTATATGCAACTAACTGGTGCTGTTTCAGTCTGATAGTAGAATCAGTTAAGTTGAGCATACAGACTTTGGGTTTTACGCCCCCAGAATGTAAGGTTTTTGGGATAAGTACCGACAAATCTTGCTGAGGTTCTAACATATAATCAGTCAACTCATCTGAATTGTCACATTCTAGTCTAACTACCGAATTAGGCGGGATTTTAACAGGCTTCCATATGGTTACTCTAGCAACTGAGGGTTTTTTTATTATTAGACCGCTCTACTTCTATAGGGACATTCTCTTTAGTCTCCCTAAAATGCAGAAACCCATTATCTAACTGTATATCTACCCCATGTCTCAACAAAAAGTCTAACCCCAGTAACATGTCATCCTGAATCGGGGCTACATATACAGCTTCCATAAATGTACCAGACCCTAACTGTAATGGAACCGGTCCTAGTACAAAACCTTTCATTTTGAGATCTCGGCCTGCGGTGCGCAGTATCACCTTTTTGAGACAAGATGGTTTCGGCTTCAGTTCATTAAAAATCCTATCTGAAATTATTGTCACCTCTGCTGCAGTATCGACAACTGCTTTTATTAATATTCCTTGTAAATAGACGGTGATACGTAGCATCGATGAGGATTGTAGCTGACATATGGTTATATCATCCCATGTACCTAATGTGTTCTTAGCGGGATCTAACATTTGACCCCTGTCCATACTTGACTGTATACTTCCATAAGATTCTATTGTTAAAGCAGGGAGGTTACCTGCCTTATCTCCCGATATCGCAATGGGGCCAGTCAGATGTTCTTTGGGAGTAGGACTATTCAGGTGCTCCCTGGAAGTGGGACTATTCAGGTTCTCTCTGGCAGTGGGTCTATTCCAGTGCTCCCTGGAAATGGGACTATTCCAGTGCTCCCTGGGAGTGGGACTTTTCAAGTGCTCCCTGGGAGTGGGACTATTCTGATGCTCCCTTGGAGTTGGACTATTCTGATGCTCATTTGATATGGAGTCCACATTTGAGTCCACATTTGTCCTTGGTAAATCTGATTTAGAAGTGAGACTAATGAGGTACTCATTGGAAGCAGGGTCCATATGGCTACTTGGTACCCCTGATCTAGAAGTGAGACTTGTCACGTGTTGACCGGATGCGGGGCTCATAAGGCTACTTGGTACCCCTGGTATGGAAGTGGAACTTGCTAGGTGTTCATTGGAAGCGGGGCACATATGGCTACTAAGTACCCCTGATATGGAAGTGGAACTTGCTAGGTGTTCATTGGAAGCGGGGCACATATGGCTACTAAGTACCCCTGATATGGAAGTGGGACTTTCCTGGTGTTCAGTTGAAGCCAGGCACATATTGCTTCTAGGTACCCCTGATATGGAAATGGGACTTTCCGGGTGTTTATTTGAAGCGGGGCACATATTGCTTTTAGGTACCTCTGATATGGAAGTGGGACTCGCCAGGTGCTCATTGGAAGCGGGGCATATACGGATTCTAGGCACCCCTGATGTGGAAGTGGGACTTTCCCGGTTCTCATTTGAAGCGGGGCACAAGATACCCCTGCGTAATGGCTTTTGTTCCAATATAGGTTCATCTTTTCCCTCCAAGGTTTGCTGCAGGCATATTTTATTGGCCTCTTCACCTGGTTCAGCATGCAGGGAAAAACTCTCCTGGTACTTTTGGTCTATCCATTGTTCCGTTTCTTCAGAAGAAGAGGACAGGTCCAATTTTGGGGTTGATGTCCCAACTCGTAGTTTGAAGACTCCGTCAAGCCAATCTTCATAATTCTTTACTTCGGTCCCGGTCTGGTCTGGTAGGCCTGTAGTTGTATCAGACTGGGTCGAAATTAGGCCTCCTGATCCGACCCAAAGTCGTTTAAAGACTGCTGATCCTCTTCCACCTGCTGTGCTTTAAACTGAACCCTTTTAGGACAATCTCTCTTGAAATGTCCCTCTTCATCACATCTAAAACATCTCAGGGGACTGTCACCTCTTCTTTGTGGGGAACGGGCTCTTTGCGGGGAACGGGCTCTAAAGGGTGTAGCTTCTGTGGCTTTTGTGGATTTTTTGATCAACCCATGGATAAAATCCAACTTACTCCCCATCTGAACAATTTCTCGGAGCCTATCTTCAATATTAAGAATTCTTCCCTCTAAATCATGGTACCCCTTATCTTCTGGCGGGTCTTTATTCTTTTCCTCTGTAACCTTTGTCTTTTGCTGTGAACCCCTGAATGGGACGTACCTTTCTTTTGAGTGGGGCTCTCTCTTGATCTGGCTTTGTAAAGCTGTTGCCCAAATATTGAGTTCGTCGATATCACTTGAGTACCCTTCATAGACTGCATTCACATATTTTCTGTCCTTTTGTTTGGGATAGGATTCTGTGTTGAACATTTGTTGGTTGTATTGATACCATCTCACACAGTCTATTGCCTCTTCTATACGCTCCAACATTTTATTGGCTGCATGCATACCAGCTTTTTTGTCGTAAAAGCCATGACAGAAGCGCATCACGGCTTGCTTTTGGATGTGATCATCTGGCAACTTCTTGTAGGCCTGTGTGGCTAGGGTGAGTACTCTATCTGCCCAATCTTCAACTTTTTCATCCTTTCCCTGTGTTGCATTCATGAAAGCAAGTTGTGAAGTTTCTTGAAGCTCACGAAACGCAAAATGCGCCTCTAGCTTTCGGACAATGTCATAAAAGGGCAGTTCCGGTTCCCGTGCATGTACGCTAGAAAAAATTCAGCGGCTTTACCTTCCAAAATGTACATTAAATTGGATTTACATTCTTGGGAAGACCAGTGATGTTCGCGCGCATAATTGTCAAATTTTATGTAGAAAGCCTCCCATGTAGTCTTTGTTGGGTCAAAACAGAGAGATTTCGGCACTTGGTCTGATCTATTTCTGGAACTGGTTGCACTTGGTTGCGGGGCTTGTCCAAAATTGGACCGTCCCTGATCAGAGTTGGGGTAATTAAAATTGTAATTGTAATTAATTGCAATTTAATTACATTTTCTAAAGTAATTGCATGTAATTGTAATTAAGACTTTTCTTTAATTACTGTAATTGAATGTAATTAATTACATGGCCAAAAATGGGAGTAATTAACAATTACTTTCAATTACTTTTTAATTACATGTACTTTTCAGATCAGTTATGAACTTCAGTTACTAATGAATATCATAGTTACTTAAAATCCTGCTAAATGAATTGTTCTTGGCCTTAGTACATGCATATATCATTTGCTGTACTAGTTGAATGCAACATGAAACAAAAGAGAATTGGGACTAGTCATGCTAGTATCTATAGACATAAAAATAGAATATAGCAATTTTACAGCAGACACAGACTGTATGTTACTTCTACTATTCCTTTTTAAGCAAATTATTTATTCTTTGTTTATCTGCCTATAAAAGATATGGCTTAGTGACAATCAACCTTTAATAATTAAGTTACCAAAACAATACAAAAACAAAGGTGTGAAAATCTCAACAATAGTATTTATTCAGACAATAGCGTTGGTTAGTGAATTGACTCCTTGAAGGCATTTTGTTAAATTTTCACATCTAGGATCATATGCTAAGGTGCATGACCCAATCTATCCAATACACTATTTAAAGCCCTTAAACTGAACATTTGCCATTTTCAATAAAAATAATAATAATAATAAAAAAATAATAATAATCATAAAATTAATAATCATAAAATGTGATTCAGAAAATTAAATTGAAATTTACTAATTCAGTGAACCTGGGGCCCATCATTGTTAATAAAAAACAAAAAATAAAGATAAAATAGATGTTCCAGTGGTGACTGAACTAGCGACCTCTTGCTTGTCAAGCAAGCATTTCAACAGGCTAGTAATATTTTAGTTTGTCACTATCTGATATTCCTTTTGTACTTTTTTGCCAACTTTCAGAACTCATAGGGCCATGATCATGGTTTATCGTCCACAGTTGTAAGACTTTTCTCAAGCCAATGTGTATTCCTGAGCTTTGTTCTGTGGTTAACAGCTTGTTTGAGAACTTTGGCAATTTATCCACCTCCCCCTCCACCCCAAACAAAAAATAATAATAGTTTCTGTATTTCTTCTTGTGTGATCATGTCATCAATCACAAAATACAACAACTGATTTTGTACATTTCATTTTGTTTAAGTTGCATCACTTGAAAATAACTTGATACAAGAACAAAAAATAAGATCAACCTAATAGACATATATTAAATTTAGAATATCAAGGTTACTCAGACTTTTTAGGAGATTTTTACTCATTTCAAATATCTCTGAAATTAAAATCTGATGAAGCTCTCTTAGTGGCAGTGAAATGTAATTGTAATGTAATTAATTACATTTGGCAAAGTAATTGTATGTAATTAATTACTTTGCTCAAAAGCCATGTAATTGTAATTGTAATTTAATTGAATAATTTCCTATGTAATTGTATGTAATTAATTACTTTTTCAAAGTAATTGACCCCAAGTCTGTCCCTGATATGGTATGCTTTGTGCCTGAAAATATGGCCTGTTGCCGGTTTCATATGCACCCAGATCAGCCTGCGGAATAGGTTGGAAAGTTGGTTGGAAAGTTGGCATTTCTCTTTGCGGTTCCATTTTTACCATCGGAACCATTGCGGGCCTGTTGTCATATGGCCTATACCCCGTGTTGTCATATGGCTTATAACCTGTGTGGTCATATGGCTTATAGCCTGTGCTGTCATATGGCTTATAGCCTGTATAAGCAGAAGTGGCCCATCTATCTTGTGGTATCGCTTCCCTGTATGGATCACGATATTGTGTTGGGAAGCAGGGTGAACCCATTGGTGGCTGTAGCGGGACACGTCCAGACTGGACCTGTCCCATAGCACGACCCCTCCTTTTTGACCCATCGTCCCTGCCTTCATTCCCCACCCACCTTTGAGGAATATTCTGAGGTTGTTCATATCTATGTGGACCTGTTAAGGTCGCATAGCTATGGCGTCATTTACCCGGGACAATATTGGCATTAAAGGGTCAGACGGGATGCCATATGAAGTGTCTTGGCCTTCTCTGTAATAGGGTTCAAAATCTACTACATCTAACAGTTCTGGGGTTAATATTAAAGATTTTACCCATGCCAAGTCCTGTACTGTGATGTTACCTTGCTGTTCCCTCAGGTTGAGTATTTCATCACACATGTCACTGTCTATCCCTGGTAGTTCCAGCATTTCTCTTGGAGAGCAGAAGTTGATCTTCAGCTTCTGTTGTGGGAATAGGCTTGCCATTGTGTGTGTGTGAAATTCAAATTAATTGAAAGGCCAAAAATTAAATGGTAATTATTCCCAAATGTTTGTAGCGGAGCTTTAGTTTTTTTTAATTTTAGAGGTCTAGAATTTCTAAACCAAGTTCCAAAATGGAAAAAATTTAGTCACTAGAATTTAGCGTTTTGGTTTCTTTTCAAAGTTTACCTTAATTTTAAATTTACTGAGTAAACATTTAATAAAGCAAACAAGAACAAAAATACCCTTGAAGGTCTTGAAAAATAGAAATAAAGCTCCTGGATATCACGTCAAGTAATCAGCAGACTTCCTCAATGCCAAAACTTGTCGGTCTTTATCGCCCTAGTTTATTCTTTTTCTCTCACTTCAAGCTTTTATACTGTGATGGCCAACTAGTTTATCTCGCAGCGCCAAATGTGGTGAAATGTGTATAAACTTACCACAAGCTTTAGAGCTGTCTGTTGAGATGTTGCTAGTATAAGGTCTGGATTCAATCTGCCGTTTCTGCGGTTTCAATATGGCTGCTGGGCGCTTTGCACGTGAATTTTTCCCGGGCCGCATAGCCGTCGTGTCATGGATAGCTGCACAACAGTCGTTTTCTAGATGTCCCTCTCGTGCTAGGGGCACTCTCACCACAGCGCTTTAAGGGTTAATGTCTATTGTGACATGTCAATGGAAAATGAAACTTGGCTTGTGAGTACTTTGGGTTAAATTTCCGCCTTTTTTATCAATTTTAGTGTAAGTGAAATGATTGGGTATCCAGTCTCTTGCATTTGTGACAAGGTAACAACTAGAGTCACAAATCTGCTCTGCTGTAGAAAAATTTATTATCATGTAAATTTTATTTTAGTAAATGACAGCAAAGGAGCATGTCTTTTAGGTGGAAACACACGTAAAACCAGTCACAACAAATGAAAACAAAGAATATATTTTTTTTTTAAACTTTGAATTGGGAAGATTACAAAAGCCCCTTAGCTATCGATCAAAGCAAGAACAAGCGAGAGTTGATTCTTCGCCACTTTTAAATGATGTTACTAAAACTTATTGGAATTTGTAATGGCAATCAATCGATAAGCATGATTTATCTATTCTTTCAATTTACATATTCTGCTACTTTAATTTTGTGAAAGTAAAATTCATTGAAAAGATAATAGGCTGCAACAACTTTTTATAAGTATAACAGAAATCATGAATAAGTTGCTGTTTTCCACGAATTTGTTTAAATTATCACTGAAAGTGTCTCAGAAATCAATAATCGGTCCTCGGCACAAGAAATCCTTACTTTGTTGTATGTATTTTTATTCGCTCCCTGCAAACTTTAATATCTAAACTTGCTTCAGGTATTCCAAAGACGTCTGGATGGACTTGTAGACTTTTACAGAGGTTGGGCTGATTATAGTGCTGGGTTTGGAGACTTATCCGGAGAATTCTGGTTAGGTAACTTATAACATATTTACTACTACTATTTAGCACAATGTTGTAAATATTTTGATATCTTAAAAATCATTTCAAAAGTCATCAGCTTACCGTTATCTCCAAGTCCAAAAGAACATTTGAACAGGCATTTCTGCCTTGAGTTATCAGTTGTTAACATAAATGGGATGGAAGTGAGTCTATAAAGAACAGCTAACAAAAACATGATAGTTTTCATTATTTTCTATGAAAGGATATTCCAAGTAAGACAGTTCTTTTCAGGACCTACACCATTTGGCCAGCACATGAGATTTTGGTACTTACATGTATCATAGAGGCGAGCAACCAAGGCTCTGATCGTGGTCTGCAGTGTTTGCCTATGTCTCATAAAAAAGATAGTCAGCTTGTATAGAGTGTTTAACAGGTCGCGTTTCCAATAAATAGTTTTTTATAACTGTGGCGGTCTCCTTTTTATTGTTGAACCAACATCTATGAGGGTCTGGATGGGGTATAATGATTAGTGAATAATGGCCCTTTTTATAATGAATAGTGAATAATGAGCCAAAACAATAATGAAAAGTGAATAGTGAAGGCCTTAAAATTAATGAATAATCCTTTTTTTTAACGAATTGAAGAAAACAATAATGAATAGGGAATAATCAGATTTCTTATCCACCTTTCTTACTTTTAATGAATAATTGGTCTTATTTTAATGAATAAGCCAAAATTTTAATGAGATGAATAATGGGCTAAATAATGGACTAAATTTTAATGAGTAGTGAATACCAGACCCCCCCCCCCCCCATCCAGACCATCTATTTCATTGTCGTTAGCTTGATTAGCTAGCCTATACATTATGACTCTATTTCAGGAAATGAATTTCTGCATAGGCTGGTTTCTCAAGGTAAATATGAACTGAAAGTTGAACTTGAAGACATGACAGGGGATACAAGATATGCCAAGTATTCTAAATTTAGTATTGGCCAAAGAAGTCAGAACTACAAATTGAGAATTAAAGGATACTCAGGAGATGCTGGTAAGGCCAAACAAATAAATAAGAGCCATGACATGTGATTTCCAACAATGTGGCGTTTTGACAAGTGTAGACTCAGACGAGCCATTGTAGCCTCCAGTTAAGCTTAGAAACTCCAAATGGCGTTCAGTCAGTAGCTTAACAGTCATAGAATATACAAGCGACTAGCAAAGGCTCTGATCAGACTGCACGTATGCGCAGGCTGATCTGAGGCTTTGCTGGTCGCACATATCACATTGTTGGAAATCTCATGTCGTGGCTCGATTAAGATGTGTTTAAGTCTGGAAAAATAGGTATGGTCGGTTGGTTTAATATTTTATTTTATCATAATTTTACATTTAGTCTAAAAGCTACACAGGAAAATTCTGTAGACCTATACAAATCCATGCTATATGTGTAAGGTACAGATGATGCATTGATAAGTTAGGGGTCTTTCATGCAAACCAAACATCTACATGTATGTGTCTTGGTCCACATCTGAACAAAGGGCGAGGTTGGTGCACCGTTAAAGCGGTTTAAGCCCTCCAGTAAAATGTTTTACTGACCGTTCCAAGGCGGTACTTCTTTTGTGGATCTTTTATGGGTTTTTTCTGTCTTGTGTTTGCTATGCCTTTGTGCGCGTCTGTTTATATGTGCCTTGTGGTCACCTGCTGGGAAAGGGCTGACCTCTTGGCTCTCGTTTGTGGTGTCTATATTAGAGTTTGTCACTTTCCTATTGGTATCCTTGGTCAGGTGTGGTACTTGATTGTATCGATTCCTGATCTTTGCACCCTTAATTACTTTGATAAAAACACAGACATTATTAAGTTTCTCAGGAAATGGCTTACATATAAGCTTAAAGCTTACTGTCAGATCCTGACTATATTGACATTGTATATATTTGTATACATGCAAATTATCTGAATATTGTTTAAAACCAATTATCTCTCCTTCCAGAAGAAATATGACAAACAGGGTTTTTTTAAGTCAGTATGTACAGGTCCCAATGACTCACCACGTAATTTACGTGTGTCTTTATTACATGAAATTATCTTAGGCTAGAATTTTTTTTATAAGTTGTTCAGATTTAGGGTCAGGGGGACGAAAAAAAATAAATAAAAAAGCTCTGAAAATTACTAGTGAACTGGTCATTTTCAGAGCTTTTTTTAATATCTCCAGAAAACCCCCAGTAAAACTAGTAAGGCAAACCAACAGTCTGTATTGAATCTTTAAATATTTTATCATTTTCCTAATAATCTGGACAGAACAATCACTTTTAACAGTGTCACTTTCAAAATACACAGAGAGAACCTTAAAAATATATCATTTTTTCAAGGAAACATATAATATTTAGAGTTGGCGGATAAAATATAAAAATAATTTTAGAATTTTTTTCTACTTTACGGAAAATTAGAGTAGGAGGGTTCGTAAATCAACTAATAAAAAAATTCTGGCCTTACATATCACAATAATGCTGTATTTACAACGAAAGACAGAGATTATGTACAAGTTACTATGACTTACCACTTCATTTTGTCTCGACCTGATTTACAGGAGATTCTCAAATATATCACAATAATGCTGTATTTACAACGAAAGTAAGATATTATCTGTTGCCACTTCATTTTATCTTGTCTTAATTTACAGGCGATTCTCTAACATATCACAATAATGCTGTATTTACAACGTAAAGCAGATATTAAATGTTGCCACTTCATTTTATCTTGTCTTAATTTACAGGCGATTCTCTAACATATCACAATAATGCTGTATTTACAACGTAAAGCAGATATTAAATGTTGCCACTTCATTTTATCTTGTCTTAATTTACATGAGATTCTCTTACATATCACAATAATGTTGTATTTACAATGAAAGATGGAGATAATCACTCATTCTAAAATAAGTTGCCAAACCCCTGTCTCGGGATATTGCATCATTATCAAAGGTATTTACATCACCGTATCACTAGGGTTAGTTGAATTTTAAAAATCTGCTACTATCTCAGTTAAGACCAAGCAAAGTTTGATAACGAACTATGGTTCTCATGAGTCCAGATACCAGCGAATAATGTATGACCCCCACAGAAAAGCCTTGTCACAATCTGTGTGTAAAAAAAATTATAAAATGGGACTGAATACATAATATGAGCCGCGACACGGGAAAATGGGTCTTTGTGGTAAATTTGACCATTTTGGGATTATATGATTTTCAGAAAGGTCATTATATGACTCGTAGACTCGTTTTTGTTTGATCAAAATATTCAAATTATTAGCAAAGATATTGGAATTTGATCTTTAGACGGTTTGACGTTGATTTTATAACTAACGTTGTGTTACGTCACGTTGAGTCATCCACAACATTGCGTAGTTTTCACACCTTTAGACATCAGGTCATCGCTGTTACTAACATGAAACTGCGTCGCAACGTTAGGGCTACTGATGCTGGTAAAACAAAATAATTATATTTAATCGTAAGCCAAAAGTAATTTATTTCTTGCGCATTATTCATTTTGTGATAACACATAAATGATGACCTTAATTCCTTGTATAAATACAAGTATGTCATCCTTTATTAGCCATCGTTTGAGAATGTGTACTAAATGAATGCACAGATCACCATACGCATTTGCTCAAAGGGACGTACAGTCAGTGGCCATAAGTAAGTAGCCAAAATGGCGAATGTTGTTTCTTTTGCAAAAATTTAAGTACATTTAAAATTTGTATAATTTGAAAATGAGGAATGCAAATTATCTGAAATTTTGAACATATCACTATTTGCTATTTTTCAACTTAAGAATGCTTGATTATTATAAAAATAATATCACCTAGAGTTTGTGGGTGTTATTCATTTCAATCACCCCTGATTTCTGAAACAGTTTGAAAATTCGATGTGGGTTCTAAACTTCTTCCGTTTTTACATGGCTATAGATATTGCTTATTTTCTGTATATTTTTTGGTGATAATGGTGCTAATATGTTATAATCGTGAGCTGTGAACAAGATGTGTTCACATCTTCCCAATTTATTCACCGTCATATTAGGGGTGGGTGGGGTATTTGTACCCCTGACCAAAAAATCTAAATTATTGAATGAATCCACATGGTAACTTAGCAACAAGTATCAGGCTTTCTAGGGTGTACATACGAGTGTTTGAAGCAATTAGTCTTTAAATGTTTCATTCTTTCAAATCGAAAAGACAGCATCCAGTGATACCTAACCCCTTGGTAAAATTTTGCTTTACCAGGGGGTACCCAAACTTTCATGCGAAATCATAGGATAGTTCTTTTTAAAAAATAAATGTTCTGTAAAAATGTTACCCCAAATGGTACTTTCAACTGAAAATAATTATTACACAAATATTATATCACCAGCTATGCTGCTTGTGGCACCAATATCAGGACTGACAGTGAAAATTAGCAGATTTTCTTTGGATCCAACCATAGCTTATATCTATCAACATTTATTCAAAATATATTATTTTCAATTTGAACACTCACAAAACATACATACCCCATATCCCTGCATTTGTTTATTTAGTTTGTTTTTACAGCCAAAGAATACTGCAGTCGGATCATTTTCATGGCATTATTTTCCCTCCAGTTCTCTGCTCTGCATTATTTCATTTTCAGTGTCTATACTAATTTGAACTTTAACAGAATATTTTTCAGTACATTTCAAATATTTTTGCAAATTTTCAATAAAGAATATTACAATCTGACATTTTTACAGCAATTTTTCAACACCTGCTATCTTTTATGAAGAAATGGAACCAATGTTTGTGATACACAATATCTCCATAGCAACAGATGATGACATCATACAATTCGGTAATGACGTAAACATATACACTGTATATTTATCCAGGGCAATTATTATTTGGGGAAATTGTCTTAATTGGCTAGAAAAGACCATTGTTTCAGACCATATTTTTGTCAAATTCTTGTAAGCTGATTTGGCTACTTACTTATGGCCACTGAGTGTAGCCTTAAACTGGTGTGATATTTTACCCTACCAATATTTTGCCAGCAACAATCCATTTATCTTGTCCTTATTTACAGGAGACTCTCTAACATTTCACAACTATGCTGTATTTACAACAAAAGACAGAGATTATGGCAGGAAGCAAGAACACAACTGTGCTGTCCGACACCAGGGGGCGTGGTGGTATAAAGGATGGTATCAAGAATGTGTAAGCTCCAATCTAAATGGAAGATACTATAATGATACAAACACATCAACTGATGAGGAAATAAGCTGGAAAAGCTGGACGGGATCCAACTACTCTTTTAAATCCACTGAAATGAAAGTACACAGATTATTAATATAATCATCACATACATGAATTTAAATAATACATGTCAATCAGGTTGCAAAAACACCTGTCTGCACATAATTGATAGCAATCTTTAAAGGTCAATTAAGTGTTTTGAAAAGGTAAACAATATTTTACCCAGTCGATATGTGACTCTAAAGGCCTTAGTAAGTGTCAGAACTTCTTCCATTTTGTGTATATAAGCAGCTAAGCCTCTGTTGAGTTTGCCACCTGTGCAGGGCAGGCTCATCTGGGCCTTTCCTGCTTGCTTATGCGCCATTATTGTTTGCTTGTGCTCCGTTATTATCCCAATATGACAACAGGTGTAGGCTATTGATTCAATGACTGTAATTGGCTGTAGGCTATTGATTCAATGACTGTAATTGGCTGTTACAGTGTAGGCTATTGATTCAATGACTGTAATTCGCTAACTGATTGAACAATCGGATGACCTGTAGCATTTCCATGTCTAGTGTGGGTTGCAAACTGTTGGACAGTCATACATTTGTATTTTTAAAATTCTGATCACTGAAGCAAAATGAGTTTGGTATATCCTTAAGGTTTTATTGTATCATAAGATTTCATGAAACATTTCCCAGATCATTTTTGCACACTAGAGTTCCTCTCTCCCTGGATCACACCTAATCCAAGATTCTTGTAAAATCACTTAGTCAAAATCTGGACCGTTCGGTTTAGCCTATACCAGACTGTAGATAGCTCTAAGAAAGGGATCCAGACTATTGTGATATGTGTTCTTTTGGCAGCAATATATAGGAGAAAGAAGTAAAACAACAAATTTCAATATTTTGTGATTTTATTTTACTGAAGATTAACATTTTAGTCATTGCATTACTTCTATGGTTTATTGCACTGGCCAAGCTACAATGTCAAAACACATCAACTATATACAGAAAAATTAACACAATTAACCCTTTACCCCATATGCTATATTATGAACATTGCATCACTTTCTATATTTCAAATATTTTCCAAAATATTTTTAGATTTCTATAGTTTTCAAAATACTATGGAAAATGAAACATTTGCTCCTCAGGAGCAAATATTCCATTTTTCATAATATTTTTAAAAAGCTTACATTACAAAGTTGTATGGGGTAAAGGGTTAAATCAACAGACAGACTACAGGGATTCAGGATAGACTGCACAAACAATTCACTGTATATGCTGATCTGAGTTTTTCTAGCCTCGAGAAATTCTAAAGACTGTAAGGCAAGCATTTGAACTCAATGATGGATGTATCTGTTCCAAGAAATGGCGGTATAATCAACAAAAAATGACGAAAATATTCTATACTGAGTTAACAATATTCTTTGCTAAAATAAAATGTCTCAATGTAAAATATTCACAGTGTACAAAGATATTTCAATTAAATTCCATTTAAATTTGTTTTTGTTTGTTTGGTTTGATTCTTTATGTCCCATCAACAATCTTTCAGTTAAACAGGGACGGGTCTTCCTGGGTTGAACCAGTACTAAGCTAGGATCAATGTGTCTTGCTCAAGGACCACAATGCAGTGATGCTGTGAGGCTGGAACCCACAGCCTCTCGGTCTCGAGTCAAGCACTCTACCACTGAGTCACTGCGCTCCCAAATTCCATTTAAAATTCATCCTATTGTGAGATAGTACAGGTACATCCTCATGTTCTTTGAAAACGTATGGAATCTGAAACCTATGCAAAATTGCACTTTCATATTTGTACATTTCACGAAGTTGTATTATTTATCACGTTACCTTGGCAAGAGACCTGAAGTGTTCATAATCTCATGAACAGACAAAAATCGAATTTATTACTAATATTTATATTTTATACTGTCTGTCAAGTATCAATTTTCATATAACTTGGCTGGTTTTCTGGATATTTTAAATTATACTAGACATAACGGAGGGTTGGGAACAGCCAAAACGCCAAATTCCCGTGTTTTACGTCATGACGATACGAGCACGACGTCAGTTTAACGTCAGTAAACAAACAACATTATTAGATGGCGTTGACGTTGGTTCGCCCAAACAATGTGTGTGTTGGCTTAAATAGATCCGTTCATGAAGCTATGAATATCATCTCAAATGTAAAGGTTCATTTAAAGACTTCCAGTGGAAATGAAAATATACAGCTATTCGGTCACTGTATCGCCACGCGGTATGCAATGTCCTGGTCTCTTGTAAAGCTAATGGAAATAGGAACCAGTTAGGGGTGTGGCTAGAGAGTGACCCAATAGCCGAATAATACACATATAAGATTTTGTTTTTATGTGAATCGTCTACCAAACAAAGTAAACAATCAAATTTGTCATGTTGCTGTCATGGTTGGCACCTAGTGAGTAACTAAGAAATCATTGCATTAGGAACAGTTTTCCTGTGTATCTCATGGTAAGTTTATTGTATCAAACCAGATGGAAGAATTCATTAGTATAAAAGGGTACTGATCAGACTCTGTGTGTGTGTGTGTGTGTGTGTGTGTGTGTGTGTGTGTGTGTGCAAATTGGTTAACGCCTTTGTTGTTTGCAAGCAATAATTCGAATTTTCTCGCAAACAGGCCCATTTTCATGGCAATGACAATGATCACTCATGTCAGATGGGCAGGCCAATTTCTCTCTCCACACATACATTGTCAAACTCTGACATTTGGGCTCAATACTCTATCTTCACAAAAAAGAAGAAAAAATAGGGGGGAAAGTGAGATTATATTATAAAAGTAAATCTAACAGAGTGAGTATACCTGTAGTGAGACCAGGAGCCTATGATCACAAAAAAGTAAAATAAATATATATGGTAAAATCTGTGTAAAATGGCCACTCAAAAATAAACAAAACAAAGATCTTAATGACAACTGGTAGCTTAATGAAGCTCTAAAGTATTGCAGAATGCTCCCTTTGGAGCATTCTGCAATACTTATGACCTGCATTAAGCGATAATCAGTCTTAAAAACCATTTTTTGGTCATTTTGAGAGTGGCGGTTTTACACATGTAAAAAGCAAGCAATTGCCTTGAGTAAGTAAATTTTTTTTCTTTGATTTCAGAATACATGATTGTTTACTTCTTCAGGGCAGTGCTTAACGCCATCTACAAAAAAACTGTATTTATTATAACACATACCCTAGGGTGATGCAATTTACGAAAAAGGGCAAACAGTATAGGTCTAGATAACCAAAAATAGTGAGTATGATCAGGAAATACCACAATCACAAACCCATGACAAACCATTTTAACATAAAATTGTATTTATTTTCTTACCCATCAATTTAAACATGTATTTTGATTGCTCAAAAGAACTGTCTCAGTAAGACGGTTCTTTTGAGTACCCACAACGTATGATTTATTGGAGAAATAAGAAAAATAATTTTAAATTACACACTCTTATCTGGAGGCCTGCAACCATCCGAGACTTGTTTTTCCATACTATCATACTATAGAAATAGCTTTTTGTGAAAGCTGAAACTTGTAATCTTCCAGGAATAGTACAAAGAATATTTTGTTTTTGTTTGATTTGATTCTTTACGTCCCATCAACAATCTTTCAATACAAAGAATACGATTATCACAAGTGAAAGTACTGATATTAGTCAATCAGTCTTTTAACCCTGGTCACACTGAATATTTTTTTGTACTAAACTCCTCTCCGAATTTTATCCATTCCAGTTATATGCATGTATTTACAAGCAAAGAGTAGAAAACGGTATGAATCCTGATCAGATGGCTAGTCAGAAGCCAGCTGATCTCGATCTACATTTTTAAATAGGGATAAATCTGGGTTCACTGGACAATGGTTTAAAGGTAGATCTATTTTTAAAATTGTCACCAAGGGAGGTCATTTTCAAACATTTTCTTTAAGGTTCTAAAACTCATCTTGAGGTTTCGCATGCAAGAAACTTTTCTGACAATGGTAAGCTTTCATTTTTTGTTAGAAAAAATAGGGTGCTTTAATTAAGGATGTGGAAACCTTGCGCACCAGATAAGGATATCTGAGATTTTACCTTGGGATAGAAAACATATGAGGGCTACATACATTGGTTGTATTGGAACTCATGCACATGGTCGTCAATAAACGTCATAGTTATGTTAAAGTGAAGTCATCATATCAAAATTGCATCTTAGCGTATTTAGGGACTTCTGGAAGCTTATTTTAAAATTAAAAAAACAACTGGTGAGCAAGAAAAATAATCCATCCGGCGATCCTCAGGAAGGATTTTTCTATCCTACCCTCACACTCATGAAAGATTCTTACAATATATGAGAAAACACATAATATAGATATTTATGAGAAATATGGTCCTAACATACAATGTTTAAGAATATAGCCATATGAGCCTCGTCGATAGAAAGCCTGTCTTTATGGTTTCTGACTGAGTAAGACTCAAAACGAACCTGCTCAGCTACAGAGACTTGCATGAATATTGATATTTTGCATGAACAAGTTTATCTTTTATTCTTTCCAATAAGCAAATAACAAAGGCGCTGATCAGATGCATAGATGCACAGGCTGGTCTGTGCCATTGTTGTTGGCATGTAACAAAGTCAGGTTTTTTTCAGGGAGCGGCCCATATGATCACATATAGTATCGGTATTTTACAAGCACAAGAATTGCTTTAACTAAAGAGCAAAATCTACTTGCTTAAGGTAGTACTTGCATCATACATTTCTATTAATACTTTATGCCATTTTCAAATATACATACACATTAGAAATATGGTTCTAATGTACAATTAAAAAGAACAGTGAGTTGATTGATTACCAGTAATACATGTTATAAGCAAGCCTTTATCTTGTCCAAACAGATTTCCAGAGTGGAAAACAATGTGGTTACTGATAAGATGGCTCATTAGAAGCCAGCTGCTCTGCATATACAGTGTTTTCAAAAACATATAAATCCACTTTCAGCTGGACAATTGTGTCTGACTGCAGATCCAGGGGTCCCGAGTTTAATCCCGGTCCCATACTTTCTTGGAGATTGATCATGAAATAATTTCTACCGTCATTCTCCTCCCTTCCACTGATTCAAGAAAGGTTGTTGTCAGTTACAAGCAGAAGTATGTGCACAAAGTACTGGTTAACCACTTAGTCAATTTTGTCCAGGAAAAAAGTGTGGTTAGATGAACTGACCGCCCCAACATGACGATAGCTGTTGACTGGGACGTAAAACATATAACCAAACCAAAATCAGCTGGACAAGGGTTAAGGGATTAATCTCTTCATCAGGACAAGGGTTACCTCTTTACATGCTGAAAAATATGCACACTTTTTAGTCCTCTGCTGATTTTTATTACATTAACTTTTTAAAACATTTCTTTCAGGAATACCATCAATGTCAAACAGTATGGATCCACTTCAGGACCGACATTTCGTCGGTCCTGATCTGGATCCAAACTGTTTGCAAATACAATAGCAGATGAGACAAGCAGGCAAAGGTTAAAAGGTCTTAAATAGACATATGAAGTTTGACATAATTGGTTAACATAAACATGGTATGAATACTTGGTTAACAGAAACGTCATTCATTGGTTTGTTGAACATATATAAACATGATTTGTATAAACATAGTTGTTTTAAGGCCTTGCCTACTAGTGTCGTCTGCTGATCACATTTGCAAACAGTTTGGACCTACATGAGGCCCGACAAAATCTCTGGCCTGATCTGAATCCATACTGTTTGACACTCAGATGGTATTCGTGATAGAATTTTTCGAAAAAAATAATTTGGAAAAAATCAGCAGAAGACAAAAAAAATGAAATATTACCCAGTAGGCAAAGAGTTAAATTGAAATAGACATGGTTCATAATGGTAACTTAAATCATGGTTGCTAAAATGATATACCCATACATCATACAGGCCACAATGAAAGAAAACCTGTCTTGGGGGGTTTAAAAACAACAAAGGTGTAGACTAGCCTGCACATCCATGCAGTCTGATCAGCAACTTTGTTATTCACTTATTGAAAGGTATCATTTATCATATGATGTCGCGTATGGGAGTGAAATAATGCCATGCATTAAAATTGATAATTTAACCACTAGTGGTTTAAAGATTTTTGGGAAACATTATGAAATAACGCTTTAAACGTCACGCATATGGCAAAATCCTAACAATTTTCATGCCAAAAATATGATTTCAAAATAATTTTTATGTCATATGATAAATAGAATCTAACATTCATGCTCCTGTATTATTGAAATTATTAAACTCATTGCGAAATAGAGATAAAATGCTCGGCAAGCCTTGCATTTTATCTCTTTGTCTCAACTTGTTTAATAAATTCAATAAAACATTAGCACTCATGTAAGATCCTCTATATCTTGACTTGCTACTAGCCAAATTTCAATTTTCTAGCTAGTCTCTGCAGCCGAGCAGGCCAGTTTGAATCTTACTTTGTTGAAAACCCCAGACAGTTTTGTGCCGCCGCCCATACAGTTTATGTGAATCATAGTTGCTTTACTTTATAAATGAGCCATGACACGTGATTTCCAACAATGTGTCATTTTGACAAGTGCAGACTCGGACTAGCCTCTGCAGCCTCCTTTTAAGTTTAGAAACTCCAAATGATGTTCAGTCAGTAGCTTAACACTCATAGAATACTCAAGCGACTAGCAAAGGCTCTGATCAGACTGCGCATATGTGCAGGCTGATCTGAGGCTTGGCTAGTCGCACATACCAGATTGTTTGAAGTCTCATGCACTGGCTCAAATATAGTTCATAAACAGAGTCTAAATTATACAGGCAATGTTATTTGATATAAAAAAATATAAATAAACATGTATATGATGGTTGCTTTACTGCAATACACAAATTCATACATTTATTAGTGGTACAAAATATGACTCATTTTGACTCAATGTTGAAAATAAAAAGACACAAACACGGTTTAGTTAAAGCTAGCCTGAAAAAGCACAAAAAAAATATAACATGTTTAATATGGTTTGTTTCATAAAACAAAAATGGTTCATAGCACTGACTTACACACACCAAGTTGGTGGCGATCCTGAACACAATTTTTTAAACAAAACTGCATCACCAAAAATGATGCTTTGAATGCACCCCAATCAGCTGGCTTCATCAGAAGCCAGCTGATCAGGGTCCACATTGTTTTTCATCCACGCACTAAATCCATGTTTGCACTATTTGATTTGTTGGAAATCATAAGTTCAAATAGCGTAAATAGCCCTTAAAGTATTCAATGTGCGCTTATACTGTCTAATGAATATTAAAGCATTTTCTACCAAAACAAAAGAACAATATTCAACTATTGCATTACTAACTATGCATTGATAATAACTATTTTGCACATGCCCATTACATTCACTAATTCCCAACTATATATGAGCCGAGACATGTTATTTCCAACAATGTGGCATTTTGACAAGTGTAGACTCAGACTAGCCTGTTAAGCCTCCTTTTAAGCTTAGAAACTCCAAATGATGTTTGGTCAGGAGCTTAACAGTCAAAGAATATTTAAGCGACATGCAAAGGCTCTGATCAGACTGGGCAGATGCACAGGCTAATCTGAGGCTTTGCTAGTCTCATGTACCACATTGTCGCACCACATTGCTGGAAATCTCATGTTGCGGCTCATATGTAATTAACAGTTCCCTATGTGCACACAATGTCATGACTTATTATTGGCAGTCATGATCAGCCTACACAGCTGTGTTCTATGATCAGTGTCATTGTTATGGTTATATTCTATAATTCCTTTGAAAATGTCCATGGTTAAAAAAAATTGGAAGCCACAACATGACAGAGATATACCAAAATTCACTGCACTGATTGTATATAACTATTGGTATCAGTACTTATAAATAAGCATATAATTTTTGTTATGGCAGCGTAATAATCCATTTTGTGTATTTTATATATATAAATAAAAGCACTTCAGATAAAAACATGGCTTCAGCAAAAGCAGTGCCGTATGGTTTGATTGAACTAATAATTGAGCAATATGTTCAGGCAAGAGCTAACATTACTGCATCTTACTGCATTCAACATATATCCCCTATTCACAACCAAGGGGAACAAATCAGCAAACAGATAGCTCTAGATTAGAACAGTATCAAGATTTTAAATTTCTATCATTATTTCTCTCCAAAAACACAAGATTTCGGTACTAATAGCATCAGCCTACAGTCAATGCTCAGGTGTGTCTGGGCATATGCCCACTCACCTGAGCCTTCACTGCTAGCATACACAAAGTATGAATGTAGATGAAGGCTAAAACCTAAATTTAGACAGCTATTTCTGCTGGATAGGTCAGCATTGGTATTTAAACAGGGTTCCCACAGAAATTCAAAAAAACAATTCCATGATTTTTCCATGATCAACAATGTAATTTCCATGACTATTTAATGCATGGCCTCCAATCTCCCTTTTAGTGGCATCTTCACCACGCTGAGCATAAATGCGGAATGCAGCAACAGTAATGTATCTAAATAAGCAAGCTTGTAGACCATGCATGCATTTTGAAATAGTACTTGAAACCGCCAGAGTAGCCAGAAAACTAGCTGTCAGACAGACAAGTTTTGTGTGTCTGACAGCTTTTTTTTGGCTACAGGTGGTTTCGTCAAATTATTTCACAAAATTCCATGATTTTTCAATGATTTATCTTTTTTTTCAAATTTCATGATTTTTCCATGCATGGAACTTTTTTTTTGCTATTTTCCAGGTTTTCAATGATTTCCAGAGCTTGTGGGAACCCTGTTTTAAGGAGGCTTTTGCTCATATACGATAAGTACTAAAATCTTGTGTGCTGACCAATACATTGTGGGTACTCATTGGAAGCATCTCTTCCCTTCCACATGCTGCCAGTGAGCAATGTAACAAATGGACCAAAAATCAAGATTTTGGTTCACTCTTTAAACATGCATGATCAGTTAACTAGAGCGGAGAGTGGCCAAAATTTTAGCTTGAGCCTTCATCTGTCCTCATACTTTGTGTGTACAAGCAGCAAGACTTCAGAGTTGTGCAGACTCGCCTGAGTCTTCACTGCTCCCAAATGTGATAAGTACCAAAATCTCATAAACTTGCTGAAATGATTTACGGAGAAGCAAGCAAATTATCACTATTTACACTTACGGTATTTAATTTATCAAAATTATGATCACAATTTAAGCTTAATTGGCGCCATAAAGTACATCCTGCCATTACCATGGTAACCAGTCTTCACCTTGACAACTATTTAGCTCTAATGATCTTGATACAACCAAGGAAGTCAGCACTTATCACAAATTGACCTTTACTGTCGGGATCTTTGGATGAGGAGTCTTTTCCTGCCGCCAATCTTTCTTTTTCTGACTCGTCGAGAAACTGAGACGGATGTGGAGCAAATACAGCTGCTGTGACAACAGCATTATGAACTGAAAAAGAGATAAAGGGTTTTAATAAATTCAAAATTTGAGCACTGGCTTTCTGTGGAAAATTGTCAGTTCCAAAATCTGGAATTCATGCATGATCCTAAAAACATTCACCCCCTGAATTGTGCCTAGTAACACATTTACCTCCACATTATTTAGCCTTGCCAAGATGAATCCAGCCAAATATATCTGTTTTGAAAACAGTGTAGAACCTGATCAATTTGGCATTTGGGCTCCTCATTTTATTGCTATAAACTTAACTTGATGAATGGAGACCCATAAGTGGGATAATATGGCAAACAATACAGAACCGGATGAAATGCCGCATATAGCATAATTTCACCTGGGTCTGCACTGTTTGCTGAGACCAAAGCGATCTTCAGAGAAGGAAACACAATATTTTTGGAAATGATAACCTGTGACCCCTCAGTATACACAATAGACCATCATGGCATAACTGTATTAAACTTTATGGAAGATTCCATTGGTTTTAAAAGGATTAATAAAATGGCCAACCCTTACCTTTGACAGCTTCGTAGTAGTCATTCCTGTCTCTCCTAGCTGAAGAAAACTTGAAGAACTCATGTTGTGTCTTCCATAAGTAGATAAAATGGTCTTACCTTTGACTGCCTCTTAGTAA
This sequence comes from Loripinus fragilis, assembly GCA_964019695.1. Taxonomy (NCBI): domain Eukaryota; kingdom Metazoa; phylum Mollusca; class Bivalvia; order Lucinida; family Lucinidae; genus Loripinus; species Loripinus fragilis. The sequence goes on along the minus strand of OZ026524.1, from coordinate 4,481,423 downwards.
TCATTCCTGTCCCTCCTAGCTGAAGAAAACTTGTAAAACTCATGTTGTGTCTTCCATAAGTAGATAAAATGGTCTAACCTTTAACTGCCTCATAATAGTCATTCCTGTCCCTCCTAGCTGAAGAAAACTTGAAGAACTCATGTCGTGTCTTCCATAAGTAGATAAAATGGTCTTACCTTTTACTGCCTCATAGTAATCATTCCTATCTCTCCTAGCTGAAGAAAACTTGTAGAACTCATGTTGTGTCTTCCATAAGTAGATAAAATGGTCTTCAGACCCACATATCACATACTTTCCTTTAGGACTGAATAAAAGAACATTATTAGGTTTTTCAAAGGAATCGATTATTAGATAAAAATTGGTGACATTTTTCTTATTTCAACCAGTAAATGAGATAATCATGGGTGAAAGTTTAAAATTTCCCAATTCCTGAACTTTAGAAAATCTGAATTTAAAACTTGCTGTATGCCTCCACATTATTAAATCTTCCAAGTATAATGGTCAAATACCCAGTGTTTCCGCGAGAGTGCGTTTCTTGCGTTTTCGACGCAATAAATTGACTGCTGACGCACTGACAGTTTGTCTGTGCGTTTTTCGTGACGCACACAAAAACAGCAGCGAGAATGAAACTCCCTCTTCTTTATGTGCTGAGATCTGAGGATTTCAATTTACCTTGATGATAACGCTTCTATAAATAGTGTTCCTGTGGAAAATAGACCTGCGCACAAATCTTTGCTTGGTATTTCCATGACGTATCTGTTTCATTTCAAAAACGACGACTGCACATGTCAAAAGTCATTTGCGATTCGCGCAGATGGGATTTCGCTCCAAATAATTTGCGCTTGTTTCGCTCTCGCTGCTATTTTGGGGCATTATGCAGCATAAATTTTGAAAAAAGTGGTCTAGAAAAGAAAGTTTTCTTTGCTCCAATACACCAAAATATATAAGACAACGATTTTAAAAGAAATGAAACCAATGCATCATGTCTATTTTTAGACTGACAGTCTGCGCATGGGTAAAGCGCTCAACTGTTAAACAACAATGGCTGACCCGTAATGAAACTGGTAGGCAGATGCTTTTATTTCTTGTCCTCTGGAGGATAGAGCTTTAACTACAAGCAACACAACATTGAATAATTCCCATGAAACAGAAAATGTAACAAAAGCCGTCGATCACAAGCCTATTGATAGTAAAACATGCACCGAATTTCCAGAACTTTTATCTTACGAAAGGGGACATTCTTCAAATACCTTTAATATTGGCGCATGCTCAGACAAAAATTAATTATACATTAAAAAAGTTCTGACCCTCTAAATTTGCCAATGACCCCCAAATTTTCAAACAAGGGGTGATCAATGACCCCTAAAAAATTCTGGCCTTGCAGAAACACTGAATACCTTTAGATAAACTGAAACTAAATCAGAAAAGCTATTATAATCTGAAGAATTCAGCGTTTTGAGGCTATGGACTTTCGATGGAAAGTCAGCCTCAAAATCCTGAATTCAGGAATAATCCTGAAACATGCACCCATGGATTATGGTACTTGTCACATTTGTTTGTTTGTTTGTTTGTTTGATTTGATTCTTTACGTCCCATCAACAATCTTTCAGTTATGTAGGGACGGGTCTTCCTGGGTTGAACCAGTACTAAGCTAGGATTAATGTGTCTTACACAAGAACACAACGCAGTGACGCTGGTGAGGCTCTAACTCGTGGGAACCCTGTCTAATAAATACCCATGCTGATTTATCCAGTAAAGCTAAAGCTCTAGATTTAGGCCTGAACTTTCAAATTAATCCATACTTTGTGTAAGCGAGCATCAAAGGATTTGGCTAGTCTATGCATATGTGCAGACTCGCCGGAGCTGCTTTTGCTTAACAATGTGATAAGATAAGGGCCAAAATCTCATGTGCTGGCTCATTTAAAGATTGATGATCACCAACAATAATAAAGGTTCCAAACATATATACTAGCCAAAAGTTCTAACCTGCCACCTGCATTTCATTAATTTTCTTTAAAATGTAAAATGACATGACTACACTTTTTGCACCTCAAAATAGCCACACGTGTCATGTACCCTAGACAGTAAAGATATTGACAACATGTTCAACAGTACATGCAGGATGCCCATTTGATTAGTGGTACCCCCATTTTTAAAATTCGCATTTTGGCCCAATTTGTAAGTCATGACGTTTTGAAATAACCCACTTTCACGCACAAAACGTTTTCATTTCAAAAGCCAAACTCATATTGAACACGATTGTGCTGAAATGAACACTCCATCTGCATGAGACTCGTTGTTATTGGCCAAAGTGTTGAAAATTACCCCACCATCCAATGCAAAATCGTGTGAATTTTAAAACTGAGGGTATGTGTATTCGGAAAAGCCTCCCGGATACAATTTTAAGAATTTTGCTAAGCCGTTTTCTGGTATCATTTACTAATTGGCTGGCCTATTCAGAAATGAAAATGGAATCTATATTGTGCTTAAAACTTTTTAAAAAATCGATAAAAACACACGTGGCCGGTTAGAACTTTTGACTAGTATATAAGAAACATATCTGATTTTTGGAATGTTCATGGAAACATGAATACTTCGGGTTTCTTGCAAAGTAACTTTTTTTTAACTTTGCAAGAGACCCGAAGTATTCATGCTTCCATGAACATTCCATAAATTGAATTTATTACTTATATTTACATTTTATTATAAATATCTAATATATAGAAATTATTCACAATTTAGGAGACAAAACAGTTTTGTATTTGATATTTAATCGTATTGACTGATTTGTTGGAGTGTATAACGGAAAAGCTGAACAGCCCGTGCGAACACGGACAGCCAATGGAGCAAACAAGAAGCTTGTTTTGCACATGCGACTCAGGTGTGGCTCGCTGTCAATCACAACACCAGTGTCACTTCTGGCGAACAAATTTGATGTTCGAAGGGTATTGCACAGGCAAGTGAGCTTGGCAGCTATCAATCAAATTTATGTCTTTCATGAGACTGAACGGTTGCAAAAATCTAAAGATTCATTAAAGACTTGCTTTGTAATGTAACTATTTCTCAATTGATACATTTATAGAAGAGCAGTTGATATTTCATGCTCAGTTGAGTTGAGTGTGAAAAAAGTTTTATAACCTCCAGGCCAGTGTTACCGCTCTATCAAGAGTTATGGTGGACCCCACAAAACTAAAGTATTTCATTTCGCATCATCAGAAAACCATTCATTTCAAAATTGGCAGTCTGATCAGTGTTATTATTACGTGTTTTACTAAAAATGATAACAAAATGCTTAATTTCTCGGGCTGATACTGCTCGTTATTCTAAACCTTTAACCGCCCGCTCACATGAACCCATATCAGCCCTCGCTTGCACCCATATTGGCCCTTGTGTGCCCCCTCAGTGACATAAATGACGCCATTCACGTGGTCCCGACTAGAAGACCCTCACATAAACATGTTATTAAAAGTTTAAAATGTGGCCGCCGCCGCATTACCCTTAAGGCCCTCAAGCAAATACAGAGACACTGGGTTGACATACCTGGTAACGCGGCGGTGGCCATGTATTAATCTCTAAGTATTGCTCACTGCACAGATGGTGTAATACTAAACCTACTTCATCTTAGTCTATGATTCTGACAAGTCTCTGTAGCAGAGCAGAATAGTTAGAGTCTTACCATCTTTCATAAATACAATAATCATTTTGTATTTCTGAAAACTTATAGGAAGAAGACAATTCAATAAATTTATATCCCCCGAGCCTTATTTAAAAGAAACATGTAAATCACAAAACATAAATTCAATTTATCTAAACCTGAAGTTCACCAGATCATAACAAACGCCTTTCAAGTATGTTTTAGTGCTTAGTTTAATAAAAAAAATGACTTACAACTACACAATTTCAATATCTGACCTTGAAACCCAACCCAGAGGTCAAGGGTGTGTGTATTTCAAAGTGTTACTTTGCATGTAGGTCTACACTTCTTCCACCTTCATTTGATATGCAACATGACCACTTTTAGAATGAAAAAAAAAGACCTTTTGACCCCACCCAAGGGCCGTTGGTGTGTGTAATGACAGCATATTTGCTTCCATGGTGCTATATGCTCAATTCCCTTTATTTTGAAATTCAACATGACTACTTTCAGAAAAAGATATAGTTTGACCTTTTGACCCCACCCCCTGGGTCGAGGGTGTGTCTGTGGGCAAAATATTTGCTACCATGTTGCTGCCAGCGTAGTCAGCTTTAATTTGATATGCAGCATGACCATATTCTGAAAAAGTTTAATTTTGGCCTCAGCAACACATCCTAAGTCCACCCCACAGGCTCAGACCCAGGCCTTCATACTGAAATCCCCTTTGATATGTATCAAATTTATTGCTGCTCTGTCTGCATGCAAAAATTTCAGCAAAAAATATTAACAATTGTCTTAATTATTGCAAAATTTATATATTTGACATTTGACCCCTTAGGTGGGGTCAAAGGGGAAGGGGTAACACTTTGACACTGCCATGCTTATCTACAGGCACTTGGCAGTCATTGTCTATAGTGAGAAGTTGTTAAATATAATAGCTTTGATGAAATGTAAAGACCATCACACAAAAAAGCTAATAAATGTTTTGCCTTATAATTGCCTATACTAAAACAAGTAGCCCAATGGCCAACGATCGCTCACCATGGAGCCAGCATAATGTTTGGAGACACCATAATTTACGATGCTCAAAGGCAGGTAACTCTGAACTTGAAATAATGATTAGAAATTAATTCAAAAACATAAGATATTATGCCAGTTCTAAAACCTGGTGAATGTATTGTTTTCAGACGCTCAAAGGGCAGCTAACTCCGTAGTCAGTGATGGGATCTGACCAAAATTCAAACTCGTCCATACTTATATGTATGTCCTGGTGACCTACAAGGAGGAAGAAAATCAAATGAAAAATGAAGGCGCTAGAGTGGTCACAACATTATATAGCTATATTTTAGACGCTCAAGGACAGCTAACTCTGTAGCTGGTGATTGGGTGTGGCCAAAAATCAAACTCATTCAAACTTTCATGGGTGTCCTTGTTACCTGCAAGAATAAGGAAGATCCATTCAAAAATGAAGGTGCTAGAGTGGTCACAACAGATCTCCCATTGTAAGTCTATGCAGATTTTTTATGATGCTCAAGGGAAGTTAACTCCACAGTCTGAGGTTGGTTCTACTTTAAATTCAAACTCATCCAAGCTTTTATGGTTGTCCTTGTTACCTGCAAGAATGAAGAAGATCCAATCAAAAATGAAGGCACTAGAGTGGTCACAACAATGCTGCATTATCCATCAATTTTTATGATGCTCAAGGGCAGCTAACTCTTTAATAGGTGATGGGATCTTGACAAAATTCAAACTCATCCAAGCTTTCATAGTTGTCCTTCTTATCTGCAAGAATGAATATGATCTATTCAAATTTGAAAGCACAAGAGTGGTCACAACATTTCTCCCATTATAAGTCTATGTGGATTTTTTAAGACCTTAATGGCAGCTAACCCAAAAGTCCAAGGTCTGATCTGGCTGAATTTTGAACCCATCCAAGCTTTTATGGTTGACCTTTTTACCTGCAAGAAATTAGAATAAAGAAGATCCAATCAAAAATGAAGGCACTAGAGTGGTTACAACAAAAGCCATCAATTTTTAAGATGCTCAATGGCAGCTAACTCCATAATAGGTGATGGGACCTTGATGAAATTCAAACCCATTCAAGCTTTTATAGCTGTCCTTGTTATCTGCAAGAATGAAGAAGATCAATTCAAAATTGAAAGCACTAGAGTGGTCACAACAGATCTCCCATTATAAGTCTATGGGGATTTTTCCAGACGCTCAAGGGCAGCTAACTCCACAATCCAACATCTGATCTGGCCTAATTCCGAACCCATCCAAGCTTTTATGGTTGTCCTTGTTACCTGCAAGAATGAAGAAGATCCAATCAAAAATGAAGGCGCTAGAGTGGTCACAAGACTGTTTATTGATTTTTCAAACGCTCAAGGGCAGCTAACCCCGAAGTCAGTGATGGAATCTTGCCAAAATTCTAACTCATCCGAGCTTTTATGGTAGGGCTTGTTACCTGCAAAAATGAAGAAGATCCATCTAAAAATGACTGCACTAGAGTGGTCACAATATTTCTCCCATTATAAGTCTATGGGGATTTTTCCAGACACTCAAGGGCAGATAACTCATAAGTCCCTGGTCGGATCTTGCTGAATTTTGAAACCATTCAAGATGTTATGGTTGTTCTTGTTATCTGCAAGAATAAAGAAGATCTTATCAAAAATGAAGGAGCTAGAGTGGTCACAAGGTTTTCCCCATTATAACCCTATGGGAGCCATCTGTTGCCATGGAAACCAGAGTTCTGATCTGATCTGGCCCAATACCTTATGCAGCCAATCCCCCACCCCAATGATGCTCCAGATGAAATTTGATTACGATCGGCTGGCTGGTCTCAGAGATATTCATGTTTGAAAGTGTGGACGCACGGACGGAGGGAAGTACGCACGGACGGACGCCGGCTCGAGTCCCATACTATAAGCTCACCCTGAGACTTCGGCTCTGGTGAGCTAACAAGGGCAATAACTCAAGTGTTAATAGGTGGATTTTGACCAAACTTATAGGATATCGAGAGTTCATGGTACTAATCATTTATACCAAGAATGAATCAAATCTGACCAATAGGCACTGAGATATGGTTCCGGACGGAAAAAAAGTGTGGACGGACGGGCGGAATGGAAGGACGGAGGGACAGACGCACAGACGACCCGAAAAGTATATTTCCCTCAGACTTCGTCAGGGGATAATGAACATAGAGTCCTTTTCAGGGAAGGGGGGGGGGGGTCTGTTATTTCTAGAATTTGATGGACTCTTACTTACCTAAAGGTGGCTCTGATCTGACTGCTTGTGTTCGTATGACCTTTATATTTACATGTGAGTGTAAGGTCTCTGAGATCGTACAGTCTAACACGAGAATCATTGGATGTTACGAGTATCTGGAATAGGAATACATAACAAATTATCTTATTTGAAAGCAATTTATTTACCCACATGTGCATATAGAAAGTAATCTTAAAGCCCACAAAAGACACTTGAACATGTGACTTCTTTCTGACATTAACCTTTTCAAACTGGTGGATTTTATGCAAATACTTAAGCTAGCCCTATGTGCTATGTGAAAAATTAAAAAGGATTAGCTCTGATACAAAATACTGTTTATTAAACATGTTTTTTCATTCATTAACATTTGCTGGGTCTCAAGGAAGCTGTCTGAACATTAAAGGCTGCTAGGCCAAGTATTGAAACTATTTCCGAGGGACCCTGAAATAATGTAATGAAACATACATGAGTGGTCGTTATTACCACATTATACCTGCTTCTGCCAACCAAAATCGCACTGAAAACCCTGCTGAAACATTTAAATATCCCTTTTCTTGCACTGGATCTCCATACAAAATGGCTTCAGATTGTAACCTTTGGAATATCATCATGTCATTGTTGAGTACAACCTTTTCATAAACAAATACATCGACAAATGATCATCCATAACTTCATGCAAACAAATCAGAGCTCTATTTAAGTACTGTCAAATTATAACCCATGTCCAAACAAGACATGAACCTCAAGATTTAAACATGGATTTGATAGTTACATACATTTGACAATCGCTTCACACAGCTTATTTTCTATTTAATCAAGACTTTACCTTATCTTCTCCTTGTAATGGTTCAATACCAGTGATTTTATGACCACGAGCATTCTTCCCTCGAGTTGAGCGGACATGAATTTGAGTATAATACTTGAGATGCTGCAATAAAGAAAGATAGGAAATCAACATCATATCTATTATGGTAATAACCCTTTTGTATGGAGTCCTTATCCCCAACCATTTGATACAAGAGGCTCAATAAGCCTATATCGCTCACCTGAGTTGTTGGCCTCAAAGTTGCATAGGGAAAAAAATTTAAGTTATTTTTATTTTGAGTCTATGGGAGCAAATGACCCCCATGGAGCCCAGGTGCATGGTTGGCTGATTTCACATAGAGAACACTAAGCATTGCAACATACTAAATATATAAGCTGAGGGCCTCATGGCTGTAAAGGAGATTTTTTAAGTTTTTACCATGATAAGTCTATGGGAGCTAAATACCACTGGGACATTGCAAATTTGGACCCCAGGGGCTTGATTGGCAGGATTTATGTTGGGGACCACTAGACATTGCTACATACTAAATATATAAGCTGTGGGCCTCATGGTTTCAGATGAGAAGATTTTTTAAGTTTTTTTACAATAGAAGTCTATGGAAACTCGTAATCCCCAGGGTGGAGCCAGTTAGGATCCCAGGGGCTTGATTGGCAGGATTTATGTAGGGGACAGCTAGACATTGCTACAGTAACATACCAAATATAAGCTGTGGGTCTAATGGTTTCAGAGAAGATTTTTAAAGTTTGTCCTGTTATAAGCCCATGGAGACTCTTGATTCCGGGGGCGGGGCCAGAGACATTGCTACATACTATAAGCTGTGGGCCTCATGGTTTTAGAGAAGATTAAAAAAATACATTATAAGTCTGTCGAAACTTGATCCCGTGGTGGGCCAGTTAGGACCCCAGGGGCTTGATTGGTAGGGTTTATAAAGAGGACCACTAGACATTGTTACATACCAAATATATAAGCTATGGGCAAAGATTTTTAAAGCTTTTCTCATTATAAGTCTATTGGGGGTTCCAATCCAATCAGCCCAAAAACCTTATGCAGCCTTTCCCCCTGCTGATGATGCTTTACATGAAATTTGATCAAATTTGGTCAGCTGACTTTAGAGATATACTACCAAACTCAGTAACTTTGAAAGTGTGGACGGACCATTGCCATATACTAATACCTCACTTGAGCATTTGGCTCAGGTGAGCTAGTAATATACTCTACCAAAGTACTTAAGTAGACGAGAGAAGACAGCAATTATAGTGAGTGGCAGGAAAAGGGCTAAATGGGTGCAATTTCATATACAGTTGACACCATATGGGTAGTTTTGCATTTGAGGATGGATATTGACCCTTTGTATAAAGGAAACCTCTAAAGGGGTACCTTTGCAAACAGTGTAGACCCAGATGAAATGCCGCATAATGCGGCATTTCATCAGGGTCTACACGGTTTGTTTAACTAAAAAAGATCTTCAGACAAAAAAAATACAATATTTGAAAAAATATATAGCATGACACCCCTAAATATATACAATGGACCAGTAGGAAGAACCCATTAGTATACAAAGGGTTAAACAATTAACAGAGCACAACATCATTGTTCCACAAAGATAAATAAAAATAAGGTGTAAATAAATTATTATTTTCTTAATCATCAGCGGTGCCATGGGTTTGTCTGCGGTTTGTGATTGTGGTATCTCCTGATCATACTCACTTACTATTTTTGACATTTGTTGTGGGTGCTCAAAAGAACCTTCTCAATGAGACGGTTCTTTTGATTACCCACAACATATGTTTTAGTTTAGAAATAAGAAATTCAATTTTCAATTATACTCTCTTATTTAAAGGCCTGCAACTTGCAAGGCTAAGTCATCCACGTGCATCAGTGACCTTCAGCTTACCACAGTACTGTAGAACATATCCCAACATATGTTCCAACCACAGCAATCATTTAGTGGACAAAAATCTAGATAAAGTTTTGCGGGGCCTCAGGGGATTTTTTACTACATCAGTATCAACAACTCCATATGTCTAGATAGTCTATATTTTTTAGCGTAAAATTGTGATTATTTTCTTAAACATCAGTTCTAACATTTGTGGATGCTCAAGAACCGAGCTGTCTCATTAAGACGGTTCTTTTGAGTACCCACAACATATGTTTTGGTTGAGAAATATGGAAATTAATTTTTCAATTACACCCTCTTATTTAAAGGGCTGCAACTTGCAAGGCTAAGTCGACCACGTGCATCAGTAACCTCAAACTTACCTCAGTACTGTAAAATATACATTTGCCATCATAAGTTCCGACCACGGCAAATTTTCCATTATGACAGAAATTAGCCGTTGTAATGAGACTGTTGTTGTTGTTGCCCACTTCATTCCATAGTGTCACTTTTTTATCTGGAATATTCCATAATCTTAGCTTGCCGTCCAGAGATCCGCTGAGAAAATAACGGTCATCCTGAAATAAATACAAATGCAGTCAGGAGCATACTGGAGGCATTTCATACACTACACACTCTAAAGGGGGTCTTATCTGGGTGTATTGCCCCTATATGGGGTTATGTGGTGGAATATGGTTTTAAAGCATTTCACAGGGCTAAAATGAGCTCTCAAAACAAGCAAGTAAACACTATTATTTGCATTTTTCTTCCAAAAAATCAAATTAAACAGCTTTTGACCCTACTCTTGCGGAGCACATACGTATTTGCGTACACGTAGGTATGCCCCTGATGGTTGGCTGCTTGCATAAACTTTCATGTACTGGCTCAAATATCTTTATACATCATTTTATATTGAGTGTGCTTGTGTTTAAGGTCCAGTTGACAGCTATGGTCATATAGAGAGATCACATCTTAACTCTTTGTATGTTGGGTTATTTTTTTCATGTTTTTTTTGTTGTCTGCAAATTTTTTTCAATATTTTTTTTCTTTCAAAATATTCTTTCAGAAATAGTATCAGAGTGTCAAAAAGCTTGTACCCAGATCAGGCCCAATGTTCCTTTTTGCACCCCCCCCCCTCCCCCCCCACACACACCTCCCCCTCCAATCATATGTCCATAAAGATCGTGGGCAATAACTCTGGCAATATTTTTCGAAAGTTAGTGAGATAATCCACTCATTATCTCTTATCAGCTTTCCTAATAACAATATAAGTTTCAAGCCTGTAGCTCTAAGAGTTTATGAGACATCCTCCTAACAAGGTATGCATGATTGATGGAAGGACAAGTCAAATGCAATCTATCCCCTCATTTTTTTCAAAATTGGAGCTATATATATGTACAATATTTATAACCAAGGAAAAAGGCAAAAATGCAATGGAAATTGAATAATCGGATGGTGTAACATACCTTTGGGTGAAAGACAATAGCGGTAACAAAATCTATATGTTGAAAAGCACAAAGGCACTCTCTTCTTGATATATGCCATAATCTCACAGTTTTATCCATTGATGAAGACAATATAAAATAATTCTGAAATAAAAGGCATAGGTCAAGATAAGCAATTTTTTAGCATAAAATTGTGAATATCTTCTTATCCATTTGTTTAAACATTTGTTTTGAGTGCTCAAAAGAACCATCTTTGTTTTGAGTGCTCAAAAGAACCATCTCATTGAGACAGTTCTTTTGAGTACCCACAACAAACATTTTGGTTGAGAAATAAGAAAATCAAATTTAGGTTACGCACTCCTATCTATAGGGCTGGTCTACCTTAGATACAGGTTAAAGCCAAAAATGAGGTGTGGCTATATTCAAAGTTACTGTATCTTCTTGCGCCATAACACCTCAGTATAGACACAAAACATGTGATTTAACCCTTAAAACGCCTGCAAAATAATTACTTTGGAAAATGTCTTTTTATTGGTTAACATAAGTATATAGGCAAACAGTGTGGACCCAGATCAGACAGGAGCAGTCTGATCTGGATCTACACTCATTTTTGAAGAGACTTCAAATATTTCACCAGATCACAAAAGCTTACGACTTTTTTGTGATATGTACTTTAAGGGTTAATAAATGAGAGATCAGTGTATATACGGTCAGGATTGTCATGAAATGCACGTGCATTTGCATGGCTCAAACAACTTATTAACTCTTCACCAAAGATAGAACCTGATTTCCCTTCTTGAGCAGATGAAATAGCCGAACAACGCCTAGATATGAATATTAAAGTTGCCGCCTCTACAGTGACCTAAAAGATAATATTTACAGAATGGTTTACTTTTAAAGGGACCTTTCTTACTCTGTCTCAGGCTCCCAGTCAGTATCTTACCTTTGACCAAGATATATCTAGTAGATAAGCCGAGTGACCCCCGTATTTACTTTTAAAGGGACCTTTCTTACTCTGTCTCACATCCCAGTATCTTACCTTTGACCAAGATATATCTAGTGGACGCTGTTTTTACAGAATGGTTTACTTTTAGCTCTTTCGCTGCCAATGTCCCCGTTTGGCGACCAACCGCAGAGTGCCAATGTCGCCATAAAGTGACTTTGACATGTGGCTTGTTTCAGTGATGTGTATTACCCTATTTTGCGACATATCGTTGCAAACAAGGGAGATAACCTAAACAGAGGACCTGTTTTTGGCAAACAAACCAGGAAATGGCAAAAAAAATCGTAAAATTTTTATTTTCTCAATTTTAAAGCAAGTTTAATCAATTTTGAGGAAAATTGAGGCTGAATGGCTGCTGCCAGCTTCACCCTAGATGAGGTATGATAATGGAAAATAATCATTCCAGGTATATAAGTGATATTAAATATGCTATTTGGAGGATTTAAATTGCATAAGGAAAACAACTACTTACAAAAAAGTGTTTTGGGGTATTTTCTACATTATGTTGGTCAAAATATGACAAATTAATTAAAAGTAGGTAATATAAGGTCAGTGTCATTCAAGGTCAAGGTCACCTGATCTGTCTGCCCATCAAAAATTATGCTTTCATGCTTAACAGTATATGTGCAATATTTGGTCAAAGTTTCACCATGATATTCAACCAAATAATGATTATATACTATTTAAACTTTGAACAGCTATACTATTTTAAACTTAAACAACTTGACCCTCTGTTGTGACATTACCCAAAATATATTTGACACTGAGAAGTATGTTTCCCCAGAAATTTGGCAGTGAAAGAGTTAAAGGGACCTTTCTTACTATGTCTCAGGATCCCAGTATCTTACCTTTGACCAAGATATATCCAATAGATCAGCTGAGTGACCCCTGTATTTACAGAATGGTTTACTTTTAAAGGGACCTTTCTTGCTCTCCTCTGTCTCAGCTGTTGCCTGTAAAAATAGAAATATAAGTTTGAACTGGTATTGTTTTCAAAGCAAACATATTTACACCCACCACAAATGGATTTTTTTTACCTAATTAGCTTCAATATAACCTTGAAAATTAGGACAAGGTCACCAATATGTAATCAAGTCACATCATGCAGCAGTGTTTGTTATTTCCTCCTTTTGTGTTAATGCTTTACATCCCAGTCAACAATTTTTCAGTGATGTCAGGATGCTTTCCTGCCTTTCTGGGTTGAACCAGTACTAAGCAGAGATAAAGTGTCTTGCTCAAGGACATAACACAGTGCCTCCGGTGAGTCTCAAACTAGCCACTTTTCAATCCCAAGTCTAACACTCTACCACAAAGCCACTGCACTCTTCATGCCCCAGTGTTATATCCACATGGGTGCAAGTTCAAAATTTCGAAAATCCTGAACTTAAGAAATTCTGATCTAAAAAAATGCAATATGCCTACTAAATATTAACAAATTTCATTCGGAAGATTTTTTATTCAGAAGAAGGAGGAGAATGACCGTAGAAATTATTTCATGATCAATCTCCATGAAAGTATGGTACCAGGTCGGGATCGATCTCCAGACCCTTGAATCCGACTGCACTATGGGGTCTGGTATTAATATTTGTAATTTTGAACAAAAACGCATGTTATGTCTACACAAACATTGATTGATTAGAAAATAATCACTATTTTATACTCTAAATGATGGCATAACTCCACAGATATCACTACTCACCCCTAGTTCCATTGAGGAGGCTTCTGATATGGAAGGAATGGAGTCTAAACTTTCTGTGGATGGAGCTGGAGTCACTCTCACTGAAGATATAGAAATAGAAATCTATTTTTAGCATTCTAAAACACCAGATATAACCCAGCCAGTTTACAGTGTCAGACTACCATCAGATCAGGCCCCGAGGTTATCAAACTTTTTTCATGTTCAACTCAGCTGAGCACAAAATTGCAACAGCTCATTAAAAACTAAAATGCTGAAAACACTGATTCTTTTAAAGTTTTTGAATTTGCAAAAAAAATCAAATGCACACTCAGTTTTAGTTGATAAAAGAACAACACATTTTTCATGTCTATATTTCATGTACAGATTGCAAACCAAAACCTTACTCAAGTGAAATAAGCTTAATAGCAAACAACCAACGAGTTGTTGACAGCTTGGTGGCAACAATTAGAGTTGGTTGCTGTTACGATTAGAGGCTCTGTTCTCTTTTATTCGTCTGCAGTATGAAGGCCTGATTTTTTCGAATCGCCCAGTTTCGGTATCTATACAGAGTCGATTTGATCAAAGTAAGAATCTTATTCTACTGTTGAAAAATGTGACGTGATCATCATTATCACTGTAAAAGTACAAAAGTAAAATTTAATTGCGAAGATGCCGGTTTTGTTGATATTTAAGTAATATTTTACCCATAAGACAGAGGGATTTGTTCAATCACCAGGAGCTTGAACGTTAATGATAGCTCTTTCAAGAAAGCGGCTGTGTGATTCCCATGATGTGACGTCACAATTCTAATAACGTTACGTCAGGAAGTGATAATGTCTTGTGCAAACCCCAACTGCCACGTGCATCGTCCCGCCTTTGAAAGAGGCAGTCACAAATTACAAATCCTCGTGGTATCCAACAGTAACTTCCGTTCAAGGTTCCCGGCGCCTTTAAAATAGCTTGCAGGATTATTTTATTTCCTTATTAAGCTAGTGAAACTAGCTTTTCCCTCCAGTAATTTTCTTACTGACCGTTGCAAAGCGGCACTTCCAGTGGCTTACCTGGGACATTTTATAGAATACACACTCTAGATTTGGGTCAGGGGGGCAACGCCCGGGACTTAGAGCATTCACAGTGCTAAAACTAGCTCCCAAGACACGCAATTAACTCATTGCCAACTGAGTGTAGTGTGCTGATAACCTTTGCAAACAGATTGGACCCAGATCAGGCCCGACAAAACGTCGGGCCTGATCTGGATCCAATCTGTTTGACTCTAAGATGGCATTCCTGAAAGATTTTTTCGAAAAAGTTGATTTTGAAAAAAATCAGCAGCATGAAAAATTCTCAGGGGGCAAAGAGTTAATACCATAAGTAGTATTTTTTCTTCCAAAAATCAAAGTAAGTAGCTTAAGAAACTATACTGGTAGTGTCGAGTTGTATGCACATGCGTTTTTGTGTACACATAGGTACCCCCCTGACTTTTTTTGTGGATCTTTTTTTTATTTGTGTTCGTCTTTGACATATTACCTTGTCTGTGTCTTGCAGCCTTGTGGTCACCTGCTGGGAAAGGGCTGACCTCTAGGCGCTTCTGTACGTGATGTTTTTTGTGCTTTTATCACTTTCCCATAAGGTGTCCTGGGTCAGGTGTGGTACTTGATTGTATCGATTCCTGATCTTTGCCTTCTTCCTTACTATTTTTATGCACACAAGTACTAACTCGCAAGAAATACGGTATACTGTGTTATCCTCTCAGAACGAATAGTGGTTGGTTGCCAATTACGTGTGCCTATTTCATATTATGCTCTGGATATTAAGCCTTTGTTTTCTGATGGATTTTCTCATACATATTGATACAATAAGTATGGGATTGTCCATTGTGTACTTAAAGGGGTCACATGTAGAAGTTTTTGAATTATGATGAATTCATGTCCCTAAAGGTTGTTTTAATCTTAACAAATAGTGCTGAACCTGATGTCTTCACTGTTTGCCAAAGTACCTGTTTAGGGGTTTCCAGTATACAAAGGGTTATATTGACACAGAATTCAATTTCTCTAGTTCGTTAAATTCTTTATTGACTGTTTTTTGGATACCGAAGGGATGCACACATTTTTTCACAGGGGATTTCAGACAGGGATTTAGGAATCTGGGACTCAATATCCTGCTGCAGAGAAAAATCATACTTACATGAACTAGTTTCTGCATATTTCTGTCTCATATCATCAAAGTAGTTGTATGCTGATTTCAGCACCCAGATCCTTAACACATTGTCTTGACCTCCAGTAGCCTAAAATTAAATAATATGTTGATTAATCCTTGGTTTGTTAACTAGATTTTAACCAACCCTTTTTCGGCTGATAGTATTTTTCAATCAACCCTGGTTTTCAAATCCAAGAATAGACACTGATGCAGAGATTTTCCTAGGCCTGATTTGGGGCCGAATATCGGCCCTTTTCCAATTAAAAAATAAGCAAAAACTTCCCAAAATGGTGTATATCATTTCCAATTTCTTAGTTCTACATTTTGGTGAAAATTTCATGAAAATCTGAACAAAAATAGCAAAGTTACAGATGCATGGAAATTTGCATAAAAATGTGAATGTTTTCATTCACAGTTTTATACAAATTTTCTTGAGTTTTTATGAAGGGCAATTGAAGCAGCTAATTTTTTATATCCATGGTTTTTAATCAATTTAAAATTGCGGTCCAATTCTTTAAGACTGCATAAAGTTTTCCCAACTTTGATGGTTCAAATGCTTTTTTCCCAAATTAACAGGCCCCTGACACCGACTTCAGAAAGGTAAGAAAATCCCTGTGATGCCCTCTACCCAAGTTGCTAAAATGTTTTGGATGATGATGACAGCTTATACTATGCCATAATTTTGAAAACATGATAGAGAAGTTGGCAACACAAGTTCAAATATGAATCTATACAAACTACATCCCAGTCCAAGAGCACATAACTCATAAAAACTTGGACCAATCTCAAATAACAAACCCTCACTTCATGGGTGATAAAATGATGATCATCATATCATCATATCATAATCGGGTTTTGCTAAACGTGCAGGAGCAGGAGCATCTTTCATATCAGTAGGCCCCCTTTCATATTAAGTTTTATTTTGATTCTATGAAAATTGCAAGAAGTTCTTCATACAATTTCAATATATCAACCATGACAGACCAGCCACCCGCCTGACTGATTAACAAATCAACAAGATAATTCCAGTCTAACCCCTACAAAAATGAAAAAAGTCAATAAGCAATGCTTATTAGATACCCCCCGCACAGTAAGGGTCAGTGAAAAAACTTGGCAAGTGATAGTTCAAACCAGCAGACCCTAGTTTTGAAAAAAAGATTTCAGTAGAATCTGTGAAGACAAGAAAAGTAGAATCTGTGCGAATGATCTTAAAGCTTGCAATCTGGAACATTTGTTAAGATCAAATACACAAAATTATTCACACCTGAAAGCTCTAAATGTCAAAGCTTATACCGAAAAAATATTCTAAGTTCTCATAGATGTCATTTTATCAAAAATTATTTTTTCCAAACCAAACTCCTTCATGCGTATATTCAATGTGTCTATATTGTAAAGGCAACATATCAAACTGCTCCATCAAAAACTGTGGTAGGAGTTGATCGGCCCATGAAGGCACCATCAATGCATATACAAAAGCCTTGTTAGGGAAAAATTGTCTAAGTTCTAACAGCTGTCATCTTGTCAGAAATTATTATTTCCAAATCAAACTCCTTCATGAATATGTTCAATATGTCTATACTGTAGTGGCAAAGCATCAAATTGCTCCATCAAAAGCTGTGGTAGGAGTTGATCGGCCCATAAAGGCACTATCCATGCATATACAAAAGCCATATAAGTGAAAAATTGTCTAAGTTCTCACAGCTGTCATTTTGTCAAAAATTATTTTTTCTGAACCAAACTCCTTCATGCATATGTTCAATGTGTCTATATTGAATGGGCAAAGTATCAAATTGCTCCATCACAAGCTGTGGTAGAAGTTGATCGGCCCATGAAGGCACCATCTATGCATATACAAAAGCCTTGTTCGGGGAAAATTGTCTAAGTTCTCACAGCTGTCATTTTGACAAAAATTATTTTTTCTGAACCAAACTCCTTCATGCATATGTTCAATGTGTTAACATTGTATAGGCAAAATATCAAATTGCTCCATCAAAAGCTGTGGTAGGAGTTGATCAGCCCATGAAGGCACCATCTACGCATATACAAAAGCCTTATTAGGGAAAAATTGTCTAAGTTCTCACAGCTGTCATTTTGTCAAAAATTATTTTTTCTGAACCAAACTCCTTCATGCATATGTTCAATGTGTTAACATTGTATAGGCAAAGTATCAAATTGTTCCATCAAAAGCTGTGGTAGGAGTTGATTGGCCCGTGTATGGCCCATAATAGCATAAGCATAAAGCCCTATACAAAAAGCCATTTAGAACTACAAAGGGAAATAACTCTAATAGAATTGGCCCCTAGCCCTTACTTTTTTGTTTAAAGTATTTGTCTTGCATATATGAACATGTTTGCAGCCCTATACAAAAAGCCATTTAGAACTACAAAGGGAAATAACTCTAATAGAATTGGCCCCTAGCCCTTACTTTTTTGTTTAAAGTATTTGTCTTGCATATATGAACATGTTTGCAAGGTTTGATGAAAATCCAGCCATAACTCTTCAAGATATTAAGGAAACAAAGCGTTACGGACGGACGGACGGACGCACTGACGGACGCACGGACGGACAACGTGAAAACAGTATACCCACCACAAACAAAGTTTGCGGGGGGTATAAATATCTGTTTGCAGGCTATAAAGGGTGAGCTATAAATAGTACAAATAAGGAACTCAAAAATATTACATACCAATAATCTTCCACAAGGAGAAAACTTCATAACCCATATCGCACCCTGAAAAAAGATCACACAGTAAATTATGTTTTCATTTTCAAATTGTATCTTTTTTTATGAACCTTGTTCCAAAATTTGCATTACAGTAAATGATCTAAAATTTCAAAACACTTTTCACCTTCCAGGTACATTCCTGAGACATTTTATAGAGTACACACTCTTGAGGGGGTCTTGGAATATTTCCCCTGTATGGGCTTTTGTTTGTTTGATTTGATTCTTTACGTCTCATCAACAATCTTTCAGTTATAAAGGTACAGGTCTTCTTGGGTAGAATCAGTACTAAGCTAGGATTAATGTTCTTGCTCAAGGACACAATGTAGTATCGTCGTTGAGGCTGGAACCTGCGGGTCTCGAGTCAAGCACTTTACCACTGAGCCACTGTGCTCCCCCCCCCTTGTATGGGGCCAGGGGTGAAGCCCTGTGGCAGAAAATGGTTTTAGGGCATTCCAAAGGGCTAAAATGAGCTCTCAAAGACATGCAACGTAAACAATATTAGCTGTGTTTTTTTCTTCCAAAAATTAAATACAGTAAAACCTGTCTTAAGCGGCCACTCAAAAAACGACCAACGAATGGTTTTCAAGACCAATTATCGCTTAATGCCGGTCAAAAATATTGCAGAATGCTCCAAAGGTTGTTTTTGCTTCAAATGCTGTTTATTGTCTATTTTTGAGTGGTCGCTTAAGACAGAATTTACTTTAAGTAAAAAAAAGTCAAGTTGTATGCACATGTGTATTTGTGTACAAATTGGTAAGCCCCTGCCTTCTGTAATCTAATAAAACACTTGTTATCAGGGCTTGAATTCACAAAATAATTGTACGAATAGCAAACAGGGAAGACCCTGATCACACTGCTTCTTCTGTGCTGTTTGTATATGCCTTTTTTGTAAGGTTGTTAGTGTTCAAAATTTTAGAACATATACCATAATTGTCTAATTAATGTTTTTCATGAATGGTGAAAATACATTAGAAGATTTTTTTCGTTTTTCAGAGGTCCATAGGTCCAGATAAGCAAAAATTTTAAGCACAAAATTGCGACTATTTACTTATCTATCAGTTCAAATATATATTTAGGTGCTAAAAAGAACTGTCTCATTGAGATGGAACTGTCTCATTGAGACGGGTCTTTTGAGTGCCCAAAACATATGTTTTGGTTCAGAAATAAGAAAAATAATTTTCAAATATACACTCTTATCAGGTGGCCTGGAGGTTCTGTTATCATTTTTGTCTTAGCAAATGATGAAATTCCATGTATAATGTTGGATATGATATTTACAGTGAAACTTGTCTAAAGCAGTCACCCAAAATATGACAAAACAAAATTCTTAAAGCCATGTGGTAGCTCAATGCAGGTTAAAGATACTGCAGAATGCTCATGGGAGCATTCTGCAGTACTTTTTTACCTGAATTAAGCGATTATCAGTTGTGGTAAAATTCATTTTTTGGGTCGACTGGCTGGTATTGATTTTTGTCGTCTGCTAGCTGTTGATATAAGACTGCATACATCCAAATTATCCGAATCATGGCAAATGTCTGTAATTTGACACTGGTGTGAAAACAATGAAATAGATTTCCTTTAGCATGCTCTTTAAAAAGAATCACATTTCTAATTTTGCAGACTGGATCCAGAACAGGTTGAAATTAGGGTTTTTCGAGTTTTTGTCACTTTATTTAAATAGAGCATTGCTACTGACAGTGTAAATTTTTCTATATTTCTATCACATAGGGATATGAGACGGACATGAACAACTGCGCATTTAAGTGTGTGTTTGGCCTACTTATGATTCACCATAGTGGAAATGTCAGACTCAATGTTTTTGCATGCTACTTGCGAATCACGAATTGAATTTTAGGATTTTTGGGGTCTGGGATCATTTTGAAGCTGTGGTTTTTTGGTATGCTTTTTGATGTTTTACACATGTGAGGCTGTGGGGACCTTTTGTTTTTTATGTCTCCATGGATTAAAGAGAAATTGCATTGTTGGTGAAGAGAGTTGTATAAGGGTCAATTTGGTTCCTATGTTGTAATGGACTAACCCATCTTTTTATAAAGTTAAGAAATGAGCTTTACAAATAGTTTAAAGTAAAGAATCTTACTTGAAAATGAATTTAATAATATTTCCTATCTCTTTGATCCTTTGAAAATACTGATATTATCCAATATACTAGATTTTTATTTGGGAATATGTTCCATGCTAAAAGTAGTTCCGGTTGTCAGAATTTGACATTTTCATACACTTTTTGATTCAATGATTTTGGGGTTTTTCGTCAACTAATTGTTGAAATGAAATAGGTTTTCATAAATACTAATTAATAATTATTCATTAGGTGTATTAAGCTTATCTGGCTTTACTTTATTCAATAGTTTTTAAGGACTATTTTGTTTCAGTGTAGGGGCATTGACCTAACCACACTTCAGTAAAGCATTACCATATAATCTGTTATAGTTAGACCACTTAGATTGTATAGGACCTTATTTAGGGTTGTTTTGGCTAAGAGGTTATTATTTCAGAGGTGAATTTTACTGTTTTATTTAGGATGTACATGGAAATACTGTGCGCATGCATTTGTTTAATCTAGAAAGTAAAATTTATTGATATTTTGGTAAATATTGAGGTATTGCGCAATAGACAGGAAGTGATGTTTATTAATAGGTTTGGGTAATTATGATGTCATTTCCTTGCAAATCATACATTGAGTTCCCTAAGTAGAAATTGACTAGTCCAGCTAGATTTCAGGTAGCCAATGAAATTGTATTATTATGTCATGTGATCTGATAGCTGTGAGATTTGTTGAATATAATGCCAGTTCCATCTTGCATACAGCATTCTGTGATTTGACTTCAAAACTATTAGATCTGTTGTGATATTTTTCAAAAAATAGATAATTAATTTTCATATTTTTTCTACTTAGACACTCTTTGGACTTAAACGTAAGCTTTTTTGAGATTCACTAAAATTAGTTTTAGATATTTTTATGCTTTAGCAAATTTATATAGCAGAATACAAGAACATATTTGGGTGATAACAGACATTTGAGTCTGGTTAATCTGTTCGGTTGGTTTGGTACTAATGAAGGCCGGATGTACATTGGTTCTAGCCTAAATAAGGGTTTGCCCTGAATGTGCTCAGTCTGCTGAACAGATTCTGAAATCTCTAACTTCTAATGTGTTCTGCTATATGCTAAAAATTAGGCGAAATTAGATTTTTCCTTGATGTTTTGGGACTATGTTTTAGTAGGTTTTCTTAGCAGAATATAAGGACATATTTTGGGTGATAACAGACATTTGAGTCTGGTTAATCTGTTCTGCTGGTTTGGTACTAATGAAGGCCGGATATACATTGGTTCTAGCCTAAATAAGGGTTTGCCCTGAATGTGCTCAGTCTGCTGAACAGATTCTGAAATCTCTAACTTCAAATGTGTTCTGCTATACACCTATAAAGTAAAATAATTTGACTTTGAGATTCTAAAAAGGGTACATACAATTTATAGTTTTTCCCGGTTAAGGATGAATTCTTCTCAGGAGCATTGAATGAGGATTTTACCAAGGACAATTATAGAATTAGACCCCTCTATCCTTCTTTCTTTGGTCTGTCTCTTGTTTCTGATATGGCTCTGATCGTGCATATGCTTGCCTTTTTGGGTGCTTTCCAGTAAAATCATCCGCAGGTTCTTTGAGGTGATAGTTGTTCACCTCTGAGATACCCAAGTTTGTCTCGGGAACCTGAATGGTGAACTTACTGACGTTAAATTTTATTGGAATTACTAAATTAGTGATTATTAGTAATTTTTGAGCAGTGCTTTGTCGTAGACTGTTCATTTAGCAAGTATATAAGGTGCAGGAAATCAGAGGGATAGTTCAGCTACACATTTGTGGGTGAACCATTTGTTTGAACCTGTCACACCCCCCCCCCCCTTTTTCCCTACCCGTATGCAAATGAGCTGGCATTAGTTAAACAATTAAATATCTAAATCTAAAATTGATAAATTGGTAACTTTGGCTAAATAATTACATAGTTAATTAGTTATTTTAGGATATGTACTGTGCATGCATCATTGTCTGTACGCTGTAAAAAGAGGCTTTTCTATATAAACATCTAAAATTTATCCTTGCCTTTGTCATTATCTAAATTCCCTTTTTAAGGTATTTTGGTACACTGAGTATTGGCCATTGGTCTCTATCCGGCTATCAGGTTGAGCCGGGGCCCGTTTAGCTAAAATCAATCTGTGGTGTCATCCTGGCATGTGTATATAGGTATCCAAAAGGGTTTGTGGCTACGCCCCCGAGGTTTTAAACCCAGTTTTACCACACAACCGTTTTTTCTGGTGTCAGAAGTGGGATCCATCTTGCAAACGAGCAGGAGTGGATCCCCAGTTTTAAAATGAACTCAGATTTGGGTTAAAACTTAAGTTTATACTTTCTTTAAAGTATGGCAAGGTATTTCGGTATGAGTACACTTAAAGAGGAAATTTTGAGTCTGAAAGAATCTCTTAAGCAGCTGGAGCTTTGGAGGAGAAATCTATTCAGCATTTGCAAATTCATGAAGATAATTATGCAGCCACCTTTAGACAATTTGTGGAAAGGGTGGAGCACCTTATTGTTGTTCAGGAAGGACAAATTGATAAGCTTGCAAGTCATAACTGTGATTTGGAAGCAAGAATACTTGGTCTTAATGAAGACAATGCTGCATTACAGTGCATGGTGATGTCTATTATTGGATCAGTGTTTAAGTAAATTGCTTAAATTTTTGGTTTGAGTTTATTTTAATATGCAATATTTTATGCTGTAACATTAGTCAGTTGAGTTTAACTGGTGTCAAGCAAGGCCTTATCCCCAATATCTATCTTCTATCTTTTAAATTAACTCTCAGAATCCACAGAATCGGTTAGAGGACTGCAACTGAGTATTGTCAGGCTACTACTTTGGTTGTAGCAGTGATAATTCTCTGAGTAAGTCCTCTGATCTATTATTTTATTGGTCTGTTTGTGTGTTCACCACTGAGTAATTTAGTAATTTTGATTTTAAAATTTAGATCAAAATTTGATGAATAAGGTGGACACAGTTGTGAGACCTACCATCATAGACGGTTTGAGTTTTGAAATTTGTCAGATTTCACATTTTCTTTGTGAAGTATTTTGGTTGGAAATCTGGCAAAAGTTGCAAAATTTGATGCTTTAAAATATCATTTAAGCGTTAGTAGTAGGCTTGAGATTAAGCTTACGTGATTCGAGTTTGAGATCAGCTAACGCGAGAGCTGTCCTAAAGCTGCAATTAATCATAAATTCTAAAATTAAACCTTGCATCTCTTTCAGAGGAAAGAAACACTGATTTTTTAGCAGTGGCAGCTTAAAAAATTGGTGAGCAAATTTGTCTGTTGGCATAACCTATTTGCACGGCTGAGAGTGATAAGCTTCTGGTAAAAAGACTTGAGTTGTAGTCTTTTGGCTTAGTTGTAGCCAGCCAGTAGTAAATCATTTCTCATATTGTCTGTGGTTGGTGGAAATCTTCCAAAAGATGGATTTGCGTTCTAGAACTGTACCTGGACGATGGACAATTAACCCAGAACCAAGTGAGGGCTCTGTGAAGTACATGGTTGAACAATAATTTTTGATGAAGAAGATGAGGACTTTAGTTTACTTTTTGATGCAGAAGAGACGTGCCAACCAGAGGGCCGTGTACTTCTAAGATGTTGATAGAGTTCCTTGGGAGGAACCTGGTTAAATGTTTGCTTGACAAGGCAGCCAGTGGTAAAGGGTGATCCTGTTGGTGATTTGGATACTCCCATGAGAGAGTTCATGGAGTGGGAAGGATGTCCCCAGAGTTTCAATCGAGAAGACAGGATATATCATTGGAGAGAGGTCATGGACAGCAACAGCATTTTTACTCTTATATGAGGGATATACAGAAGAGTGGGACTTTAAGTTTATGGCGCAGATGTAAACATACAGCCAAGACAAGATCATTTTAGACCTACAGGAGTGGATGATTGTAGCAACAGTGGACTTGGAGACCTTCCAGTATGAAAGACTTCTTCCGCAAGGAGGTGGACCTAGAGGACAGAACTTAGCTCGTAGGCCACTCCAGGAATTGAAGCAAATAGATATGGATGTGAACTTAGCCAGACAACATATCTATCGGAGGACTTCCTTGAGACGGAAGTGAGATGTGTACCTATGAGAGATTAATTCAATTTTGTAAAAACCTGATGTCTTCTTTGGGAAAGGTTCTTTAGATGTGAAGCCAATCAATTAGCAAGACGAGATGAGAAATTATGCATGCCATCTTATCTGGATCTATTTGATACCTGGAATTGGTTTCATTGTACCTGTTCCTTACACAGTTATGATGTCCTGCGCCAATGCAGTGTAGATCTGGATATCACCTGATGACCGAGAATCAGTTGGGGAGACTTGTGCAGTGAACCGGTACTAGCTGTACATGTTGAGCCCCCAAACCCCTTGACAGCCATGATGAGGTACCCCTACGCTTGATGTTCAGAGAGGCAGTGGTGAACATTGCTATCAGACTGATGACAGTGACGGTCTGACGAGGAATCTATGGTATGGATACAGAGAAGAGCGGAGGTAATCGAGACTATAGTAAGTAGGCTGCTCAGACGATATTTTCGCTTACATTGGTAAGTGTAGTCTCATGATTCTGCTTCCAGGCATCTGTTAGGTTCATTTATAATCTTTTGTTTGAGTCTTTAAATTTTAGATTTTAAATATTTTTAAAGGATATTATAGAAATTCAAAAGTTAAGATACCAATTTAAATTGTGGTTTTTGATAATGATATGGTTCAATCTGCATTAGACAGGCACCCAAAGGATAATTAAAATGTGCTTGCTTATGACAGGTTGATTGCTTAGTAGAGATGATCTCTAAGACAGGTTTTACTGTAGTTTAAGTTTGAAATTACACTGTTTTAATTATACTTGTAAGGCACTTTGTTTGGATGCAGGTGACCATGCTTTTATATTTTATTTGTATGGATTGTGATTAGTTTTATGTCTGTCCTGGGTGTTGCACAGTGCTGGAAAAAAGTAACCGTTTGGGAAGTGATACGAGGTAAAGGCCTTGCACTTCTTGCAGACTCTGATGTCACCGGATTTGGAACTAGAGAGCAAAAGCCAAAATAGATTCCAAGGTTGTGAATTAGAGTATAAACTCATGTTATGCTTTTCTTTTTTATTTTTTTATGTGTGTATAGACCTGGGTTGCCTATACGTCCTTTTTATGTGGTTGGGGTAGTTTGACAGGTTCTAATATCTGTCCAGGGTGAAAAATCCCAGCAGTGGGTATCACGCGTAATGGATATGACACTGGGCACAATTTGCACATGTTATTCAGATATATGTGTATATTAAATGGTAGTGCACACATAGTTGAGGATCGTGCAGGGATATAAGAGTTATGGTTTTGGTTTTTGAAGATGTGTAAGGTTGTGTATAGCTTACACTGACATATATCATTGATTTCATGTGATTTGACAGTGGGATTTAAGTATATGTGCCTTGTGGATGGCCATCACACGGTGCATGGGTATTGAGTTGTGGTTACATTGAGATTACATGATCCTCTGCTAGTGTGTACTGGGTGTAAGAAATACATGTTTTCTTTTGGGTCAACCTTTGGATTTACATGGTGACATTGGTTGGTGTGAATTGTCTTATGTGAGTGATTTCTGGTTTAATTTTCGATTGGTTTGAGTACCAAGCTCCTGTCCTGAATCCCATATATTTTATAGCCCCCTTAGTTAGCATAACTTTAGTTCATGGGCATTTTACCTGTTATTGGATTTACGCTGTTATGCTGTTTTTAGTTATAACAGCTAGAGGTAGATTGCTGGTCTTGGTTAACTTCTTGTTGTATAAAGGCCGTTCTGAAGTCACTACATGGGTTGATTCTCATATAATGCCTTGGGTACCATGGGGACTAATGGTTGACAGTATGTGAAGACATGTTACATTTTACCTTGAATATTATATATATTTTTTTTGTTTTAGTATAATTACATATTCTAATATGTTGCACAATATCAATGCATTCTTCCATCCTGTAGGCTATAGGTCATTATTTGTATTTTATTGATATTCACTATTCATACAGTGGTTTAGAATGAGAACAGTATAGAGATGTGTTTTTGTGAGTAGTATATAATGAGGGGAAAACTGATGGATCCTAATGAGCATTTAGCTGTGGCACTGATAATTAAAATTCAATGAGATCAAATACGGTTTTTGAGTTCAGGTATGGGTATAGTTCTAATGTAAATAGTTTTATAACTTTTTTACTTTTGCTTTGCTTTTTATACTTTTTGAGCTTTTGCTTTGTTTCATTTTTAGGTAAATGGGGACAAACGATATTGGTAGACTGGAACTGATATATTTTGAAGGACTTGTAGGGTATATACAGGTGCATGTGCTTGGTTTTGTGCAGTAATAGCCTTGCAGTTGTATGTCCATATAAGCTGCATCAGTTCAGGTCTATGGTTTCATTTTCGGTGACAGTTTAGTTCTTGCATCACCAAGGTTTCTTGTACAGGATTGAAATAGGCAATTGGTACTGAATTTTGATGCTCAGTTCAGTTCCTGTACAAGTAAACATAATTTTGAATTGAAGGTATCCCTTACATATTTTACATGTTATGTTTTCAAGTACTTTGGACATAAAATAACTGTGAAACAAGGAGTTGGACGTTGAGGGTATTTTCAGTTATTAAATGAAGAATTAGTGACATAGCCTTATTAATGTCGCAAGTGTTCATAAAATTTAAATAATCTCAATTAATTAACATTTTGTCCAAATTCAAAGTTTTATAGACTGTGGAAATGAGCAACAAGGACTTTTGTGTGACAATTTGGTCATAAGTTTGAGTCTAGACTTAGAAAATTTAAGGTAATAGTGCAAAAAAAAAAAAAAGTTTCACAATCGTTTTTACATGTCCAAAATCTCTTTCATGATGACACCTGATTTGTTCATGTGACCAACTAGGAGTTAGATTTTGATAATATAGTTTAGTTCTAGTTTAAGTTTGTGTAGATTGTGTATTTTTGTTTTGTTTTAATTTGCTAAGATTAACAATTTTGCTAAATGCTATTTTGAACTGTTTCAAAATTTAAGATACTTAGCAGTTATGGTTTTTTGATATATTGATACTTTGTTTTATAGAGATTAAGATGAGATAAGACAGAAAACGAATACCAATAACTCCTTAATTGTTATTTAGGTACTATCCAAAATACTTTTTTGATATTTTGAATTTCTTTTTAGTTTTGTAGGAACAGGGTTTTTTACATTTTACTTTACCTCAAAATTTTCAAATTATTAAGCACTTTGTAGTAATTTGCCAAATATGAGCACAATGAAAATATTTGTTAAGATAATGAACCCTGTTTGAAAATTTAAAGGACTAATCGTGTACCTAAAGGTATAATTTTAATGGCAACATTCATTGGTAAACCAATATGATGTTTGTTTTTTATTAAGGCTGTGTAGGCAAAAGGTGTTCAGTATTTTACCATGTGCCAAATATATACACTATTATATGCATGTATTCATACATATGTTTTGTACTTTTATATTTTTGTTTTATTTCATTTTTGTTGATATTGTCATTGTTTGAGACCTAAAATCAGTGATAAAAATTTGTGGCTTAAAGAAATGAAAATGATCACAGATTATTATTTTCCACGATTGAAGAATGGTAATGCATGGTATGCAGTATGAAATGATTTCAGATCATTTATTTTGGGCCTCTTTCATTGTTTTTTGTTCATGTGACAGTTGACCTCTCAAATAATTTAAAATCAAAGTCAAAAATTGATTTCAGGGATGAAATCAATAAAAATTCTCGCTTAGAATTTTTATTTTTCTGAAAGGGGTGTAGTGTGGTAAAATTCATTTTTTGGGTCGACTGGCTGGTATTGATTTTTGTCGTCTGCTAGCTGTTGATATAAGACTGCATACATCCAAATTATCCGAATCATGGCAAATGTCTGTAATTTGACACTGGTGTGAAAACAATGAAATAGATTTCCTTTAGCATGCTCTTTAAAAAGAATCACATTTCTAATTTTGCAGACTGGATCCAGAACAGGTTGAAATTAGGGTTTTTCGAGTTTTTGTCACTTTATTTAAATAGAGCATTGCTACTGACAGTGTAAATTTTTCTATATTTCTATCACATAGGGATATGAGACGGACATGAACAACTGCGCATTTAAGTGTGTGTTTGGCCTACTTATGATTCACCATAGTGGAAATGTCAGACTCAATGTTTTTGCATGCTACTTGCGAATCACGAATTGAATTTTAGGATTTTTGGGGTCTGGGATCATTTTGAAGCTGTGGTTTTTTGGTATGCTTTTTGATGTTTTACACATGTGAGGCTGTGGGGACCTTTTGTTTTTTATGTCTCCATGGATTAAAGAGAAATTGCATTGTTGGTGAAGAGAGTTGTATAAGGGTCAATTTGGTTCCTATGTTGTAATGGACTAACCCATCTTTTTATAAAGTTAAGAAATGAGCTTTACAAATAGTTTAAAGTAAAGAATCTTACTTGAAAATGAATTTAATAATATTTCCTATCTCTTTGATCCTTTGAAAATACTGATATTATCCAATATACTAGATTTTTATTTGGGAATATGTTCCATGCTAAAAGTAGTTCCGGTTGTCAGAATTTGACATTTTCATACACTTTTTGATTCAATGATTTTGGGGTTTTTCGTCAACTAATTGTTGAAATGAAATAGGTTTTCATAAATACTAATTAATAATTATTCATTAGGTGTATTAAGCTTATCTGGCTTTACTTTATTCAATAGTTTTTAAGGACTATTTTGTTTCAGTGTAGGGGCATTGACCTAACCACACTTCAGTAAAGCATTACCATATAATCTGTTATAGTTAGACCACTTAGATTGTATAGGACCTTATTTAGGGTTGTTTTGGCTAAGAGGTTATTATTTCAGAGGTGAATTTTACTGTTTTATTTAGGATGTACATGGAAATACTGTGCGCATGCATTTGTTTAATCTAGAAAGTAAAATTTATTGATATTTTGGTAAATATTGAGGTATTGCGCAATAGACAGGAAGTGATGTTTATTAATAGGTTTGGGTAATTATGATGTCATTTCCTTGCAAATCATACATTGAGTTCCCTAAGTAGAAATTGACTAGTCCAGCTAGATTTCAGGTAGCCAATGAAATTGTATTATTATGTCATGTGATCTGATAGCTGTGAGATTTGTTGAATATAATGCCAGTTCCATCTTGCATACAGCATTCTGTGATTTGACTTCAAAACTATTAGATCTGTTGTGATATTTTTCAAAAAATAGATAATTAATTTTCATATTTTTTCTACTTAGACACTCTTTGGACTTAAACGTAAGCTTTTTTGAGATTCACTAAAATTAGTTTTAGATATTTTTATGCTTTAGCAAATTTATATAGCAGAATACAAGAACATATTTGGGTGATAACAGACATTTGAGTCTGGTTAATCTGTTCGGTTGGTTTGGTACTAATGAAGGCCGGATGTACATTGGTTCTAGCCTAAATAAGGGTTTGCCCTGAATGTGCTCAGTCTGCTGAACAGATTCTGAAATCTCTAACTTCAAATGTGTTCTGCTATACACCTATAAAGTAAAATAATTTGACTTTGAGATTCTAAAAAGGGTACATACAATTTATAGTTTTTCCCGGTTAAGGATGAATTCTTCTCAGGAGCATTGAATGAGGATTTTACCAAGGACAATTATAGAATTAGACCCCTCTATCCTTCTTTCTTTGGTCTGTCTCTTGTTTCTGATATGGCTCTGATCGTGCATATGCTTGCCTTTTTGGGTGCTTTCCAGTAAAATCATCCGCAGGTTCTTTGAGGTGATAGTTGTTCACCTCTGAGATACCCAAGTTTGTCTCGGGAACCTGAATGGTGAACTTACTGACGTTAAATTTTATTGGAATTACTAAATTAGTGATTATTAGTAATTTTTGAGCAGTGCTTTGTCGTAGACTGTTCATTTAGCAAGTATATAAGGTGCAGGAAATCAGAGGGATAGTTCAGCTACACATTTGTGGGTGAACCATTTGTTTGAACCTGTCACACCCCCCCCCCCCCTTTTTCCCTACCCGTATGCAAATGAGCTGGCATTAGTTAAACAATTAAATATCTAAATCTAAAATTGATAAATTGGTAACTTTGGCTAAATAATTACATAGTTAATTAGTTATTTTAGGATATGTACTGTGCATGCATCATTGTCTGTACGCTGTAAAAAGAGGCTTTTCTATATAAACATCTAAAATTTATCCTTGCCTTTGTCATTATCTAAATTCCCTTTTTAAGGTATTTTGGTACACTGAGTATTGGCCATTGGTCTCTATCCGGCTATCAGGTTGAGCCGGGGCCCGTTTAGCTAAAATCAATCTGTGGTGTCATCCTGGCATGTGTATATAGGTATCCAAAAGGGTTTGTGGCTACGCCCCCGAGGTTTTAAACCCAGTTTTACCACACAGTCTTAAAAAACCTATTTTTGGTCTTCTTTTGAGTGGCCGCTCTTTACAGGTTTTACTGTACAGTAAAACAACACCTTTCTTAAGCACTCAAAAAGAAGACCAAAATTGGTTTTCAAGACCGATTATCACTTAATGCAGGTCAAAAGAACTCCTAGGAGACCATTCTGAAATACTTTCGGCCTTCATTAAGCTACGATTTGCCTTTAAGACCTTTGTTTTGTCTATTTTTAAGTGGCCACTTAAGACAGGTTTTATTGTACTTACTGTATGATCACCAAGATCCTGTATCATCTTTAACTGTCCAAATTCCCAAGGTCCTTTCCTGTTGTGTTTTGCTTTAAACTGAAACACAATAAAAATTTCATAAATCTTATCCTTCTAAAATGTGTCTTCCAAAAACTTCTTTTGTGGATCTTTTATGTTTTTTCTGTCTAATGTTTGCTATGCCTTTGTGCGGGTCTGTTTATATATGCCTTGTGGTCACCCGCTGGGAAAGGGCTGTCCTCTTGGCTCTCGTTTGTGTGTCTAACTGTGAGTTTGTCACTTTCCCATTGGTATCCTGGGTCAGGTGTGATACTTGATTGTATCGATTCCTGATCTTTGCACCCTTACTTACTTTGTCAATACAAGAAAAGGTATCAGTTAAAGACACAAGTTAACCTCACCCTGTCAATATATATTCATCACTTATCAAACAAAATCTCTATACTCAGCATCTACTCATTCATTTTGCCAAAGAAAATGACATACATAATCTACCAGTAACTATCAAATTCCCATATTCCCATTTCAAGTTTCATGAACCAAGCCAAGCTAGTTTAAATGCGCCAGCTAATAAGATTTTATGTGCAGAAGCTTACTTTAAATGCCCATGTTAAAGTGTGCGTCTTCATTTACAACCATACCTCATTATGCCAGCAAGAAAGTTTGTTTGTTTGTTTGTTTGCTGTACATCCCAGTCAACAGCTATGGTCATGTCGGGACGGTCAGTTCACCTAACCACATTATTTCCTAGGCAAGCTTGACTAAGCATTTAACCAGTACTTCTTTGCAGGGAAAGCTCTGGTGAATCTGTACATTTGGGTTGACTAGCCTGAGCCTTTTTTTGCTCAACAATGTCAATGTGATAGATATTATAACTTCATGTTCTGAGCATAGAGCACATTTTTGTACACTGTCAAATGAAATGAGAAACAGATTGATAGACTGAAACCAGCAGTAAATTAACTCATTTTATCCTGAGAAATTGTTCATGCTTTTACTGTCTTCTGCTGAATTTTTCTCAAAATTAACTTTTTAAAAAAAAAATTTTCAGGAACACTATCAGTGTGTCAAACAGTTTGGATCCAGATCAGGATCGAAGTTATGTTGGTCCTGATCTGGGTCTAAACTGTTAGCAAAGGTTATCAGCAGACAGCAAAAGTCATCTCTAGCAAGGAAAGAGCACTTAGATATAACACTGCTCTTACAAGAAAGCTTCTTCAGGGAAATCAAAAACTGAAAACTACAAAACATTCTCCAAGACACTGGCATTTGGTAAAGTAGAAACGATAACACACTATTAACTCATTGTTTAGATAGTGTCTTTGGATTTAAATCTGTATATAAGACAAATGTTTGTAGTTATTTAGATGAGACATTAATAAAAGAAAAATTCTGAAAGTTTTATAACTATATTCTATGTAGCTGTGTTAGTATGTCTACATTAAACCTTAAAGCGTCAAGATAAAAATGCATCTGAAATTGTCGTCTGCTGAAGTCCTCTGCTGCAAATAATTGCCTAACATGACTGACAAATTAAGTATAAAAGCAAACAGTGTGGACCCAGAACAGACTGCTCCTATAGGAGCAGTCTGGTCTGGGTCCACACTGTTTGCCACAGAGGCTTCTTAAACATTGGCGCATTAAGGGTTAAGATTATAAACTAGTGATAATAACACTACAAAGTTTGGTTAATGATTCCACACTTACCTTATGTATTCAAACAGATAGCCCCTATCAAACAGTGTTAACCCAGATCAGCCCTTCAGGAGCAGGTGAAAGAGCAGGCTAATCAGGGTTTTGAATGTTTACAATTCTGTTGTTACAGTCTACGCAACTCATCACATAGTCAAAGGGAATAGTTCAAATTTTAGGGCAGAAATATAAATATGCTTAGTAAAAAGATATACTACTATTTACTACAATTTCGGGTTGAAATGGTAGTTTGATTTTACTGTTGAAATTCAATAATAAACCATAGCGAACCATTGTGCGGAATTTTCTTATCCCATCCATGTGACCTGCATATTCCATCCACATGACCTGCTATGAAATTTAGCCTGTTTACTGAGTGATTTACACCGAAAATTATGATGTAATATCAAAATTGAAACAGGCAAGATTTAGCGTGTCCAATATTTTTGAAACGTTGAATGATGTCAAAAACATTTCTGAAACCCCCAAAATGCATCAACAATGTGATGCATGTTATTGACCCAGTTTGGCACCACAGCATCTCGGTCAATAGATTCTGATTCCAATGTGCATTTCGAACCCCCCAAAAATAAAACTGACCCTTGGAATGCTATTTATTTTCAGTTTCTAAGTGCTAAGTTATGTTTATCATATGATTTCATGTCTGGGAGTGATATAATGCTATGCATTAAAATCGATAAACCACTAGTGGTTTACAGATTTTGATAACGCTATGTAAAGACGGCCGTAATAATGTTGCGTATTTATGGCAAAATCTTAATGTTCTGATGCAAAAAAGGTGATTTCAAAAGTGGTTTTAGGGTCATATGATAAACATAATCTAACATTCATGCTCCTGTATTATTAAATCTATTAAACTTGCTGTGAAAAAGAGATAAAAAAAATATCTCTTTCCTCAACTCGCTTAATAAATTCAATAAAACATGAGCACTCATGTAAGATCCTCTATTTCTCGCACACCAGATGAGGATTTCCGTTGTTTTTCTATCTCACATACCAGTACCAGCTCGTGGGAAAGATAAAAATGAACAGCCGCACCTTAATCTGTGACGTCATTTTTATGTTAAAATGAAGTCACCATGTCACACTGTAGAAAAATTCAGGATTTTCTGGATGCCTTTTTCATGTTTTTCCAATATAAAATGCGGTACTTAGTGGCGAGGGAGAAAAATAATCCATTATTCGTGTAAGGATGGGATAGAAAAATGGTACCTTAATGAAGTTCAAAAATATTGCAGAATGCTCCCCTTGGAGCATTCTGAAATAGTTTTGACCTAAATTAAGTGATAATTGGTCTTGAAAACCAATTTTCTGTCTTTTTGAGACCTGTTTTACTGCACCTTACCTTATATCTTCGACCCTCATCAGATATTTCATCATCCACACTGTCCTGGTCATCACCATGCATCACTGATAAAAGGAAATAATTTTGAGGTCAATTAGGGTCTTGCAAGACCTTAACCTCTGACCCAGTCACTTCACCCAAAAGAGTGGTGAAACCCATTGTCGCCACAATTTTCCGATTCTTAAGCATAGCTTAAACAGGGACATGGTGTTATGAATCATAAGCATGGATCATGGGAGCAGTGTAGCTCAATTGGTAGACTGCCTGACTTGTGACCTCTTGGTCACTGACTCGAATCCTTCAAGCATGATTGTGTTGTGTTCTTGAGCAAGACACTTTATCTTCATTGCAAAGCACTGGTTAAACCAAGGAAAATATCCGGACAATAATGAAAAACTGGTGACTGGGACATAAAGCATTTAGTCAAATCAAAGGATCATAAACCAAAAGACATACCAAGTATGTTGTAGTACTCATTGGAGGCATCAATATGTACCCACAAAATAAGTGGTCTTACAAAATTATGAAAACCTTACCATCTACAGTCCCCTTTATTTAAGGGTATTAAGGTCACTGCCCATAGCAATAACCGTAACTCTAAATCATCAAGGGAGGTAATACTTGGTAGCGTTCGATTATGACAAAGTGTGATTTTACGCAACTATGATATGTTTTCTACAGACAGTAATGCCCGTTACGCTGCACGTTGTTAATCTGAAAGTGATTGATATCACATTAAAAATGCAAACTAAATTTTAAGTATAATGAACAACTAAAGTTGGCATTCTTTACGGATACTAAACGATGGACGCTCAGCTCTGTGAGAAGAAAAAATCAGTCAGTGTAATGGAACACGCATTATACCAGGGAAATGTCAGTCGACTGTTCGCGGTTTTTTGACAGTCCACAACAACAATAATGATATTACTACTTGTATATAGATCTATATATGATTTTCTGGTTTTATTTTACCTGCATTAAAATAAACAAAAACAAGACTATCTGGTCACGTTCTCTAGCGTCTACTTTGAACCTGACGTGCGCTAATGACGTCACTTGCTCTTATGATGTCATTATGCGTAAACGACAAGTATTGAACTTGACGTTGACGTTGAGAGGCCCTCGCTTTAGTTTGCGTCCTAAACAATTTGCCTTATGTCAAATGTGTTCCAATATTTAGCTACAAGGGCTATCTTGGACTAAGGTTGACCCAAGTATAGTCGTGAGTCTAAATCATAGTAGGCCTACTCTAAATTTACTAAAGGTACGCGAGGAACTCTGCCATCGGGGTCTGCAAACAACAAAGGCACAGACCAGCTTGCGCATCCGCGCAGTCTGATCAGGGCCTTTGCTATTCGCACATTGAATAGTATCGTATTTAAACTTGCTCCAAGCGAGACTTCACTATTTCTATCTAGTCTCTGTGGCTGAGAAGGCTGGTTTTTGGTATGATCTTATCGGAAACCCTGAAGACAGGTTTTGTCGCATCGATGCTCATATATGCATTTATATTGATGTAAATGCAGACCCAATCCACAAACCTGTTTCATGTGATATGCACATAGAAAATGTCTAGCCCCTCTAGACTTCTCGTGGCCAATTCCGCCCATGACCAACGCCGACAGGATCCGTACTAAAGATAATACCCCCTCCCCGCCACTGAATACCCCATTCACCTTCAATAGCGGGAAGGGTGTGGGCATAAAAAGAACCTTTTTCATATAAATGCGGGCCCAACCAAAGCATAGGTAAGTTATAGGTACTCAGTGAGACGGTTCTTTTGAGCACCCAAAGCAAATATAAAAATGATGAGCAATAAAATATTTACAATTTTACGTTAAAATTTTTGCTAATCTCCAAGTTTACTCTACATTTGACATGTTTCAACCGAAAGATGTCCGTCAAGGGATATATAGATCTAATAGAAATAAACCTCCTCTGGTCAAGTGTTAAGGTCTGGCCTTGCTTCGCGATCGGACATTAGTATGGCGCCCGAGGCCGCAAACATCTCTATCCTAATGATGTATCGATGCAAATTTGGACAAAATATATCGACTAGGTGTTCAGACAAAATGCAGATAAGTTTCATTTTACTGTGGGTGGGGTATTTTGGTATCGTTTTTGGTATTGAAAAGTCTTCTCATATATGCATATAAATGTTCCAAGTATTTGGAATACGCATAGTTTCATTTGGCAGTTCACAGTGAGGTATTTCAATCAATAGCGTTTGGTTCGTAAGGTTTTAACATGCTTAGAAATAAGAAAAGCCTGCTTAGTTCATTATTTTGCAGTTTATGGGGTAGGTATAATTATTTGGTAATATCTCACTAATTAGACGGTGATTTTTTTTAAAATTCTGTCATAATGCATCTTATATTATGATCACTTTCCTAAAATAAAATTAGAAAAAATTATTTTTTTAAAGTATGTTTAAATATTGAATTATCAGTCAGTAACTGCTGAAAACGAATGCATAAATATCGGTTAATGCTGGTTTGAAAGCGTGATATGAAGAAAAATACTTGTATAGCTGCAAAAGAATGGTTTGAGAAAAAGTTCTTAATTATTAATGGCTTCGCATGCTTGTTTGAAATAACGATTTTCAAATATAAAATTGAGTTACAGAATATTTTACTTGTCTTAATTAGTTTCCAAAAAGCTGCGCAAAAAAGCCAACATAGGCCATTTAATGAAGAGCTGTAACTTTTGAACTGGACGGTAAATTTTCTTTAAAATGCGTTATTTTTCTTATAATATGATGTACTACAGAATATCAAAAAATGAAAAAAATCTATTTTTTGGAAAAAAAATCGCCCAGGTGTGGGCAGTGACCTTAAGTGTGATGATTTTATCACTACGGAATCACACTATATTTTTTTCGGTAGAAAATAAAGAATCAAAGTATGATTGGGAAAACTATCAGATTCACAAGAAAAATGATACATTAGCTAAGAGTAAAGAAGGAATACTAATGCTTATATTCAAGAAAGATTATAAATACTACTTGGAAATGTATTGTTCAGCTATCAATTAGGGGATAACTGTATTCAAAATTACCATTTTGGGAGGTATATTGTCAAATATAGGGTCGGAAATTTAGTTTTACAGCGACATGCAAGCAGAGCCGTAAAATGCGATTTCAAACTATATATCCAACAATATCCCTCCCCAAATGAAAAAAAATTGAATATTGTTATCACATTTCTAATGCACTTCTGCAGTTTTGTCTCAAATCGGAGCATTGCAAGTCACATAAAGCCGCATGTCATCCAATGAATTGTAATATATTTAATGATGACAAACTATTTCCGACAGTATATCACATGATATACTGTCATAATTTTTTTACGTTATCCAATAAGATGTCGCTTCATTAGAATAAGCAATATTAAAGGGAAGTTCACACACTACATGAGGGAGTGGGT
The DNA here is from genome assembly GCA_964019695.1 of Loripinus fragilis. Taxonomy (NCBI): domain Eukaryota; kingdom Metazoa; phylum Mollusca; class Bivalvia; order Lucinida; family Lucinidae; genus Loripinus; species Loripinus fragilis. Next base: position 4,443,499 of record OZ026524.1, on the reverse strand, counting down.
TAACTTGTACCATACCATCAGTAGCTAAGGGTAGAAAATAATAGGATTTTTTCTTTGACCTTGACTATAAAAAAATTTAATCAAAGAAAGTCACCCAGATTATGAGAAAGAAAACTATTTCATGTCAAACTCACCACAATGCTACCTGTTTTAATATTGAAAAATTGTGAATATCTACACCAATAAGCAAGAAAATATTTCAATATGAATATGGCTACTTTTTGAAGAAAATGTAGAAATTAAAGAATTTTTACTATTGAAAAAAGTGCTATTGACAAAATTTAGAAGATTTTAATTCAGTATAATTCAATCTTTGAAAAATAATGTCACTAGAAACAAGGTGTATGTTATAATTTAAATTTTCAAAACATCATAAAGAATACCTTACTAATAATATCACTAAAAATATGTACAGGGTGCCCACTCTTAGTCTGAAATGAAATTCCCTGACTTTTCACTGACTTTTCCCTGACCAAAATTCATTTTTCCCTGACAATTTACCGCGCTTTCGCGCCCGCCTCCTCCCCTTACAGCCGTCTGCTATGCCCAGGTTTTACTAATACTGACATCAACCAAACTAAATCCTTAAAATGTATGAGCTTTACATTAGAAATATGTGTTTAAATAAAAAGAGACAAACAGGCAGCTCGCGTGTAAGAAAAGACTGTTACATAACTTTTTGGTCCAGAAGATTTGTTCATATGTTTTACTGATTACCTGAGATGTTGGCCTCATGGTTTCAGAGAATTTCTCCAGGTATTTTTTTAAGTATTAGCCTATGGGAGCAAATGATCCCCAGGACATGGCCAATTTGGACCTCAGGGGCATGGTTGGTAAGATTTATGCAGGGGATCACTAAACATTGCTATATACTTAATACACAAGCTGTGGGGCCTCATGGTTTTACAGGGTTTCTTTTTCCCATTTATAGTCAATGGAAGATAATGGCACCAAGGCTGTGGCCAGTTTGGACCGGACCCAAGGAACATGGTTGGCAGAATTTATGTATGGGACAACTAGACATATATCAAATATATAAGCTGTGGGCCTGAACTTCAATGGCTCGAACTCTGATGGCTCATTGGACTTGGCTGACTAGAAATATCATTATGGTCCCTAAAGGTCATTTTATGCATAATCCATCACTACCCTTGGCTATAATTATTTTTCATGGTCCCACGCCTGTTTGAGCCATTGAAATTTGTGCATATATATACAAGCTGTGGGTCTCATGGTTACAGAGAAATAGATTCTTTAACTTTTTTTCTATTTTTAAGTCTTCTGTCTATGTGATCTATTGATCCTCCCGGTGAGGCCAGTGTGGACCCCAGGGGCCTTGATTGGCAGGATTTATGTCGAAGACCACTAAAAATTGCTACAAAATAAATCAACAAGCTGTGGGGCTTATATATGGCTTCAGAGAATTTTTTTAAAGTTTTTATGTCTATGGAGCGTCATGTTGCCCATGGCAACTAGAGTTCAAATCCAATCAGCCCAAAAAGCTTATGCAGCCTTTCCCCTACCTTATGTGCTTTACATGAAATTTGATCACAACTTGAGATATATACTAAATCTTTGAAAATATGAACAGACAATGACAACAGACCATCAATATATATATGTATTCATTGAGACTTTGACTCAGGTGAGTTAAAACAATGTGGCCAAAAATTAGGTCTTAGATTAAAATAACAGCTACTAGCCAAGAGAAATATATATTAGAATATTATATTCATCCTAAAACTATTAAAGTCATCATTTCATATTTGTTTGTTCAATTTTTGAGGGTTTCACCAAGCATGATTTTAAAATTCCCTGACTTTTCCCTGACTTTTGAAGATTTTCTAATTTCCCTGACCATTTTACAGAATTCCCTGACTTTTCCCTGACCTTGAAGAAAAAACAAATTTCCCTGACTTTTCCCTGACGGGTGGGCACCCTGATGTAGTATGATATACTTCAATTTTTTTTTTTATATGTCACGGACAGTATGTTGCCTGTTATAATTTCAACTTTGAAAAATAATTTCACTGACACATAAATGTTAACTCTTTCTTGATAGCAAGACTTCTCAGTAAATAGTTTGAGTGTTCACAGGTTATATATTCCAAATTACAGTATACTTCTGTCCCATAAGTGTGCTTTTTATTTCATTGAACAGTGCTGACCTAGATGAGATGCTGCAATTTACTTTCTTGTGTACATACATACCCTGATCAGCCGCTGTCTTGACTTTGTCTGCAGCTTTATCAACCTTCTTCTTCAGTAATCTCTTCAGCCGTGATCTGTAACAATAAACAATTATAAAATAATGCTAATGCCTGCATCAGTCTTTCTGCCAGTACTATTTCTTTGAGAGTTGTGGTCAGATAACAATAACTAACTAGAACGCTTTTGCAAATCCCCAAACTTTCGAAGAAATTTAATGATATATGATATTTTGACAACACCCCAAGGTCACCAGTTTGACCCTAGTGTGAACATTTTACTTGTATCCTGTTCTCCGCACATTTTCAGCCAAGCCTATGGTGACATTACATTAGGGCAGGCCTCAAAATATCTTAAAATAGGCACTTGCCCTGCCTCACAAAAAAATATTGGCATATATGGGGAAAATGAGTTTTCTTGAGAAACATCAAATTTTTCACTTGCCCTGTAGCCTGAGGCACTCATAAATATGAGCGGACAAGTGCTATTTTCGAGCCCTGCAGGGTCTACACTGTTTGCTAAGACAAAATCAATCTTCACAGAAAGAAATATACAGACAGGCAAAAGAAACGCTACAATAGAACTTTGTCAGGTTAGACATGTGGTTCACAAACACAAGCTGCACAAGCTTACCATAACCAGAACCTTGAGTAAAGCATCAGGGTTATTTGTATTTATCGATTTTTGTTTATCAGTCATGTTGGCTAATATATATGAATATTTTAACTGCTGTCACTGCTTTTAGTTCCTTCTGAGTAATTTATTGAAAATTTTGCATGTAGTGTTTCTTTTGCCCGTCGGTAATTTTTTTTTTGAAATTATAGCCTGTTAGCCCTCAATATATACAATAGACCCTCCTGTCATAACTGTATCACACTTTATGGAAAATTCCATTGGTTTTAAAAGGGTTAAAAAAAGAGCAAACTGTTATTGGAGAAGTTTAATAAGAGGTTGAGATGAGCAATACAAAGTAAAAAGAGAGCTATGGTGGCCCTGGAAGCTCACCAGAATGCTTAGCCCTGGAGTCACTTTTGTAAACCATAATGGAATCATTTGATCAATATACGGAACATGGAGTATCGTAGATTTGATCAATCAATAACATTTTTATATAATTATTTTGGTTGTTTAAAGAGTTGGTGGCTGTTTTGTTCTGCAGAATAGAACCGGTTGGGCATATTTGTCAGAGAGCTTTATAAGAAACATTTGTGAGAACATTATTTTGAATTTGGACCAGTAGTTCAGGAGGAGATGCTGTTTAAAGATATTTCTTATCTACAGTTCTAGTTTCAGTTACTCTCAATTTTTCATTATGTGATACTGATAATTATTTATAAAATTATTGCTCTTAACTACCTTTATTTGAGTAATACTAAACAGGATTATACTATTAACCATTGGTATCAGTACCATTTTTTTAAAGTTGTCCATATCATTATTACTTAAAGCAATCTCTCTTTGAGTCTAATAGAATGTCTTAACATATAATTTATAAACTTTAAAATTCATTGCACATTCATTATTTCTGCACATGTATATATAGTATTTCACTATTAACATTAAGAGCTGTATTATTTCCGGCATACTATTTGGATAAAGACTTAAGTCATCTTGTTCAGCTGAACAGAACCATTTAGGCAATTTTGGTAGAGGGCATTAGGAGGTACATTTGCATAAAGTTATTTTAAATTTAGGCCAGTGGTTTAGGAGATGCTGGTTAAAGAAAAAGTTTATGGACAACACACGTCACAGGCTGGACAAAGACCGGTCACAAAAGCTCACCTTAAAAATGGGCCTCGCCTCGAGAAAACCTGTCTTCGGGGGTTGGCGAACAACAAAGACGCCGACCAGCCTGCGCATCTGCGCAGACTGATCAGCGCCTTTGTTATTTGCTTTTTGGAAAGCACCATATCTAAACTTGCTACAAGCAAAATTTCAATATTCTAGCTAGTCTCTGTGGCTGAGCAGACTGGTTTGTGTCTCAATTTTTCGGAAATCCCGAAGACAGGTTTTCTCGCGTCGTGGCCCAAATATCACTGGATAATAAATTGAGAAAAGAGGAAGGCTTACCCAGTCTTTTTTATCTTCTTGCTTGATAAAATGGTTCCACCTTCTGACCTAGTTTCATACTCATAGTCCTTACTCTCATTGTCATCACTATAAATAGATACAAAATCAGGTCACATAGCCCTAGGTATGAGTGGTATACAAAATGCTATATATTGCTTATTTTTCAAAAACAATTATTTAGCCTTTTTTATTCTGACATATTGATACAATAAGTATGGAATTGTCCATTTTGTATTTTAATGGATAGCTGGTCAACTTTTCGAATGACGTATTTCTTTCCAGGAAGACTGTTTTTATCTTTAGCAACCATTGCAGACCCTGATGAAATACCACCTTATGCCGCATTTTATCAGAGTCTTCACTGTTTGCCAAAGTACCTTTTTGCCAGTATTCAGAATGAAAAGGGTTAATAAATAGAGAGTACTAGGTGAGTGTCTTTTGATATCAAGTTTACCATGCAAGGCTTTGAGAATGCTTGTTGACATCAGGAGGCTTGCCGAGCGTTTCAACATGCTTTCTCAAAGCCTAGCCTGGTAAACTTGATATCAAAAGACGCGAACCTGGTATTCTATTTATCAGCTTACCAAGTTGATTCCATCTTCAAACTAGCGAATATGAGGTAGTGATAAATTTTTTGTGTTGATTCAGCGTCATTGTCAACGTCATTCAAAAAGTGAAATGTCATCATGACCTGACAAAGGCACATGCCGTGAGAAAGACAACGTTTAACAGGCAATGTGCAACACTGCAGTTAATATGAATGGTAACCGTCAAATATTGAACATTGGTTTGAAAATAATCAAAGATTAACCCTTTGTAACTAATGGATTCTTCCTTCCGGTTTGATACAATAAACTTGGGATAGTCCATTGTACACATCTAGGGATGCCAGGTTATTTTTTCTTTTTTTAATATTGTATTTTTTTGTCTGAAGATCTTTTTTATCTTTACATACAGTGTAGACCCTGATGAACTGCAGCATTATGCTGCTTTTCATCTGGGTCTTCACTGTTTGTAAAAGTACCCATTCAGCGGTTTCCCCGTATAACAAGGATTAATCAATTAATGGTATATTATCACTTAAACTATCATAGTGTGTTAGGATAGTGAAATTTACAACATCTGCCTGGCTTTCACCACATGGGTTGCATGTGATAGCACTATCAATAGATAGATGAAAAATTCATAAACAATATATAAAGCTTTTTTTTAACTTTTAGGTTAAGGCCCAGTTGAAAAATGAGCCCTATTTAAGATTTTTTTTCAATCCATCAGGTAGAAAATTTCCGATGGTACAGTCGATTAGGGTAACATGTAAGGGTCATTTTTAGGGTGGATGCCAGTTCTGAAAGTGGTGCAGATTTTTTCTACGACGTAATAAACGCACCTACCCAAAATTGTGCTATTATTTTCAATTAAGCTTATTTTACATGATGTCTATGTCTCAGGTCAGCTTAAATCTACCACATCCATTGCTATAGCCAGTTTGATGGCCTAAACTAATATTTTTGTATCCCATAAGCCATGAAAAATGTTTTCTTCTCAAAATTTTGATGATCTGGTATAAAAATGACGGTGTATTTTGTGGTACTGTTCATATAAAATGTGCCATTATGGGAAATGTATTGAAAATGCATGTTTTTATAAAATGACTAATTTTTAATCACATGCATTGTATTTCTTGACCCTAAAAATAATCCAGAGAGCCTCAGACACTGCTTTTTCGAATGGATATTTAAAATTTGCCATATTTTCTATACATGGGTAGGCTGCATACAAGGTACCCCGCCAACTGTATTTAATAGACATTTTATTTTTACGATTGATAAACATAAATTTACTTCTTCATACATCTATCTCACTGATTTTGAAATTAAGTTTACTTGGGTTACTTTAGACCCATCACATATTGCAGCGTACCCTTTTGAAAGTTAATTTGAACCCTTCATTGTGTTATGTATGTTACATGTTTACATTAAACGCAGCAAAAATGGACATCTAAGTCTGAATTAGTTCCTATGAATTCGGTAAGCTTTATCAGTTCCAAATGGGTCCATACTTTGTATTTACCTATAGAAGAAAATTGATTTGTCTTTGACATACTGCAAAAATGGTATATTTCTATGTTATATAATGTGCAATTTAATAAACTGTAAACCGGGAAGCCCAATGTAAAAACTGCATATCAGAAGGGCCACTTTAACATACTAAAACATGAGGCTCTGCTGTAAAATGTTACATAATTACAAAAAATTTTAAAATCCTCAGGTCTGTGAAATTCCTAAATACTTAAGGCAGAATCAATTAAGATATGTCTCAATATTAGCTATTTGCAAATATTTTAGTAACATACACAAAACTAGCATAAGTTTAATTTAGTGGATGAGGTTCTTTGTCAGACAGACAGACAGACATAACTTTATTTCTCTTTGTTGAATTAACAACATAAAAGGTATTACACATTTAACAACTAATAATGTTAGCGAGGGTGGCAGCATTTGGATTAGTAAAGTAGTAGAGACCTTGCTAGTATCATGTTTGTACAATATATGGTAAGTGTCAAAGGGAGAACGTACTTCCATAAAGTCAGTTTTATCTTCAAATTAATGCTCTCTAGACGAATTGGTTGATACACTCATAATACTTGCAAGGTTAAAATGCTCAATCGCAAGATGAATAACAATATAAATATTGATAATTAAGTTTGTAAGATTTGTGTCCCTTGTCATATTTTTTCTTTCAGATTAATGCTCTTCATAATAAGATGAGCAACAATCTGAATATTGTTATTTAAGTTAGTGAGATTTGTGTCCCTTGTCATATTTTTCACAATCGCGAGCAATGCGGACCGGTCAAGCACCACGCTCGACCTAGGTCCGCATCGATCACAAACATGTATGCACACAAGAGGAGTGCTTAATATCTGAAAATGAGAAGTATATCAAAGAAATTGTTGCGCCAGAACAGGAAAACAAAGGGGGAGCTTGGGTGTCTGGGCCGTTTTGTTAAATTTTCTGTAGTGCGGGTTACAATGTACATGAATCAAGTATTACACCCAGACATGTGTATATACATATATATAGCAGACAGCATGTGCACACCTGACAGACGGCAATCGAAAACGCCACCACCGCCGACGAACACAGACCAAAGACCGCCAGGAAAAGATCTCCCCATTGTCATCTGTCGCCCGACTGGCGCCAAATGGCCACCAAAAAAACCGCCCAAGCGATCCCCGACACGCGCCCACCGGCCGTCAAGAAGTCTCCCGACTGCCGCCCATCTGGTGTGATATGAACCAGTCATTTCAACTTGATATGAAACCTTTTCTTGTAATAACGGGTTTTCCGGTTCTGAAGCTTCATTCATAATATTGAGGAAATCAGTCAAGTGGAGAGAATCTCGTGCACGCACAGAGAATTTACAATATGCGGTCAAGCCATACCATTGTAGTAAGTGCTATTGTGTATGTGACCATCAGTTTATTCAGGCCACACATTAAAGGGGACATTTGGTTATTGGACGTACATATTTAAGGGTAAGCATTTGTATGTTACTTTAAAGGCAGCGATTTGGGAAGATTTGGGCTTCGTCATGAGAGAAAAAGCGGCTATTGCCTGCTTTTGAATTCTGGACAGCGAATACACAAAAGCGCCGATCAGCCGATGTATATGCTTCACTGCTCCGCGCCTTAGTGTGTTCTTCGTATAGTGGGGTTCATTCAGTATCAGGCTAATTCGGAGATCTATATAATGTGGGCCCTATAGCTAATTCGGGGACATGATATAATCACGTGGACATAACTTGAGCCGTGGCATGTGTTTTCCAACAATTTGACACCCCGACAAGTGCAGACCCAGGCGAGCCTGCGCAGCATCCCTCCAAGCCCAGAGACTCCACACGGTGCTAAGTCAGTACATGTAGCTCTACAGCAATAGAACACTCAAACGACTAGCAAAGGCTCCGATCAGACTGCTCGTATGCGCAGGCTGATCTGAGGTTTTGCCAGTCACACATACCACATTGTTGGAAATCTCATGCACTGGCTCATTTGGTAAGTTGGGATGAATATAGATGTTAGTCTCTACATGTCATGTGAACCTTGGCACAAGAGAGGCGGTCTATGTGACAAGTCGTGTTTACTGGCTTTTTTGGCCGTTTGTATGTGCCATTTCACCGTTGACGCCAACCGTACCCTGCGAGCGCTCAGGCCGATTGTCGTCCTCGGTATTTACATAAATACTAGTCTCAGAAACCGGCCCACTCGTGAGTACGAAGAGAGAAATATGAACGTATGCAACATAAATGGAATACAATGAACAAAAAAAAGAAGAGAATATCAAAGTTTTCCTATTTTAACCAGAACATATGTTATTGGTGCTCAAAAAACCCGTCTCGACGAAGCGACTCTTTTTAGCACATATATCGAGTGTTAAGCCTGGCGGACAAGACAAAATGCATTATGTTGATAGTCCGATGGAGTGTAGATCTGGCAAGGGTTATTGTTCAGGTGTTACTGAATTTCAAAAAAAGAAGGGATGAAAAACAATATCGGGAATTTGCCTATTTTAACCAGTACATATGTTATGGGTGCTCAAAAGAATCGTCTCGACGAAACAGTTCTTTTGAGCACATATAACGAGTGTTAAGCCTGGCGGACAAGACAAAATGCATTATGTTGATAGTACGATGGTGTGTAGATCTGGCACGGGTTATTGTTCGGGTATTACTGGACTTTCAAAAAAAGTACAAAGGGGGAAAACAAAATCAGAATTTTCTTATTTTTACCAGAACATATGTTATTGGTGCTCAAAAGAACCGTCTTGACGAAACAGCTCTTTTGGGCACATGTAACGAGTGTTAAACTGGCCAAAAAGACGAAAGGCATTATGTTGACAGTCTGATGGTGTGTAGATCTGGCAAGGGTTATTGTTTGGGTATTACTGGAATTTCAACATTATTGTTTGCATAAATTTACTGAGGCGCACTAGTTTTTCTTGGTCAGTTATTTGGAGTAGTTCTTTAAATTTTAGTGTATTTGAACAGGTATAAAAATATGGGTCAATATAAGCGCGTCTTTCTTTTTTAAAGAAGGTACAGCGTAAGAGGTAATGATACTCGTCACCGAGGTCATTTTCTGTGCAGAGCTCGCATTTTCTTTCGGACAGATCTGTACTGTTCCATCTGCCAGTTTCAATCGGCAGCTTATGGTTGGCTGTACGGAATCGTATCATACTATAGAATAGTGAGCCGTTTAGGTTAATGATATATTTCTCTAGGTTGATATCAGTTTTGAAAAGGCCATAGTTGCGTCCTTTGGAGGAGGCATGCATTTGCGCATTCCAATTTTGAAGAAACTGGTCTAGTAGATTTTGCTTAATTATTTTGCCTAAAGATAGGTTTACTGTCGTGAATTGCCTTAACCATGCGTCGTATTTGCCTGAGTTATTTAATATGCTTTTGATACAGTGAATCCATTTCGAGTTAATTTGTTCGGATTTCAGCAAAAATAAAAACATATTATAAGACAGCTTTGATATTTTCCCAGTAATCAGACGTGTCCAAAAACTGACCATTCTTTGTTTAATAGTTATTTCAATTGGGTGTCTGCCAAGCTCTGCATATAGCATGTATTTGGGTGTGCTTTTTCTACACTTAGTTATACGTCTCAAAAAATCAGTGTGAACACGTTCTAACATGTCCAGGCCTTCATACCCCCAGACTTCGGAACCATATGTAAGAATAGGTAGCACTGTATTGTCAAAAAGTTTCAACTGCAGGTCAAGTGGTAGATCAAGATTATTAGCTCTCATGAAAAGGAGATGCATAGCTTTTTTTGATTGTTCAACAAGGTGTTTTCTTGCGTGTAGGAAGCTGCCTGATCTAGAGAATATTACACCCAAATATTTGTATTTATCTACGATTTTGATAGTATTGTCTCCTAATTTGAATTCAAAATTACTATTGTTTCTTGAGTTAAATATTATTATTTCGGTTTTACTGAAGTTTATATTAAGTTTCCACATTTGGCAGTAATCGTAAAATTCATTTAAGCATTTTTGAAAATTTTCTTTATCATTTGACAAGATGACAGTATCGTCGGCATAAAGAAGGATCAGTAACTTTAAGTACAAGTTCAATTCATTTGTATGTATTTCGAGATCTAGTGTTTCGACGCCTCCCGACAAGAGAAAAGTTTCTAGGTCGTTAAGATATAGAGCAAATAGCATTGGGGATAGATTTTCCCCTTGTCGGACCCCGCACTGGCTTGCAAAGAAAGTCGATGTAATGTTGTTAGCTTTAACACATGATTTTATGTTTTCATACATATTGGTGACAACGCGAAAAAACTTACCGTCTATTAGATTGAAGTAAAGTTTGCGCCATAGCCCTATTCTCCAGATTGAGTCAAAGGCTTGCGAGAAGTCTATGAATGCGCAGAAAAGTTTTTGCTTTCGTTGCTTTAGTATCTCACATAAAGAATTAAGGACAAATATGTGATCAGTCGTTTCGTACCCCTTTCTGAAGCCAGCTTGATTTTCGTGTAATATTTCATTGTTATCTAGGAATTTTGTTAGGCGGAGGTTGAGCACTGATGTGAAAAGCTTTCCCAAACAGCTTAGTATTGTGATCGGTCTATAGTTGCTTACATTTTTGGGGTCTCCTTTGTTTTTGTAAATAGGGCAAATAGTACCTTCAATGAGCATTTCAAAAATATTTTTTATAACAAACTGATCAAAACATTATCAAGAGATCAGCAAAAATACACATTAGCTTTATCAAATTGCTGCTTTATCAAAATTTTGATTCAGATATTTTAGATGTTAACGCATAACTACAACACATAAAGCAAATCGAATAATGTAGATATTAAAAATCACAATGGATAAGTTAGATTTGTCCCTTATAAAACATTTATCTTAATAGTCATTTTAAAAAATGGTTTAAAACTCTGTTTGAATGATATTAAATTTCCTAAACGTGAAAAATGTAACATACATAACACACAACGTTATATGACTATGGCATTTAATTAAGGTAAATATTTCCTATCGCAACTGATTTTGATAATTTTCAAAAATACTCAATGAATTTCAATGATTATTTAACAGTCCCATCTACATTTTAAACGTTCTAACCATACAACATGTCTTTTGGACATACCTAAAAGGGACTAGAATTGCACAATCGATCTACACCATCGCATATCATCACGCTTTTGATACTTTTAACCCTCCCCCTGGGCCTCTAGTGGGGTGGGATGGGGGCAGATAAGTGGGGCATGCATGCATCACTAGTATAAGCAAGTCACTCTTCAAATTTGTTTGAGTTAGGTCCAGCAGCTTTAGAAAAGATAGCACACCGGTCAGAATTGATGTCACTTAGTTAGATTTAGTCTAAAACTTCACCTTACTCATACCCTACCATTACTCATACCCTAACTTACATTGTGGATGGGTCAAACCTATACTATGTATTGGTTTAACCCAGGAGTCCGTCTCAGCATGACTGAAAAAACTGTTAACAGGGACAAACAGCATCAACTTATTTGCAGAGGATATGGGCCTGTAAGATGTTTGTTGTTAACCTATGTGCATCTAACATCACAGCGAAATTGCAAAATGCCCATCTGCTGCCATCATCAGGAGGATGTAAAGTGTATGAAATATTCTTCTGTAGTACATTAAAAGCATGTACTTACTATAAGTAAAACCCATAGCAATATATTATGGTGAATAATAACTACCACATATCTGTTGTTTTGATTATTCTCTGTAACATTACTAACTAGAACACATTCGATGGCGCGCCATCGCAAATCCCCACGCTCTCGAAGAAATCTAATGGTAATTGACCCTTTGACCCCATCCTAAGGTCACAAGTTTCATCGTAGGTTAAAATTGTTCAGTGCATCGTGGTCTACTGCTCATCCCCTTTAAGTTGATAATCCACATGACCATGTTCAGAAAATTAAATTTTTGACCCCTCCCCAAGGCCACAGGGGGGGGGGGGGGGGGGGACCCAAAAATTGTGCCGGTGCATGTGCCATTCATGTGAGTAACTAACACACCAAATCTGGTTGAATTTCGGAAAAAAAAATTTTTGACCCCCCAAACCCCCCACGGTACCCCCAAGTCCCACGCCTGGGCATGACCCAGGCAGCCGAATGAAAATCCCGTCTGATATGTTATATACCTTTCATTTGTGAGAAGAATCACAAAGTTTAGTTTAAAAACCTTTGAAAATGACTTTGAAATTGACTTTGTAATTGAAATTTAATGATATTTGACCTTTTGGCCCCTCCCCAAGGCCCCAGGGGGCGGGGACCCCAAAAATGGTGCTGGTGCATGCGCCATTCATGTGAGTAACTCACACACCAAGTCTGGTTGAAATTCGAAAAAAAAAAATTTTTGACCCCCCAAACCCCCCACGGTACCCCGAAGTCCGACCCCTGGGGCATGACCCAGGCGGCTGAATGAAAATCCCGTCTGATATGTTTTATATCTTTCATGTGTGAGAAGACACACAAAGTTTGGTTTAAAAATCTTTGAAATTGACTTTGAAATTGACTTTGTAATTGAAATTTAATGATATTTGACCTTTTGGCCCCTCCCCAGGGCCCCAGGGGGCGGGGCCAAAAAAAAATTTGCCGTTGCACACCCCATTCATGTGAGCAACTCACACACTAAATTTGGTTGGATTTCGTCCAATGGTTTAGGAGAAGATAGCGTGATGGACGGACGGACGGACATACGGACGCACAGACGGACGGACGGAGGCGATTGCAATATCCCCGACGCTTTTTTAAAAAAGCGTGGGGATAATAACATGTCTTTGGCTTAGTTACTATTGCCAGTTGTATTTTTTCGATGGCGTAATAAATAGATATGTTTGAGGTAGAAATATCCCATTTCTATTTTTTAAAAGACCAACCAATATTGATTAACCTTTGAATTCACATGAATTAATGGTAACTTATAAATTCACATTTGCATATTCTGAACCACTTTCACTTGATTAAGCTTTATAAATTGTTTATAAAAAAAATAAATAGAACACTCTACCTTTCTAGTCATAAAAATCTGTATTCAGTCACATGGTAAAAATGTGAATAAGAATACTAAATGTATATAGTCTTCAATGGTATCATTTTAAGCCATTTTAATGGTAACATACGTTACCCAACTTACGATCACTGCAACTACAAGAGAGCTAATGTCTGTCACTTTAAAGCTTGTAAAGAGCAGTTTTAGAAAACCATAGTGTACAAATTGACACTTGGGGATGGGGTCTAAACAGCCAATCTGAGGACCAATACTATTAAGTGTACGCTCTACATGTTTTCATAATAATAGTGTTTTCATGTATAATTTTCATAGTCAAATAGTCACAGTAATGGTTTTGTGACCTACTGATGTTTGGTTATTGGTATGTATATATAGACTGTGATCGATGTATAATTCATGTATAATCTCTTGTAAAATAGTTAATGTCTGTTCAAAAAGCATTACTGGCAACTACGCTAAATTCCTTATGATACTATCACCCCAATAAAAAAACAGCAGAACAATTAAACCTTATTTCTAAAAGGCTAAATTGTTCAAATTTGAATTCAAACCAACAAAATCAGAGAGTGTCACCTCCAGACATTATTTTTCCAGCTAGATTTATCTGGGACTTATAATCTGTTTCCAATTAATAAATGTATAATGGACTTATATTCGCATAGAGGAATATGCATCTCAAAGTGGGTGGGGTATTAGATAAGCAAGAACTAAGTGTTATACAAAGCAGTTATCTGTTGCAACTGCCAGTAATTTTTTCTAGTCATAACCCATGTACTAAAAACAAAAATCTAAAATGGTATTAACTTGTCCATATTACAAAATAAAAATTATATGAAAAATGGGTGGGTGGGATAACACCAATGCACCAAATGTAGTTTAACTTCTTTTTTGGCTGAATTCTGTCATTGATTTTGTGTTTAACTTTCATATAAATCCATGAGAGGTTAATATACACTCTTACATATTGAAATTGTGTTGAATGTTCGCACATTTATATTACAATTCATTTTCAGTGGGTGGGGTAACAAAATGTGCCCTGAAAAAAATCTGCACCACTTTTGTTTCTGGCATCCACCCTCATTTGACTTCTATATAGTTATATTATCGTCTGGTACAAATGAAATTTTTCTACCAGACCGATTGAAAAAAAATCCAATCCAGCTTGCCAGCCCTCAGACTATTCTCTTCATTTGACGAAAAGACATGCTATACTCCGTCCAGATAAGAGACGTTGGGCGGTTCTTAGCTAAGTTCAACCCCTGGTCAAATACATTTGGAAATCAGTTAGTCAGGTTGTATTGTTTGCGTGTTCATCCATCTGTGAAACTCTCCACACCAATATTATATACCCGTAGTTTATAGTTTTCGTATTGTGAAAAATAAGCGTTTCGAATTATTGCAGATGAAATTGATCAGTCTAGATACCTACGCTAAGCTGATGATTGAAATGTGCACGTACATACATCTTAAACACGTACATGTATCTTAAATTATTCAAGCAAAAAAGCCAACCTTCGACAATGAAATCTACAATCACACAAGTTGTATTGTTTCATAAAAGATTTGTGAACCCTTTCCCGTGACTCAGATATTGAACCCTTATCATGTCAAATTTTAACTGGTGTTGGTTGTGTGTAGGGAAGGTGGGCTGTTTTGATGGGTTTTTTTATAATACTATTTTTTCGAAGTCAGAGCTAAAAACCCAAATCATTTTCTTGCCAAACAAACAGAATTTGGAAAAATATTTTCATCGACAACATATCTTACACGAATATTTTCCAAGTAGCATACTAAAGATAAACCTGTTTACCAGTAGACGCACACAGCTGCAGCAAAGTTTCGAGAGAAGGGTCTCTTTTGCGTTGATCATTTCGTTTGTATTGGTATTTTGCGTCGCAGTCAACATTTTTTCATATATGTCGCGACGTTTCCCTGTCCATCTAGGTTGAATCAGTACTTAGCAGATAATAGGGCATTACTAAGTTCCATCATTGAGCAATCCTTTAAACACATGTCTAACACACTGGCACTGAGCAACTGTGGACTTCGATTTATTGAAGTTGATACTTAACATCCCAGTCAAAAATCAGTCATGTCGGGACATATCCTGGGTTGTACCAGTACAAAATAGAGTATAACGTGTCCTGCACAAGGATAATAACCTCCAGAGAGACTCAAAACAACGACCCTCTATCTCAAGTTGAGCACTCTACCACTGGTTGACTTTGCAGGTAACTACAGATTTTTGGAGGCATCATTTATGTCAGCCTGTTTGTTGGGCTAGTTCATTAGTGTGTACATGTAATCACTAAACCTAAATTACATGTACGCCGTTTATCGGTATATCATGTGTAAAACAGTTTGCTATTCCTACAAATGTATTTAACCCATGTTATTGCTAGCGTCCTTTTTGTGGTAATAAGCAAAAAGTGCAGACCCAGATCAGACGCGCCACAAAACGTGGCGTCTGATCAGGGTCTCCACTGTTTGCTTATAGATTGCTCTATCAAGATTGGAATAACCATGAAAAATAACACCCAACAATCCTAAAAACGGAAATGGACAGGTCCAATTTATAACAGTGGGAAATTCCATTCAGCTTAAATGGGTTAAGGTGGTTTCTTTTGACATGGCTGTATAGTAAATACAATACTAAAGGAAATCACAGGTAAAAGTACGCTACATTCAATCAAATCTTCATTTCGGTGTGCAACCTGAGCAACAACAACCTTTCTAACATGGACCAGTCTGCCATGCTGATCTAGCGAAATCCACATATGTTCTAGGAGGCCCTGAACAGTGAGCAATAATATACTGAACAAAAGTGAAAACGCTGCACCTGAATTGTTTGCCATCTATATACAAAATTATGCAAACCAAGAATGCAATTGAAAGTGCATCTTAATGTTCAAATACTGTATAATGCATAACAGTAAAAGTTTTACGGATGTTGTCACGAGGAAAGACATGAAAGCCATTTAAATGTGACAGGGGTCCAATTTTTCAGGTTGCCAATTTGAACGGAAATCTAACACAATTTAGGCCTTCAGAAATCCACTACCTACGAGATCCGTCTGCACGAAATGGTAGTCTAGACATGTGACAACCAGAAATGTGAAGGACTTATCTCAAGTGCAATCTTAAAAAGCGGATTTTCACTCAAATTGCCAAGTTTAAAAATTTAACACTGAAATCAATGTGTTGTTGCATCTTAGTATGAGGACATTACTAGTCGAGAAATGGTAGAAACAATGTGCTGAGAGGTCTACCTGATTTGGCAAAAGAAAATTATCGAAAATCGTGATAAATCGAAGATTACCAACCATTTAATATTCCCTATTTTTTTTTGTCAAAGGGAGACAATTTTCAATATTTTACAAATTCGCTAAATTCGAAATTGATTTCTGAGCTTGTTTCAAGTGTTTAAGCAGTTTTCTTGTGGTTTAATGCAACACAATTGAGACCAGGTTTGATAAGCATAACGATTTTAATTTGCGCATGCGCAAATAGCAAATTTCAGTGAATAAAGCTTTAGACACTTAAAGGAGCATAACTCATACATCAAAAGAGACAAATTGGTGGAGTTTCGACGAATCGTTTGCTGGATGTCTGGGCAACATTAATAAGCTTTAGTAAATAATTTTTGTCCAATACTTTCTCATAAAATATAGTTAATTGGAGTGTAGCATTTTCACTTTTGTTCAGTAAATATACCAATGTGTCTATAAACAAGTAAGACTGAAGTTTTCCGTTTAGATGTGCTTGCGAGTGTCTACCAGGCATACTGACCGTATAAAGCTGGCCACTTTGTCGTCTGCGGCTTAGTTGTTTTGCACGATTAAATCGTGCCTATGCTGTGATACCCGATTTACTGTTGACCAGTCTAAATTGACAGTGAATGACAGTGCTCTGTCTGACATGCCCAACGTCCGTTACCTGGTCACACTATAACACATTGTGAGATAGGAATAGACCTAATGATATCCAACGGGGACTTCAAGGGCCCTGTCACCTTCAAATAGTCAGATTGGATTGGGAATGAATGGTCCAAATGCATCTGGCCAAACTATACTAAGCTCCTTTCTTACAATCAGTTTTCTCTGCTTTTCCTATATTTCCTGTTACTTGTCTGCAAAGATTTGGTGCTTATAAAAAGTTTGGTCATGGTTTTCTCGATTATTATTGTCTTTATATAATCTTGTTGTGTAGATACCTTGGATAGTCCTGTGTTCTCTCCATAATGTGAAGTACAAGAGGGTCCACACATTTAGGAAGATCCGTCTCTGCCTCTTTAAGATTGGTTGTTTCCCCTGTATCTAAATTCTTCACAATAAATCCTGCCAGAATCTCCTGTAGAAAGATATGTCAGCACATGAAAATTTGCTACCTAAGGCATATGTGCAAAAGCCAGGCCCCCAGATAAGAGTGCGTAGCAGAAAATTATTTTTCTTATTTCTCAACCAAAACATATGTTGTGGGTACTCAAAAGAACCGTCTCAATGTGACGGTTCTTTTGAGCAGCCAAAACACATGTTTAAACTGATGGATAAGAACATAATCACAATTTTATGCTAAAAAATTTTGCTTAACTGACCCTATGAAAAGCCTCCTTTAATAATCCATGCTGATGTGCAAAAGCAAGGCTGCCAGATAAGAGTGTGTAACTGAAAATTATTTTTTCTTATTTCTCAACCAAAACATATGAAGTGGGTACTCAAAAGAACCGTCTCACAAGAAACTCGGATTTTGATGCATATGACTGACAAAGAAGCAGATCAGTCTGCACATCTGCGTAGATTGATCAGCATCCTTGTTATTTGCTTCATAAAATGTATATCTGAAGCTGCTACAAACAAAGTCTAAATATTCTAGCTAGTCCCTGTAGCTTAGCAGGTGGGTTTAACTCTGTACCTACTTGTGTCGTCTGCTGATTACCTATACAAACAGTTATGGACCAAGATCTGGCCTCTAGGTTATAAAACTTGAGTTCATTCTCAGACTCAAAATAAAGCGCAATGATTGGCTGCTTGCGGACATGTATCCGCAAGCAGCCAATCATTACGCTTATTTTTGAGTCTGAGACTGGACTCAAGCTTTATAACCTCGAGGCCAGGCCCAACAAAATATCGCGCCTGATCTGGATCCAAACTATTCGACACTGATGGTATCTCTGAAAGGATTTTTCGAAAAAGATGATCTTGAAAAAAATCAGCAGACGACAAAAAAGCACAAAAAATTACCCAGAAGGCAAGAAGTTAATCCATACCATGTCACAAACACCAAAACAGAGATTTTCACAGCTAGACCATATTTAGTAGCAGGACTTTAGTTAAGAGTGCATACAAAAAAAATTATTTTCTAATTTCTCAACCAAAACATATGTTGTGGGTACTCAAAAGAACCGTCTCAATGAGACGGTTCTTTTGAGCACCCAAAACATATGTTAAAACTGATGGGTAAGAAAATATTTACAATTTTACCCTAAAAAAATTTGTTTATCTAAACCTATGATAGTAGGGATACGTACCTCATCAGTAAGATCTTTTCCTGATGCAGACCGAGGTCTCAGGTCACGTTTCGGCGACGGTTCATAGCCACTGCTATTTCGTGATCTGATCTTCACATCTTTATCAAGACTCGAGGATTTACTTTTATCCAAACTTGAAGATTTACTTTTCTTCCTCTCCAACCTTCCGTCTGATCTATCAAAACTTGATTTCTTGTCAAAACTGGAATTTCTATCTGTTGGTGAAAAAAAAATTCAAAGCAAATATTAACCCTTTGAATAATAATGGATTCTTCCTGTGTTGTTGATGAATAACTGAGGATGGTAAACTATGATCTTTTATCGTCTGCTCTTACTGGCCCCGTAGCGCAATCAGTAGCAAAAATAGTAAGTGAGTATAATCGGGAAATACCACAATCAAAAACTGCAGACACCCCAGTGACATCGTGAGGAAGAACAACACAACAATAACAAGACACCATGAAGACAAACAAAGCAAAGCAACCAGCTCTCTCTTCCCCATCGAGATGATTGCAAAATAAGAATGGACACATATAACGCACAACAAAACATAGAACAATTACAGAATCCCACAATGGGAGTGTCAATCAACGATTACAGCAAGTCTGATTACAGATCCAGCGGTCATGAGCTCCATCCCAGCCCGGTCCAACACTTTTGAGGAGATTGATAATGAAATATTTTCTAAGGTCATTTTCGTCCTTCCACTGATTCAAGAAGTGTTGGTGTCAGTTACAAGCCAAAGTATGTGCACAAAGTACTGGCTAAGGGGAGCATTCAGCAAAACCACAAACCAAACAAAAACTATTTTAAAAGTAAAATAAAACAAATCTTCTGAGATTGAAAAAGAAATTAACTTAAAAATGCTAATATTTGACCCTCTAAAACATATAATAGACTAGACAACTACTACTGTATCAAACAAACTTGAATACTCTATACAGTTAGGGATAGAGATTGGGGCTGTTTATTATGAAATTTTAAACCGCAAACACCAAGAAGAATGCTAATGGAACCAGACTATTAACATTATATGATTATAAGAAGCAGCAATTATAAGCCAATTTTATTTCTTTAATCAAAAGATAGCCCAAAACACATGTTTAAACTAATGGATAAGAAAATAATCACAATTCTCCTGTCCAAACATTTGCTTTATCTGAACCCTTTGACTCAATGAATAATCAATGATGTCGTTTAAAGAAAAGTTTAAGCACAACGCACATCAGACACAAAAGCTCACATTGACCCTTTGGCTCAGGTGAGCTAAAAAATGAAAAAAAAAATTATTTAAAGGCTCATTTAATATATAAACAGGGGGTCATTGAAAACCCTGTGCAGTGCTTATATCTAAAACAATATTGTATTTACCTAGACTTGCGTTCTTGCTTTTCTTTCTATCTCTATCCAGACTGCCTGTTTTACTGTTCTTCCCCCGAGGAAGGTCTAGAAGACGTGTCAGCCTTCACAGACTCTAGGGTATGGTTCTTACCTAGACTAGCATTCTTGCTTTTCTTTCTATCTCTATCCAGACTGCCAGTTTTACTGTTCTTCCCTGAGGAAGGTCTAGAAGACGTGTCTGCCTTCACAGACTCCAGGGTATGGTTTGGTGAATCATGGTCTGATTTCACTGCATTAGCTTCTGCATCCTGAGAATAGAGTAATATGGTAGTAAGTTTGAGGGCACAGCCTCGATTCCTGCAACACCCCTGCACATGTTTAGTTAAGCAATTTTTTTTTAGATTACAATTGTAAATATTTTCTTACTCATCAGCTTTAACATATGTTGTGGGTCAGGGTTCATAC
This sequence comes from Loripinus fragilis, assembly GCA_964019695.1. Lineage (NCBI taxonomy): Eukaryota > Metazoa > Mollusca > Bivalvia > Lucinida > Lucinidae > Loripinus > Loripinus fragilis. The sequence continues at coordinate 4,422,820 of OZ026524.1, read as the reverse complement.
AGACTTGACAAAATAAAATTCCCTGACATTTCCCTGACTTTTCCCTGACACCAATCCAAATTTCCCTGACATAACCGTACTCGCTGGGGAAACTTAGTTTTATTCAAACCTTTGTGTATAGCTACAGTTTACAGATTTTTTTTCAATTTTGAGTAATTATTTTGAACTTTGCAAAGTTTTGATTCATGCTTTTTCAGCAGGTGTATAGTAAATAGCAATGTTTTCAACAAAAAAATTTACAGATTATTACATTACTATATGTTAAAAACTGCTGTCTTCTTTCAAAAATTTTGGATGTTGACCTTTAAATTTGACCTCCTCTAATACCACCCGTAATGCAACCAGTATAATATAAAGGAAACATTTTTAGCTGTTTGTGGTATATTTCATTGTTAAAGCTACAATGTTCAGAAAAGTTTTTTGATAAAATTCCACTAAAGCCCTGAATTGTTGAAAATAGATGACACATGACAGACTTTGAGTGATCAGAACAGCTCACTTTGAGCACAAAGTGGTTAGATGAGCTAACAAGAGGCTTAATGAGCCTAAACCACTGACGTGAGCAGTTGATTTTATGGTTTCAGAATATTTTTATTATTATTTTTCATGAAATTATGGCAGCAAATGGCCCCCTGGGCGTGGTGGCAGCTAATTTGAACCCCAGGGGTATGGTTGGCAGGATTTATGTAGTGAACCACTATGCATTGCTACATACGAAATATAGAAGCTGTAGTTTTCATGGTTTCAGAGAGGATTTTTTTAAGTTATTCCCAATTATATGGTAAGTCTATAGAAGCTAATTACCTTCATGGCGTACCCAATTTGGGTCCAAGGGGCATGGTTGGCATGACTTATGTAGGGGACCACCCTATATGGCTAATATAAGCTGTGGGCCTCATGGTTATAAAAAAGAAGATTTTTAAAAATTTTCCCATTATAAGTCCAAGCGAGCTATTGATCCCCAGGGGAGTGACAAGTTTGCACCCAAGAAGCTTGATTGGCAGGGTTTATGTAGGGTACCACTAGACATTGCTATACATACTTAATGTATAAGCTGTGACCCTCATGGTTTCAGAGAAGATTTTTATGGGGTTTTTTTCCAGTACAAGTCTATGGGAGTCATTGGTTCACATGGTGTGACAGGTTTGGACCCCAGGGGCTTGATTGGCAGGATTCATGTTGTGGAGTACTAGATGTTGCTACACACTAAATATATATGGTTTCAGAGAAGATTTTTTAAAGACCCTTCCATAATAAGTCTATGGAAGCTATTGATTTCCAAGGTGTGGCCAGTTGATTGGCAGGATTTATATAGGGGCCATTACTATATACATGTACTAAATATATAAGCTGTGGCCTCATGGCTTCAGAGATCTTTAAAGTTTTCCCATTATAAGTCTATGGGAGCTGTATGTTGCCTCCAATCCAATCAGTCCAAAAACCTAATGTAGCCTTTCCCTCTATCTGATGATGCTTTACATGAAATGATCACATTTGGCCGACTGACATTAGAGACATACTTCTTTCAAAATGTGAACGGCCAACAGAAGAATGAATGGATGCATTTTGGATGCCAAACTATTGCCATACTAATACCTCACTTGGCTCAGGTGAGCTAAAAAGGCAGTCGAGGAGGCAAGGGGAGCCAAATCCTTCCATCTTCTTATGTTTAAAGCAATCTAGAAGCTATCAAAATGATTTAGCTTGCTTCCAAAATGTTAAGAAAACTGCCCTAGTTATTTTCTGTTTCTAATCATTTGATAAAAACTGGAAAATGTAAAATTCCCTGACATTTCCCTGACATTTTAGAAAACATTCATTTTTCCCTGACACAACATAAAATTCCCTGACAATTCCCTGACCTTGAAAAAATTTAAATTTCCCTGACATTTCCCTGACGCATATGAACCCTGGTGGGTGCTCAAAAACATCTTCTTTTCAGTACCCACAACATATGTTTTGGATGAGAAATAAGAAAATCATTTTTTCGCTATGCACGCTTAACTAGAGGCCTGAGCCCGGAATTACAATGCCTTCTTAAAGTTAAGCAAGTCTTAAGTTAAGTATTGATATTTCAACATGCTATATTAAATGTGAAATAAATTGCCTGGATCGATGTGGTGTTTGTGGTCAAAGATACCATTGTGATCTTCAGAACAAGAAATGTCACAAACACGTGACGAATGCCCCCAAAGGAATTGGTCTAGCATAAGACACATTTGAGGAAAGTTAGCTGTAATATAGGAGATATGCTCCAGACAGGAAAAACCTAGAAATGAGGCCAGAAGTCAATGTCAAGGTCAAAGTGACCCAAAATGGTATGCACCACTCTGCCATCCCAAGAGGAATCAACACCCCAAATTTGGGATTCCTACATCAAATAATATAGGAGATAAGCACCAGACTCAATGCAGTTTCTAAAAACTAGGTCAGAGGTCAAGTTCAAAGTCACAGTGACCCAATTATGGAACACGGCACTTCGTCATCCCTACATGCATCCACATACCAAATTTGAGATTTCTACCTCAAATAATATGAGATATGTTCCAGACACGATTATTCTAAAAACTAGGTTAGGTCAAGGTCACAGAGTCCCGAAAATGGTAAACAATACTCCGCCATCCCAAGATGCATCCACACACCAAATTTGGAATTCCTACCTCAAAGAATATAAGCGATATGCTCCGGACACAATAATTCTTAAAACTAGGTCAAGGTCACAGGGACCCAAAAATAGTATGTGACACTCTGTCATCCCAAGATGCATTTACACTACAAATTTGAAATTCGTATCTCTAAGAATATAGGAGATATGCACCAGACTCAATGCAGTTTCTAGAAACTACGTCAAGTTCAAGGTCACAGTGACCCAATTATGGTACGCAACACTTCGTCATCACAAGATGCATTCACATACCAAATTTGAGATTCCTACCTCAAATAATATAAGAGATATGCTCTGGGCACAATTATTCTAAAAACTAGGTCAAAGGTCAAGGTCACAGTGACCCAAAAATGGTGGGCAACACTCCGCCATCCCAAGATGTATCCACACACCAAATTTGGAATTCCTACCTCAAAGAATATAGGAGATAGGCTCCGGCCGCAATAATTCTTAAAACGAGGTCAGAGGTCAAGGTCACAGTGACCCGAAAATGATATGTGACACTCTGTCATCCCAGACTAACTGCAGTTTCTAGAAACTAGGTCAGAGGTCAAGTTCAAGGTCACAGTGACCCAATTATGGTACGGGACACTTGGTCATCCCAAGATGCATCCACACACCATATTTGAGATTCCTGCCTCAAATAATATAAGAGATATGCTCCAGACACGATTATTCCAAAAACTAGGTCAGAGGTCAAGATCAAGGTCACGGTGACCCGAAAATGATATGTGACACTCTGTCATCCCAGACTAACTGCAGTTTCTAGAAACTAGGTCAGAGGTCAAGTTCAAGGTCACAGTGACCCAATTATGGTACGGGACACTTGGTCATCCCAAGATGCATCCACACACCATATTTGAGATTCCTGCCTTAAATAATATTAGATATGCTCCAGACACGATTATTCCAAAAACTAGGTCAGAGGTCAAGATCAAGGTCACAGTGAACTGAAAATGGTATGCGACACTACACAATCCTAAGATGTATCCACATACCAAATTTGGAATTCCTACCTCAAAGAATGTAGGAGATAGGCTCCGGATACAATAATTATTTAAACTAGGTCAGAGGTCAAGGTCATAGTGACCTGAAAATGGTATGTGACACTCTGTCATCCTAAGATGCATTTACACACCAAATTTGGAATTCCTATCTAAAAGAATAAAGATGATTTGCACCAGACTCAATGAAGTTTCTAGAAACTAGGTCAGAGGTCAAGTTCAAGGTCACAGTGACCCAATTATGGTAAGCGACACTTCGTCATCCCAAGATGCATCCACACACCAAATTTGAGATTCCTACCTCAAATAATATGGGCCTCGTTGTGAGAAAACCTGTCTTCGGGATTTCCGTCAAAGTGAGATTCAAACCAGTCTCCTCAGCTACAAAGGCTAGCTAGTGAATTGAAATTTTGCGTGTAACAATTTTACATATGGTACTTTTCAAAACAAGAACAACAAAGGCGCTGATCAGACTGCGCGGATGCGCAGGCTGGTCTGCGCCTGTGTTGTTTGCAGACCCCCGAAGACAGGTTTTCTCGCGACGAGGCCCATATAAGAGATAAGCTCCGGACACGATTATTCTAAAAACTAGGTCAGAGGTCAAGGTCACAGTGACTCAAAAATGGTACGCGACACTCTGCCATCCCAAGATGTATCCACATACCAAATTTAGAATCCCTACCGCAAAGAATCTAGGAGATATGCACCGGACACGATGCGGGACGGACGGACAGTGCAATTACTATATGCCTCCCAAAGTTCCTTTGGGGGCATAAAAATTAAAATTATTTTGATTTTAATCAGTTTAAACGTTAATTTTCGGGTCCTGAAAAATCAATACTTAACTTAAGTCTTCCTTAACTCTAAGGAGGCATTGTAATTCCGGGCCCTGATCCCTGCCATGGTTGTCAATTAAAAACTAGAAATTGTATATGTGAAAACACTGTGCCAATCATATGCTTGTCCATATGGATGGTACACAAAGTTTGATGCTACTACATTATAACTATAATGGTTTGTAAAGGGCAATAATTTGAAAAAAAAAAAAAACTTTTTTTTAAATTTCACCAGGTAATCTACTCATTATCCTCTATCAGCTTGAATAGTTTTAAAAATTTCTTGATTACAAGCTTTCTTGAGACTCTGATCTCCCTCATCTGTACAAAAGACCTCCCCTCATGGCCATCATCAGGTTATGTTTCAATGCCCTATTTTGCAAAGGGCAATAACTTGAAAAATAACCATTCTTTAATTTTCACCAGACAATCTACTCAATATCCTATATCAGCTGACTAAGTTTGAAGCTCCTGGCTATAGTTTTTGAGATATCTCAATTACAAAATTTCATTCTGACCCTTTAAAAGGGGCATAATGCCACAAAGGGAGATAATTCAGACAAAAAATACGGGTCAGCTATTTTTTTGACGAGGACTCTATGTATAGAATTTCAGAGCCGGATCTTAATCTTGTCAGGGGACAAAAATATTTCAATATTGCACTTGTCCTTCAGCCTCGATCCCTGCAACACCCCTGCACAGGTTTAGTTAAGCAATTTTTTTAGATTACAATAGTAAATATTTTCGTACTCATCAGCTTTAACATATGTTGTGAATGCTCAAAAATCATCTTCTTTTCAGTACCCACAACATATGTTTTGGATGAGAAATAAAAAATTATTTTATCGCTATGCACGCTTAACTAGAGGCCTGAGCCCGGAATTACAATGCCTCCTTAAAGTTAAGCAAGACTTAAGTTAAGTATTGATATTTCAACATGCTATATTAAATGCTAAATAAATTGCCTGGATCGATGTGGTGTTTGTGGTCAAAGATACCATTGTGATCTTCAGAAAAATTAAAATTAGTTTGATTTTAATCAGTTTTAAACGTTAATTTTCGGGTCCTGAAAAATCAATACTTAACTTAATTTTTCCTTAACTCTAAGGAGGCATTGTAATTCCGGGCCCTGATCCCTGCCATGGTTGTCAATTAAAAACTAGAAATTGTATATGTGAAAACACTGTGCCAATCATATGCTTGTCCATATGGATGGTACACAAAGTTTGATGCTACTACATTATAACTATAATGGTTTGCAAAGGGCAATAATTTGAAAAAAAAAACAACAACTTTTTTTTAAATTTCACCAGGTAATCTACTCATTATCCTCTATCAGCTTGAATAGTTTTAAAAATTTCTTGATTACAAGCTTTCTTGAGACTCTGATCTCCCTCATCTGTACAAAAGACCTCCCCTCATGGCCATCATTAGGTTATGTTTCAATGCCCTATTTTGCAAAGGGCAATAACTTGAAAAATAACCAATTTTTAATTTTCACCAGACAATCTACTCAATATCCTATATCAGCTGACTAAGTTTGAAGCTCCTGGCTATAGTTTTTGAGATATCTCAATTACAAAATTTCATTCTGACCCTTTAAAAGGGGCATAATGCCACAAAGGGAGATAATTCAGACAAAAAATACGGGTCAGCTATTTTTTGACAAGGATTCTATGTATAGAATTTCAGAGCCCTATCTTAATCTTGTCAGGGGACAAAAATATTTCAATATTGCACTTGTCCTTCAGGACAAGTGACTTACAATTTTCACTCGTACTGCAAACACGCCATGCACTTGTCCTTTAAAAGTGTATGCAATAAATAAAATAAGGGAGTAATATGACTCCCTCAAGTAATTCTTCCCAAATAATTCGTCCTACAGGACGAGTGCTTTGAGAAGAATTACTTGTCCTTTCTAGATTTCACTTGTAATTACGAGAGGAAAAGTGGAATTGTTGTCCCCTGCTTGTAAAATAAGAAAAGAAATTGTAACAGATGTGTTTGCTTATAACACTGAACAGACAGCTCTGCGGTACAAAGTAAAATGAGCAATATGTAAACCATTCAACGATAGTTATTTTATGGACGTCACTAATGAGTGTTTTGTTTTGTTTGATTTGATTCTTTACGTCCCATCAACAATCTTTCAGTTATAAAGGGACGGGTCTTCCTGGGTTGTACAAAGCTAGGATAAATGTGTCTTGCTCAAGGACCACAACACAGTGACACCGGTGAGGCTCGAACCAGCGGCCCTTCGGTCTCAAGTCAAGCACTCTACCACTGAGCCACTGCGCTCCCTACTAATGAGTGTTATTTGTGAATCTCTTTATGAGCACCGGGAACAAATATTTGAACTGATGTATAAGAAAATATTTGCAAATTAAGGCTCAAATTTCTGTTAAGGCCAAATAAAAAAAAAAAGTGTGTTTCAGTTAACAGGTCTGAAAATCAGAGGTAGGGTAATATATATTTTTTTGAATAATTTCTATTTTCTGGAAAAAAATATTTCATGCATTTTGAAAGGCATATCAGCTTTCAAAATGCATAAAAAAAAATTTTTTTCAGACAACCTGAAAAATTCTAAGTTTCGCCATTAAATTTAGATAGGGCTGAGTTATCTAAACACAAGTATTTTTTATTTGGCCTTATCAGGACCCATACCCAATGGGAACCAATAGGCTGAAAAGGTTATGCACATCAAAGGGAGACTACTGGATTAAGCAGTGCTTCTCTTCAATTGCATACCTTTTCAAAGTGGGAACTTCTCTTAAAGAAAAGAATTTGCTCCCAGAGGGAGCGAATTCTTTACTTTAAAAGCAGTTCCTTATTAAATGGAAAATCACTTTTACCACATTAGGTGACCTCCCTTGAATGTTACTTTTTTTATAACGCACATCTGTAACTGCGTAATGGGAGCTAGCCTAGGCCAATGCATATGTACCTCTGCTTTAATGTGTCTCTTTCCTCTAATCAAGCTCCTGAGATCAAGTGTATATTCTAACTGTTTTGTTAATCTCTCAAAGTCCACTGGTAGATCATTGTTCTCTGAAGGTAGTCCCTGAGACTCTGGCGATCTCGCATCTATCTCGGATATACTTGACAAGCTGCTTCTGTGTGACGGTGGCTGAAAGATGAATGTACAGTATCAAGTACGAAGAATCTGTAGCAGATGGAAAACCACAGGTTTTAAAAAGAAATTAGATAAACAAACATTTTCAGCATAAATCTCTAGATATTTTCTTATCCATAATTTTAACATGTTTTGGTGCTCAAAAGAACAATCTAATTTAGACGATTCTTTTGAGTAACCTCAACATATGGCGATGGCTCTTTTGAGTACCCACAACATATGTTTGGGTTGAGGAATAAGAAAATTATTTTCCTGTTACACACTCTTAAGTAAGGTCCTGGAAATCTAAGCCATACTCAAAATGAGCAAATCACTCTACAACATATACCTGTCTGTGAGGAGGGTGTTTATAAACAAGGTTTAATTGTAAAAATGTTCCAAGGGCCATAACTCTGTTGCATTTTTAAGAATTTTGACAAAAAGACAATCAGGTGATTCATTCTCATTCCCAATCAACATACAAATATCAAGGACATAGATTACATTTCTATCCTATTTTAACAGGGAAGTACTCTAGAAAGTGGTTCATTTTGGATAAAAAATAATAAAAGGTCAGCCTTTTTTCAATTACCAATCCATAATGATAAAACTGATGTTATTGCATGCTAACAACAAAGGTGCAGACCAGCCTGTGTATCATCCATACAGTCTGATAAGGCACAATCTGATCAGTGCCTTTGTCAAAAGTCCTCTGGAACTATAATAGCGAAAATACTGGTACATGCCAATCTGCATCTACAGTGTTTTGATGAAAAGGATTAACCCTGGCCCAGCAGGACAATGGTTAAAAATATCCGTCTAAATGAGATGATTGTTTTGATTGCCAGGGTTTTTCCTTTACCTTTTGAAAATGGGGCCAATTGATCCCCCTTTATATAAAATAAAGACTAAAAAATAATTTATAGGGTCAGTTTGATGGGGAACATTTACTATATAAATAGGGGGTAAGAAAAAACCCTGGATTGCCAATCACATATTGTTGGTTGAAAACAAATTCATAAAAACTCAATTTTAATTCCAAGCCATGCAATGTTGAACTCAGGCCCCCAGATAAGTATCTGAATTTTTTTTTATTTCTCAACCAAAACATATGTTGTGGGTATTCAAAAGAACCGTCTCGATGAGACGATTCTTTTGAGCACCTAAAACGTATGTTTAAACTGATGGATAAGAAAATAATCGCAATTTTACGCAAATTATTTTTTCTTAACTGGCCCTATGGTTTTACTTACACCAAGTTCATCTGGCTGACTGTTACCACTACTGCTGTTACTCAATTTCATCTTTTTCTTCCTCCTAGGTGGCGCCACAGGTGCCTGAAAGGTCGGCAATGGTGGTGTCACAATTGGCTCTGGAATCTGCTGCACACCAGAAAATTCACTTTGAACATTATCACTTTGGGAATTTCTAACAATATTTTCAGTCTGAATTCTCAATTTCATCTGCCCTACTGCAGTTTCTTGACTGGTTGTAACTGAATGAACAGTGCCTTGTAAGGTATTTGGTGGTGTCCGGGTTTTCGTACTTTTCACAATATCAGGTTCATTTTCATCATCAATAGCGTAACTTCCTTGTAATCTATCCTGAGAAATGTCATCTGAATCGGGCACAAAGTTATGATCTATGGTATCTACGCCACTTCCACTATCAACAAAATCATATATTTCTTTGCTATGACTGTGCTTATTCTTTTCTGGATGAGAAGCGTTCATGTTCACATTTAAATCATCATACTTGTCACCAGGTTCAATGCCACGTGTCAGAGATCTGCTCAGGGCAGCGGCGTCATCCAAGTTGTCTTCTAAGTCCTCCAGGTCCGACTCTGAGTCCGCTGAGGATGAAGTCTGGACAGAGTCATCCTTAGACATCATTCTGCGTCTAAGTTCCTCATGCTTTCTTCTTCGTCTGTCCAACTGTTCCTGTTTTTCTTCTTCCTTGTTAAAATGAGAAAATATATTCTTAGGTAAAATGACACTTCTCATATGGGCCGCGTCGCGACTACCTGACTTCAGGTTTTCCAACAAAGTGATATTCAAACCAGCCTGCTCAGCTACAGAGACTAGCTAGAAAATTGAGATTTTGCTTGTAGTAAGCTTAAATATGATGCTTTCAAAAAAGGGAATAACAAAGGCACTGAACAGACTGCGCTGATGCGCAGGCTGGTCTGCTCCTTTGTTGTTCGCAAACCTCAGTAGACAGGTTTTCTCGCGACGAGGCCCATGTAAGACATAAATAAAACACAGTCTTTGACTTTGTTTCGTGTAATCTGGTCTTTCCTGGTGCACCCACTTGACTTGATGAAACCCATCAGATCAAGAAACTAATGTAATAATGTATTTACCCTATATATTCAGACATCTTACCATATTTATCCTAAAATTTGAACCAAACCATCGGTGTACATGGAGTAACTGAATGGAAAACAATGTAAATCCTGATCAGACTGCTTCCTCAGTAGTATGCTGATCAGGATGTACACTGTGAGCAGGCATATCTGTCTGAAAATTATGGTAACTTATGCCATACAACATTAAACTTTAATTATTCAATAATGCAAATTTTGACATATTCTTCAAGTTACTGAAAGTATTTAATTGTGTTTTATGTATTGTTACCTGGATACTTTATATGAGGAGACAGGATGCTAGAAAATTTATAGTTGGTAATTACTTCCTTGTTTGTTATTTATTAACTTTTTGCATCCTGGGTAATTTGTCGTCTGCAGATTTTTTTCAAAATCAACTTTTTCGTAAAATTCTTGCAGGAATACCTTCAAATAGTTTGGATTGAGATCAGGCCCCACGTTTTGTCTATATTCTTGAGGAGGACATACCAAATCAAAGGTCCAGATAAACAATTTTTTGAGTAAAATTGTGCAAAATTGTTTACCCATCAGTTTAAACATAAGTTTTGGGTGCTCAAAAGAATTGTTATTTGAGGCTAGCATGTTTGTGTTGTTATAATTGTTGTTTGAGGCTTTACATGATCACTTTCAACAATTTTTCAGTCATATGAGGACATTCTGTCATCCTATCACACTGTTCCTGGACAGGCTTCACATAAGCACTTTATAGGCCACTGGCTGGATATGGTTTACCTCCCCCCCCAGGGGGAATTTTGTAGACCATATTTTTCTTGAAGCCCAACGTCTTGCAAGGATTTTGCAACATGTTAGCCCTCTGACAATGGCAGCGTTAAGCTGTAACAGCCTGTTACATACGTTACCCCACAAAATATTTGATAATTAAAATTCTTTTTAAGACTTCAGAAAAGTGCAAAAGATAAGGTAAGATTTCCAAATTGGTTATATTTTCTAACTAAGCTATTACTGGGCCACAGACAATGACATTTGAAAACAAATATAGTCACCTCCGATGTAGTGTATGTTACATTTTTTCATTTAACCCCCTTTTAAATGATAAATGCATCTTATATAGTTTGTTTTAAATTTTATTGAAACCAGTTTATGTTCATTAATTTGGTATTGCATTAAAGATTTTTTATTTACCTTTTCAAAACTGTAAGCATTATGTTTCTATCTTATATACTTTTTGACTTATTAGATGATGAACATGGTACCCCCCATATCACAGAAAAATGTAAAATGTAATTCTCCAGGCCTCACGATGGCTATAGACCCCACTTCCCGCCAGGGGGAATTTCATACACTATGATTTCCAGATACTACATTATATAAGCCACAAAATGAAATATGTTAGCCCTCTGAGAGTGGCAGCGTTAGCAGGTAACATCATGTTACGTACGTTACCCGCAAAATAACATTAAATTTTCCTGATAATGTCTCCAACATGACATATTCACACTTTTTTTAAAGTCTGGCATAGGTTTAAGAACTTCTTATAGCACAGCTACATAATTTTATCATTTATTTTATAAACGTCTTGAGTTTTTGCCGTTGTATATGTTACTTAGTGTTTCATATGTTATTTCCAAGTATCAGTATGGCAGTTATTGACTATACATGTATTACATCTGTCAGTGAATATAGTAAAACTATAAGGCTGCTATTCAAATGAATGAAAGTTCCTTATTATGGTGTCTTACACTATTTTACTGCCCAGGTTACATACGTTACTCACTGAATACCATTAAATATTCAAGATATGGTCTCCAACACGACCTGCTTGTACTTTTTGCATGCTGGCACAGGTCCATGTACTTCTATTTACTCAGGCTCATTTGCTGAGGAAGTAACTCAAAACATAAACTACCATCTTTTCTTTTATAGAGACATCAAATATAGTTGACATAAAACTCATGGAAAGTTTGTAACATTCAGTGCAATGTGCGAGTAACAACTTAAAAGATCAAAGAAAACCCGTCAGGTAGAAGGTCTAGAGCAAATCTTCATATATTATAAAGAATTTTTCCTTTACAACTTGTTACTCCTCTATCAGATTTATCTTGCAAAGATTTTGCAATATGCTAGCACTCTGGTCATGGCACCATTACCCTGTAACAGCCAATTATGTTAATTACCCATCAACATTTTTGATAATTTTAGTAAATGGCATGGCTTCTGAAAAGAGCAAACCATAAGATAAGATTTCCAAATTGGCTATATCATCCAAGTAAGCTATTTTTGCATCACAGATATGGACCGTTGAAAACAAATATGCACCCCAAAGTGTTATGTATGTTACTTTTTTTCATTATTCCTATATAAATGATTTATGAAACTAATATAGTTTGATTTTTTTTAAATGTGAATGTGCTTACTAACTCGTTTTGTATTAAAGAATGTTTATGTTTCTTTTGGAAACTGCAAATATTATGTTTCTATCTTTTATATGGTTTGAGTTGTTGAGTTTTGAACATGGTAACCCCATATCACACAAAATGTGAAATATAATTCTGTGGCACTTTTAGGGTACAATCAAGTTTTCTTTCATCCAGAGGTACTAGATTTCCTTCCCATTTATTTTCCACACATTTTGTCCATATCTGGAAAGCCTCACTTGTTTTCATGGGAAAGACTTGATAGTTCAATCTTTGTATGTACATCTAAAGGACAGAAAAGCAGGGTGGAGGTAAGCTCATGTTCATGCCATTTGAAATAGTCAGTATATGTGTATGGCTATGGTACTTTTTTCAGAAACATGCTGTACTGCAGCTTATTCACAATTACATAAATAGCACATGTTAGGGCTTCATATCACTGATGAGTGCCTAGAGCAATTCTTTATTTGTTTTCCTACCCTTCTTAGAATGTTGATAAACTAGTGGGGGAGGGGTTCTCTATCAGTTTGATAGGAATAACCTTTCCGTGGTACTAACACATAGGCACATTGGCAGTGTCACAATCTGTTAAACAGTGTATTACTGTAGATCTCTTCCCCCATATTCTGGCCAAGGCTGTTGACATTCAGAAGCTGCACATTTTGTTGCATACACCATTGTTGAACAAAACACCCAGGTTATCCTCTGCGGGAATGTATGTAAGACTTTATAGATTGCTGCTTATACATTGTATATATGTATCAGTGACAAAACCAACATGCCCTGCCTTTAGTGCCTGGTTGAATACTGGTGCCATCAGATCCATGAATGTGACAGGAAAAGCTATTATAATGCTCTGTAGTTACGGCATTAACATCAACGTTATGTGCAGCACTACATGGCCAATCTTATGTTGGTTCAATGTGTGATTGCAAGCCATGCTGAAGTTTGGACTTGTCAGGAATGGCAGTGTCAAACCAAGGTCAACATTATGTCCAACAGAAAGAAGGTCATGCTTACCAAAGACGCTCCTTTAAGCTCTCATCCGGCTGTTTACGTTTTGTAAATTGGGCAATTTCTTCTTGCTTGACCTCACAAGCATCAAAACTATTAGCTTGTAGCATTTTATGGGGGATGTGAAAGACATTTTTTTTAAGTAAAAGTGAGTCAATGAAGTCTGCAACAGCCTTCCTGCCAATGTCATCAGCCTCAATAAGATCTTTAGCTATGCCAGGCTTAGCAGCAATAAGATATTTAGCTATGCCAGGCTTAGCAGGCACACATAAAGACAAAAAGTACAGTTCAATGTCTTCAAAACTAGAACTAAAAGGATTGGTGAAGCCTGAAACTGCCTCTAGTACTCATTCTACTTTTTTGCATCTGAACAGATTGAATATTTCATTTCAGTGCATTGAAGAGTTGTTTCAATATATTGAGCTCTGATGTGATGAGTAATACACCATTCCATCTGTAGTACGAAGCCTAGTTCTAGCTGCTGAATAAAACCTCTTTATTGTTTGCCTGATTATTATGTCAAAAGCATTTCTCAAGCAAAGTATCAATGGTTGTGACACACTAAACCCATTTTGTTCGAGAAGTTCTTTGCATTTGCGATGTGTATCAAATTAATGAGTGTAATGAGTTACACAGGTACATATTGTGCGTAGTTGTTGTGATCGTTTGCAATGAACATTGGGAACAAGGCATACAGATAGAGATGACATGCAATTCAAAGTTGTTTTCTTTGTAGCCCTAATCAGTGTCAACACCATCTGAATCATACCCATATACCTTGCCCAGAACTGAGCTGTTTCACTGTGACTGTCTTTCAGAACTTCCGATTTGAATGCATGGTATCTATACTATTAATGTGAGCAAACAGCGAAGGTTGATAGATCACATTATATTATTAGTTTAAGTGCCATAAATTAATAAGAAACTTCAATTTATTTCAGCCTTATAAATTTTCTAAATTCTCTCACAGACTTTATACATGTATAGTCAACAACTTCTATACAGATACTAAGAATAACTTATGTATCATTTGGTAACATACATTACAGTTAAAGCTCAAGGCATTTATTAAATGAATCCTTAAAATAGGTAAACCTTGCTAAAAGAAGTACATAAACCTGTGCAAGCAAACAAATAAGTATAAACATGGCTTGTTAGAGACATTAACTTAAATGTTTAATGCTATTTTGAAGGTAACATAAATAACATGGACCTAAAAAACAGTGTAAGCGACCATGATAAAGAACTTTAAATCATTTAAGTAGCAGCCTTATAGATTTACTGTATTCTGTGACAGATGTAATACACCTATTATCAATAAATACCATACAGATACTCGGAAATAACGCAGGAAACACTAAGTAACGTATACAACGGTAATTACTCAATACATTTATAAAATTAATACTAAAAATATGTAAATGTGTTATAAGAAGTTCTTAAACCTGTGTCAGCATGCAAATATGTACGAACATGTCATGTTTGAGACATTATCAGGTACGTTTAATGCTATTTTGGGGGGGTAACGTATATAACGTGCTGTTACACGTTAACGCTGCCACTCTCAGAGGGCTAACATCTTTTATTTTGTGTCTTATATAATGTAGTTTCAGAAAATCATAGTGTACAAAATTCCCCCTGGGGGGGGAGGGGGGTCTATAGCCAGCTCAAGGCCTATTACCATCACTTAGTGTATTTGTCAGTAGCTGACATTTGACATATCCTACTGGACTCATTGGTAAGAAGAGAATTATCTCTTCCCAAGTATGTTGCCTACAAGGTCTCCATTTCACCATGCCTGCTTGCAATTCATAGTATTTATATGTTCACTCACATCTTACCACCTACATTGTGCCTGTTTTTAGCTATTTGCATGCTGGGTAATTTTTCATGCTTTTGTTGTTGTCTGCTGATTTTCATAAATTAACTTTTTCAAAAAAAATATTTCAGGAACACTATCGGAGTGTCAAACTGTTTGGATCCAGATCAGGACCGACATTATGTCTGCCCTGATCTGGGTCCAAACTGTTTGCAAAGGTTATCAGCAGATGACAAAAGTCACCGCTAGCAAGGAAAGAGTTAAGTAGCTACTACATATCTATGATAAAAATTATTGGTTAACACTCATTTTAACCCTTTATAAACTAATGGAGTCTTCCTTCTGGTTTCATACGCTAAACTTGGGAAGGTCCATTGTATATACCGAGGGGTCACACTCACAGTTAATGATTATTGTATTTCTTTCTCTGAAGTTCCTTTTTGCCTTTAATATCAAACAGAGTAGACCGTGATGAAATGCCACATTTTGTGGCATTTCATCTGGGTCATCACTGTTTGTCAAAGTACACATAAACTGAGGCCTCCAGTATACAAAGGGTTACTAATTATATACCACTGAAAGGCCAGCCCCATTAAACTCAAACTACAGACAGTTCAAAGTGAAACTCTGGTTCCCTGCTCTTCAACCCTTGTTCTGCTGAACCCGAATTAATCCGTTTTTGCAAACCCTGTAGATCCAGATCAGCTGGCTTCTCACAAAGTCATCTGATCAGGACCCACAGTGTTTTCCACTCTGAAAATACATGCTTACAACTGGAATGCAGCAGGTTAACAGGATATAAAAATTGGGGAGGAGTGTACTACATAAAAATATTTAGCATGACAAGGGTTACGTTAGCCTGAGTGTCTGTACCTCTCTCTTTAACTGTTCTTCTTTCTTCTTTTGCTTAAGGAACTGTAGCTTATTTTGTATTTCCTCATCTTCCTTCTTCCTCCTGCATTACAAATTACATTACAAACATTACAAATCTTCTCAGCTCTTCCTTCTTCCTCCTGCATTACAAATTACATTACAAACATAACAAATCTCCTCAGCTCTTCCTTCTTCCTCCTGCATTACATTACAAACATAACAAATCTCCTCAGCTCTTCCTTCTTCCTCCTGCATTACAAATTACATTACAAACATTACTGATCTCCTAAGCTCTTCCTTCTTCCTCCTGCATTATGAATTACATTACAACATTACTAATCTCCTCATCTTCCTTCCTTCTTCCACCTTTATTACAAATGACTTTAATACAAACATTATAAACCTCCTTAGCTCTTCCTTCTTCCTCCTGCATTACAAATTACATTACAAGCATAACAAATTTCCTCAGCTCTTCCTTCTTCCTCCTGCATTACAAATTACATAACAAACATTACAAATCTCCTCAGCTCTTCCTTCTTCCTCCTGAATTGAACTACATTAAAAACATTTCAAATCTCCTCAGCATTGTAAATCTTATGGATCTGTAGCTTATTTTTGATCTCCTCATTTTCCTCCTGCATTACAAATTACATTACAAACATTATGTATCTCCTCAGTTCTTCCTTCTTCCTCCTGCATTACAAATTACATTACAAACATTACAAATCTCCTCAGCTCTTCCTTCTTCCTCCTGAATTACAACCTACATTACAACAATTTCAAATCTCCTCAGCATTGTAAATCTTATAGAACTGTAGCTTATTTTGTATCTCCTCACCTTCCTCCTGCTTTACAAATTACATTACAAACATAACATATCTCCTCTTCCTTCTTCCTCCTGCATTACAAATTACATTACAAATCTCCTTAGCTCTTCCTTCTTCCTCCGGCATTACAAATTACATTACAAATCTCCTCAGCTCTTCCTTCTTCCTCCTGCATTACAAATTACACTACAAATCACCTCAGCTCTTCCTTCTTCCTCCTGCATTACAAATTACATTACAAATTACATTACAAATCTCCTCAGCTCTTTATTCTTCCTCCTGCATTACAAAATTAAATTACAAACATAACAAATCTCCTCAGCTCTTCCTTCTTCCTCCTGCATTACAAATTACATCACAAACATTACAAATCTTCTCAGCTCTTTATTCTTCCTCCTGCATAACAAATTACATTACAAACATTACAAATCTCCTCAGCTCTCCCTTCTTCCTCATGTATTACAAATTACATTACAAACATTACAAATCTCCTCAGCTCTTCCTTCTTCCTCCTGCATTACAAATTACATTACAAATCACCTCAGCTCTTCCTTCTTCCTGCATTACAAATTACATTACAAACATAACAAATCTCCTCAGCTCTTCCTTCTTCTTCCTGCATTACAAATTACAAAACAAACATTAGAAATCTCCTTGGCCCTTCCTTCTTCCTCCTGCATTACAAATTACATTAAAACATTACAAATCTCCTCAGTTCTTCCTTCTTCCTCCTGCATAACAAATTACATTACAAACATTCCAAATCTCCTCAGTTCTTCCTTCTTCCTCCTGCATTACAAATTACATCACAAACATTACAAATCTCCTCAGCTCTTCCATCTTCCTTCTGCATTACAAATTACATCACAAACATTACAAATCTCCCCAGCATTGTAAATCTTAAGGAATTGTAGCTTATTTTGTATTTCCTTATCTTCCTATTTGCTCCTGCATTTCAAATTACATCACAAACATTACATAACTTCTCAGCATTGTAAATCTTAAGGAACTGTAGTTAATTTTGTATCACCCCATCTTCCTTCTTCCCCCTGCATTACAAATTACATTACAAATCTCCTCAGCCGTTCCTTCTTCCTCCTGCATTACAAATTACATTACATACATTACAGATCTCCTCAGTTCTTCCTTCTTCCTCCTGCATTAAAAATTACATCACAAACATTACAGATCTCCTCAGCATTGTAAATCTTAAGGAACTGTAGCTTATTTTGTATTTCCTCATCTTCCTTCTTCCTCCTGCATTACAAATAACATTACAGACATTACAAATTTCCTCAGCTCTTCCTTCTTCCCCCTGCATTACAAATTACATTACAAACATAACAAATCTCCTCAGCTCTTCCTTCTTCCTCCTGCATTACATTACAAACATTACAAATCTCCTCTGATTTTCCTTCTTCCTCCTTCATTACAAATTACATAACAAATTACATTACAAATCTCCTCAGCATTGTAAATCGTAAAGAACTGTAGCTTATTTTGCATCTCCTCATCTTCCTTCCTTCTCTTGCATTACAAATTACATTACAAACATTACAAATCTTCTCACCATTGTAAACATTACATAGAGGATCTAATGGAACTGTAGCTAATTTTATATTTATTCATCATCCTCCTTCCTCCTGTATATGAATTACATTACAATTACAAATCTCCTCAGCATTGTAAATCTTAAGGAACTTTAGCTAATTCTGTATTTTCTCATCTTCTTTCTTCCTCCTGCATTACAAATTACATAACAAACATTACAAATCTCCTCAGCTCTTCCTTCTTCTTCCTGAATTGGACTACATTACAAACATTTCAAATCTTCTCAGCATTGTAAATCTTATGGATCTGTAGCTTATTTTCAATCTCCTCATTTTCCTCCTGCATTACAAATTACATTACAAACATTATGTATCTCCTCAGTTCTTCCTTCTTCCTCCTGCATTACAAATTACATTACAAACATTACAAATCTCCTCAGCTCTTCCTTCTTCCTCCTGAATTACAACCTACATTACAAACATTTCAAATATCCTCAGCATTGTAAATCTTATGGAACTGTAGCTTATTTTGTATCTCCTCACCTTCCTCCTGCATTACAAATTACATTACAAACATAAAATATCTCCTCTTCCTTCTTCCTCCTGCATTACAAATTACATTACAAATCTCCTCAGCTCTTCATTCTTCCTCCTGCATTACAAATTACATTACAAATCACCTCAGCTTTTCCTTCTTCCTCCTGCATTACAAATTACATTACAAACATTACAAATCTCCTCAGCTCTTTATTCTTCCTCCTGCATTACAAAATTACATTACAAACATTACAAATCTCTTCAGCTCTTCCTTCCTCCTCCTGCTTTACAAATTACATTATAAACATACAAATCTCTCAGCTCTTCCTCCTGCATTACAAAATTACATTACGATAACATGTTCTAAAATTTTGAACACTTTTTTTGTTCTGTAGTCAAATTAAATGTTGGTTTCCAGAATGGAAATCATTAAGTGCTAGTCAGAGTTGCAAAAACAGGGAAGACCCTGATCAGACTGCTTATACAAGTTTTTGAAGTTTTAGACAATTTACTGTACAAACATTAAAAATATCACCTCAGCATTGTTAACATAACACAGAGGATCTTACATCAATGAATTTATTAAACAAGTTGAGGAAATGAAATTAAATGTGAGGCTCGATCTGCCTAGCAATTTTATTGCTTTTTGCAATTAGTTTAATAAATTCAATATTACAGTCACAAATCTTAGACTGTAAATTTTATCATATGACAATAAAATTACTTTGAAATCACATATTTGGCATGAAAACTGCAAGATATATATGCAATGCTTTTATGGACTTTATCACTTAGCTTTTAGAAATATGTAATACACTAGTGTATTACGGAGGAACATCACACTGATATCAGTGGATATTGTCCCGAAGGAAATTAGCTTTCGAGGCAGGGTTATGAGGGAGCATACATCAGCAAAATTGTATTTATTTTCCATCAATCAGTTTAATCATGTGTTTTGGGAGCCCAAAAGAACGTCTCATTGAAATGGTTCTTTTGAGTGCTCACAACCTGTTTTTCTATAGAAATAAGAAAAATCATTTTTAATTACGCAGTCTTATCTGGAAAATTAATCTGAAGCGTAAAATCATGTATACAAGTATGGGTCACAAAAGCCACAAGCACATGAAAATAAACTTAGATAAAAAGTGAAAAAGACCATTTAATGGTACATGTACCACAAAATTATTATGAAAATTAATCATTAACTATGCTGGTAACAAATTCTTCACCTTTCTTCTTGTTTTCTCCGTAATTCCAGAAGTTCCTTTTCTTCGTCGCCAAGGTCAGCATCCTGAAAAATCAAATTTATGAAAAAATACTAGGTACATGTAAGTAAGTAAGTAAAGTAAAGTAAAGTAAGTGAGCAAGCAAGTAAGTAATCAAAGACTTTATTTAACTTTATGTAAAGCCTAGCAACTGGGGCTCATCACAGGTTGTATGACATTGCTTTTTTTTCTTACCTCTTTACCTACTAGTGTCGCCTGTGTATACCTTTGCAAACAGTTTGGACCCAGATCAGGCTCAACATTTTTCCTGACAAAATTTCAGGCCTGATCTGGATCCAAACTGTTTGACACTTTGATGGTATTCCTGAAAGAATTTTTCGAAAAAAGTTGATTTTGAAAAAATCAGCGGACGACAAAAAAGCATGAAAAATTACCCAGTAGGCAGAGAGTTAAATAGCATGCATTTCTTATAACTATATTGAAGAAAAATTCGAAAGAAATGAGCCAGTACATGAGATTTTGGTTTTAATCTCATTGTCAAGCTACGAAAGCTCAGACGAGCCTGCGCCACAATACATACTCACCACAGCTGTCACTGCTTGCATATACATATGGATGTACATGTAGGGCCTGAATTGAAATTTTATTTGCTTCCACTTCGCTGACCGACCCTGAAAAAAGCCCCTACCCCCAAAAAATTATTCCAATTTTCAGTCAACAATTTTTTTTTAAATTTCATTACAAACTTAGAAAATTGTCCAATGTAAACAGGTGTTATCTTTAAAAAAAATTCTTAGCAAATTGTTTGTATATTAAATTTATTGCCTATAGTAGGAATATTAACAATTAGGTTTAATGGGTATTGAATTTGAGAAGTTAAAAAAATAATCTTCCACCATTCCATACCGGTTAAACAGGTTCGGGTAAGGGGAAACTAAAATATTTTAAGGGTGGAAACTCAGACAAAAATTGAGACCTCTAGCCTGGCTTGATATGTCAGCATCAGCGTTTAAAGGTGGGAGGGGGGTTAGGGGAGGGAGGGGGCTATTGCACATATGCCATAAGTACAAAAATCTCATATACTGGCCTAATAGTTGACTAGTTGCTAATTTGCAATCAAAATTCTGTTTTAAACCTTTGCAAAGAATGTACATGTAAATTAATCCAGCAGTAATTGTTTGCTTCCCCTCCCCTGTCATCTGCTCTTTTGTCTACCTATGTACTTTAATAGGTAGATTATATTGCAAACAATATGGACCAAGATCAGTCTGATCAGGGTCCTCAGTATTTGCTTCCATGATAAAATCCAGTCTTATGTGCACTTGAATACATGTCAATGCAGCAGATGTAAATAGCAGACAACCTTCTCAGGAATAAAATATTGGCAGGACAGCCAAAACACTACTTGGTCATTAAAAGTAAGCGTTTTCTTCAAAAGTTTCTTCCTTTTTTTCCCATGTGAATCAGTGATTGGGGTCCATATTTTGCCACAATGTACCAGTAATAAGTATTGTTTAAAAAAAACATACAAAGTTAGCAGTGCAGTAAAACCTGTGTAAAATGGCCTCTCAAAAAGACCAAAAATTGGTTTTGAAGACCAAATATTGCTTAATTATTGCTCCCCTTTCAGCATTCTGCAATACTTTTGACCTGCTCAAAAGTATTGCGTAATGCTCCAAGGGGAGCATTCTGCAATTCTTTAGAACTTCATTAAGCTGCCATTTGTCATTAAGATCTTTGTTTTGTCTATTTTTGAGTGGCCATTTTATAGTCTAAAAACATACTTACCCCAGAAAAATTTTCATTTCCAGCCTGGAAAAATGACCTTAAATGAGAAAATAAAAATTTATTTTTCAAATGTTTATAAAGTATTACAATGCTCAGCCTCAGTAATTTATTTTCAATTTTGGGCTTATGGGTCCTGGGACTTGCTGTTTCCCATATCAATGAATCCAACTGCAAACTTATGAGTCCAGAACACTATTTTTAATTTTTAATGACAAGTCTGCAATACTATTGCATCCTGGACTCGCTTAAATAAAAACTTTGCATCCCAGAGACAGTATTATGCGCATAAAATGCAGGATGCACTGGTAACAAATCCACTGAATGCTTTGCCTACTAGTTTCATCTGCTAATAACTTTTGCTAGCATTTGGCCCAAGATCAGGCTCATCAAAACTTCAGGCCTGATCTGGATCCAAACTGTTAAGAAATGCCGAATCAGGCGTATTTTCAGGCCTTTTTTGGTTTTGTACGTATACATTTTCCTGCTGGTGTGTTTATGCCAAACTTTTTTCTGTCGACTTGTCTAAAACTTCCTTACATACACCAGAGGATGACAGTGCAAGTCAAAAATTTAATTACCACAAACAGATCAAAAGATCGTAATCAATGCATCAGGGCATGTTTAAAGTTACTGGGGTCTAAAAGAATTATGGTCATTTAAACATTTTCCTATAATTCTTTGATAAAAGTGTCCCATTATAACAGTCCATTCCTATGGACCCCAAATATAGCATTATAAAGGGACTGCACTGTACAAATGTACTTGTACCTGTATTTGATCAAAAAGAACATTGGCAAAACACTGACAACTTAATTCTCAACCAGTCCACATTATGTAATACAAATGCCTTAACTTCTTTCAAAAACTTTTATACTACAGCTTATTATTGTGCATTATATCACTCCAAAAAAACTTAAAGATATTGGGATGTGCCTTTCTATCATCGAAAATCTGGTCGCGGGTTGTCTGCACCCTTGAATTCACCATATCTACATTAATTGTTGGTTACGGTTTACAGGTGGTCAGTAACGGAAAAACACGTAACCAGTATCCCCTACTATAATTTAGGTGGGTACTGGTTACCTATTTTCCATTACTGACCACCTGATTTTTGTTTGTTTGGTTCCATACTTTACACCCCAGTCAACAATTTTTCAGTCATGTCGGGACAGGTCTTCCTGGGTTGAACCAGTACTCAGCAGCAGATAAAGTGTCCAAAAATAGCAGTTACAATAAAGGTCAATGCAATAGACTCCTTTCACATTGTTAGTGCGCATGCGCCAAACTCTCTCGTTCCGCGTTATCCCCGCGAGATTACACGTGAAGGGGCAACCGTTATATGGCTGCCTTACATTACACTATGGAATATGGAAAACTATTAAAAGAAAAATAAATTCGCAAGTAAAGATTAGACAAATAGTAAAATTAAATGATATAAATGTAACAAAAATAAGTGATTAATTCCAATATTCTGAATATTTGAGATCAGGATAGTTGATTTTTAAGCATCCAAGACTGACTTTTTCCAAATAAGCTGGTGCATTAAACATACACTGTATCAATAATTTCCTTCAATACTATGCGTATGCGAGAAGTGACTAGTCTGGTAAACTTCTTATTTAATCAAGGTCTGCATGGTCTATGATTACATTCCATACACTTGACGTCTAAACACCGTCTTTCTGATTTAAATAAGGTATAAGATACATTAAGGCCATCGCGCGAGAAAACCTGTCTTTCGGGGTTCTTACCAAGTAAGACTCAAACCAGTCTGTTCGGCTACATAGACTCGCTAAAATGAAATTTTGCATGAAGCAAGTTTAGATATAATTTCCAGTATGTGAACAATAAAGGCGCTGATCAGACTGCGTGGATAGGATGACAGGCCTGCGCCTTTGTTGTTCGCATGCACCAATGTCAGGTTTTCTCGCGTCGAGGCCCATTTTAATATGTACTACTGTGCATCCGGTCCTTTAATCCTATGCCCGGGGCCCTAGTGAAAGCAATAAATGCACACGTGCCTGACACACGTTTGTAATTCGACAGTATGAAAAATAATGATTGATGTCGCTCTTATCATCACATATACGTAAAAGGCGTCAATATGTACGGCCCAGACAGTCTCAACCAGTAGACTGGTGTTTTAAAAAAAATAATCTGAGTCTTCATCTACATCCATAATATGTGTGTGCAAGCAGCTATGATTTTTGCGAGCCTGTGCATAAGCGGACGTTGTGTAGAAATAATGTAATTTAATGGGTCTTTATTTACAGTGTATAGTTCGATTTCGACATTTATCGCATATGCTTAGTCATTTTGTGCAAATATCTAGCAGCATACATGCAAGTCTATTTGGTAGCGTGCGCTACTGCATGCTTATCTGGTGGGGCTGGAAGCCTAAGATCTATTTATTGTCTGAGTCTCCCTCTACATGCATCGCCTTTCTTTGTGTGCGCTCGGACACAACAATGGATCCAACAATGGATCCGAGGTGTGTGCGAGCAGCGAATGCCCTGATGAGACTGTGTATTTGCACAGGCTCATCTGAGTTGTCGATGTTCGCATAACATATTAGTTTGTCTTATTAGTTGGCATGTAGTTGGCATGTGTTTCAGATAGCTTTTGTGATTTTGTGCCTGAAGAAGAAGCCGATTTAAGCTCGATATCAAAGAATAATTCTACACAAATTAAAGTGAAAAAAAAATCTGAAGCCTTATAAAATGTATAAGAAAACGTTAATTTATCTTATTTCTAGAATAAGATATCTCATTCTAGCGATGAAAAGCCAAAACATCGACTTATAAACCATCATTAGGTTTATTGCCAATGCAACTAATAAGCAATCTGCGCCTTCATTTTCAAAAACGGCTTTATCGATTTTTCAATTGAAGAGCGATTGCTAAGGGAGATAACAATGTGAAAGGGGTCTATTACACTGATATTTATTATGGTTTTAAATCTGTCAATTTAAAATGGAGATCTATTTCTTTTGGACCAAATCTAGTTTTCTCAATTTTGATGGCTCAAATGACATTTTCACGAACTCAACAGGCCCCTGGTCCAGACTTCATAAAAGTAGGAAAATCCCTGCAACTCAAACGCTCTACCAACTGAGCCACTGTGCTCCGTACTGACCACCTTTAAACGGTTGTCGGTAAAAGCCCTAGCCGGACCGTGCCAGACCGAACCTACGATTGTGTCCGAAGTTGGTCTCCGGAGAATGACTGTTTTCGGTACCGGCTTTTATAACCTCATAAAAAAGTGAAGTAATAGAGGCGAATTATAGCCATTAAAGGGGCCCCCAGGGGTTTTGGGGAACTGGGGAGAATGGCTATTTATTTTCAGGGATCTAGGGAGCACTGGTAATTATTTTAGGGGATCTGGGGAGCAAGCTCATAGTTTTGGGGATCTAGGGAGCCCTGCCAAAAAGCAAAAAAAATAAAGGAAAAGCCTCCATTTTGTTTGATTTTTTAAAATTTCTTCTTCCCCAGACCCCCCTTGTAAATTATAAATGTACTTATTTTTGTATAAGACGTACATCTAAATTGACTTCAGGAGAAATATATGGTAATTAACTTTTGATGTTTTAATTTATAACCTTAAAATTGTTGAGTTTTAGCTAGGTAATAGCATACTTTAGAACGCCCAGATTGCACCATTTTTATCAAAATTCTTCCGGGGGTGCATGCCCCCGGAACCCCCTAGCACAAGTCTGGCTGCGTATTGTTACAGTGCTACCTATGCACCTGCTATGTAATCCTCTTTTTAGATGGTAAGCTCATTTTTTAAGAAAATTTAAGAATGCTGATCAAATATATACTTATTGGATGAAACTGAAGCTAAACAAGTGTATAGGGGCTAATAGCAATTGTAGAAAATTTTATTACAAAAAAAAAAAACTTTCACTTTGTCAATAAAAAAATCTAGTTTAAGCTGTTGGAAAAAATCAGCCCCTGCCCTCCAACCAGAAAAACAAATGGTCTGTTTCTAACTAAAAAATCAAATCTAGAGAGCATTCCGCCATGCCCACTCTACCAGGTACAGCAACAACATTTTAAGGAATGGCCTTTGATACTTTGAGCCATATACCATGCATTTCATTGAAATAATTATATGTCATGTAATCTATGACTAAGCCCTGTCTTTACATGTATAAGGCAACATATTAAGTTACAAATGTATCATTAAGTCATGCGCTCTTGTATAGCTTCATAGTTTTTAAGTATGTGATTTTTCTCCTACGAAAAGATAAATACATTTTAGGGAGAAATGACATATTTTTGGGGATCTGGGGAGAAGCTGGTCTTTTTTTAGGAATTTGGGGATCATAGGCAAAATACTTTAAGGGAGCCGAGGCAATTATTTTCAGGGATCTGGGGAGATAAATGCATTATTTTCAGGGATCAAGGGAGCACAGACCCCCCCTGGGGGGCCTCATTAAAACATTTAAATCAATGCGTATTTGACATGCATTGATTCGCTATTAAATAAGGACAGGTTTGCAAAGTAAAACGATATTTGGAATTTCAAAAAAATGAGAATAATCACTAAAAGTTTACACACGGTTTCTGGCTCCCGGATTGTTTGGTCGATTCAGTGAAACGTCGTTTCTGCCGGGTCTGCCGGTTCGTTTTTGCAACGCAAAAATAACTGTTATATGGCCTAATATCTTCAGATCTTCGTCCGTGATTGATTGGATTGATAGATTGGCAGATAAATAGACAGATCCTTTAAAATACACAGTCCTTAATCATGGATCAGTGCTCTTAATGACTGGTTTTACGGTCTGCTGGACTGATCATTTGCCGGGTCGATTTGGCACATGAATGCACTAAAATCAAAACTTCGTTAAAGAGAGACAGACAGATGAACAGACAGACGAAATGTTTGATAGATAGATAGATCCTATAAAAGTTCATAGACCTGAGTCATGGATAGTTTTGATATAATTAGGGCCTACTGCCGGTTCTCCGAATCTGCTAGAGGATTTCAATTGCCGGGTCTGCCAGAGCGTGTCATCTGCCGGGTCTGCCAGAGCGTGTCCTCTGCCAGAGCGTGTCATCTGCTAGGTCTTCCACCTTGTTTCATCTGCTGGACTGTTTCATCTGATCTACATCTGCCGGGTTGTTTCGACAGTGCCTAAGCAGCTACTATAAAAAATAAATTGTCACAGCTTTGTCAAAGACAGACGGAGGGTCAGACAGACAGACAGACAGATGTAGACATATGATAGATCGATATACTCTCTCCCTCTCTCTCTCTCTCTCTCTCTCTCTCTCTCTCTCTCTCTCTCTCTTAATATATGCAATAGGCCTAAAAAAGAAGAAATGTATTTCGGATTGTCTTTTTATGCATCTGACAAGTCTCATCGGTCCGGCCCCCACCCCTTTGGATACGCGCATGCAGATCCCTTTTATTTTCCCAATGCCTTTTCCCAATGCCACGCCACGAGAAAAACTGACTTTGTTCCGCGTTAAAAACGAAGACGCAGACCAGCCTGAGTATCTGATTAGTCCGATTAGCGCATGTATTGTTCGTTAGGTCTGTAGATATCTCAACTTGTTACCAGCAAAGTTTCATAGAGGATATTTACTTTTTTGAGGTGAATACCAAATATATTTCATCCAGTGTGTTGAAAACATTAGAATTTTCATGAGTGCATAGCACTCATGAAAATTTCGATGGTTTCAACTCACAAGATGTAATATATTTGGTATTTACTAAAAAAAGAGTAAATTTTCTTTTTATTTTATATTTTTCTAGAAGATTACAGTTTTCAATTTGTTAACCATGCTTCAAGCCGAATCACAATAAAGTAAAAGATGACAAAAGAGTATTTGTGACAGAACACCTGGATCAATCTACATGATCTATAGCCATCAGGACTTACAGTTAAAAAGAACTTTATTCAGCGTCAAAGTGCGAGGCAAGTGACGTCATAAGCGACGTCATAATTTGTTGATAACGTTGCGTAGCATAAGTTACACACATTGCCTCACTCACTGAAGCGGGAGGTGTTGAAAATTCAAAATAAAAAAAAACAGCAAATCTGAATTATTTTGGTACCAAAATGTTCCTCATGTTCTAACTAAGAAAATGACTACCCACACTTGATGTTTTTGAAAGTTATTGGCCTTTGAACTTTCGAAGTGAGCTGCATTAAGTGAATGGAAAAGTCAGAGGTGATAAAAAAACGCTACAGTGAAAATATAGGCTGATATCAATTACTAGTGATTGATATCATATCATTTCACTAGAGATTTATATCACCTTTATTTGTTTTTGATATACATTGATTTCACTGCTAAGCATAAAAAAGTATTCTTCTACACTGTACACCTTTAAACATGTGCAGACTGTTTCAGACTAGCCGCGTATCTGCACAGTCTGAAGACCACTTTTCGCTCGAAGTATCATTTTGGTAACATTTATGCGTGCAACACTGTCCTTGTTTGTAATTTTCTCAGATGCAGATGCTTAAAGTATTTTTTGTGTCTAAAGCGTTCTGTTTACTCATTCAAATTACAAAGCCCTTAACTTTTGATGGTGATTTAATATGAGCTATCGTATAACAAATTCTGTTATCGGAGTGTTAGTACTAAACCATCCTGCGGAGACTTGAATGTTTGACCGTTCGACATGGAAATAAGCTATAGAGACGTATCCAACAAACTCTTTTAATGCACTGAGAAGACGTACTTCGTTATTTGTTCATGCTTTACGTATCAGTTTATATTATCAGTTATGTTAAGTGTTTCTGTTTTCCTGGTTTGAAACAGTACCAAGCAGAGGATAACTGGGGTCTTGTTCACGGTAACAAAACGGTGCTCCAGGGAGTCTCGAACTAGCGACACTTTGAGCACAGACCTGCCTCTCACTGCTAATACCAAACTTGTGATTCAAAACGAACATTGGGATTGAATACCAGGCTTGAGATTGAATACCAAACATGCTTGTTAATGTCATTCTTGCTTGTAAAACCCAAACTTGAAATTGAATTCCATACCCAAGACTCCATACTCCAAGCCAAGTTGACGCAGTTAAATTGATCAGCTATCTTGTGTATTTTTAGATAAGACCAAAAATATACATGTATCTGTTTGCATGCTGGCTATTTTCATGTATGTCGTCGTCTTCTGGCATACCTCAAAATATTTTTTTCTAAAAACATCTTTCAGGTACACTATCAGAGTTTCAAATGAAATGGACCCAGGTCAGTATCGACATTCTGTCGGTCCTGTTCTGGGCCCAATTTAGTGTTTGCAAATGTTATCAGCATGGAAAGACATAATTGTAGTAAGAAACAGTGCCACTTTTAAATGACTCACCATAAATATCATTAAAGTCTGAACTCAATATGTATTGTTATCTTTTTCCTTATAGCCCATTTTCAACTGTACTCAGTTGCAACGTTTAAAGAAAATCGTCTGAATAATGCTTAAGTTAAAAAGCGTAAACAAAGAGGAAAATGAGGCTGGGCACAGAGTATCATAGCTCACATGAGTTATAGGCTTAGAGTGAGCTTTTTTATCATTGGATGTCTGTCCTTCCTGTAGAGTCTTGTCAGCTTTCTCCTCAAATGGTCTCCAGAAATGGCTGGATTTCTGACAACATTTTCTTGTATTACAATCCCTAGGACTATATAGAGCCTTGGGATTTGGCACCTATAGTAGAAACCTCCCCCCCCCCGCCCCCGGAAAATAACAAGTGTTTTAGGTTTATCTAAGAATAACTTTCAGTGGTGGCCTACTTAAGCGGGAAATTAAAATCTCGGCACATGCACGACACTGCGGGGACATCGTAGGTCAAATCCCGGCACTTAAGCGCCGCTGTGTCCCCGATCCCATGTGGTATAGGGGCATACAGATGACTGGTGCATAACAAGTTAAAGGGGACGGCAACCCTGATGATTACTATGTTTTATATGTAATATCTTAATAAAACATGAATTTTGATACCAGTTTCATCTAAATCGGTTGAAAAATGTGGAAGTTGTGGGCGTTTGAATATTTGGAAATTGACTGTAATGGAAGCGGCCATATTATAGGCTTAGTGACGTCACTCAGCCTAATTAAATATGCGTAATCAAAATAAATGACAAATCAATGGATTAATTGCATTTATTTTAAATGAAACATTTTCCTAATGTATAAAGCTGCATATCTGCTGAACACAGTGATGTGATAGTAGTGATAACCAAAAATTAAGCAGTTGAAGAAATTCTGAAAACTAATTAAATATTCAAAATGGCGGCTAAATGGTGGCCATAACGAATTTTTTAAATGCCCATAACTTGCCCATTTTTCAACCGATTTTGATGATACTTGTATCAAAATTCATGGTTCGTAGAGCTCTTTCTGATAAAACTTACTTATTATTAGGGTTGCTGTCCCCTTTAAGATAGATCGAACAATACATACGCTTATCGGACTAATTGGATGCACAGGCTGCTCTGGGAGCGCAGTGGCTCAGTGGTAGAGTGCTTGACTTGAGACCGAAGAGCCGCGGGGTTTGTGGGTTGTGTCATTGAGCAAGACACATTAATCCTAGCTTAGCAAGTGCGGCTCCAGAGGGGGGACAGGGGGTCTGGACCCCCTCTGAAAAAATCACAGAAATATAGGGTTTCTAAGCAATACTGGTCCTGATCCCCTGTAATACCACAAGCTACTAAGCCAGCATTGAATGTTGGGCCACAATCAGCCCGCCAGCGAAACGCCATTTAAATGGCGAAATGGCGTTTTGCTGG